>BSCZ01000141.1:0-211368 GCA_027924225.1 Bjerkandera adusta
CAGGTGGATAATAGCGTGTGTAATACTGATGGGAAAGTGAAAAAGAATAGGTGCTCGTAGGGTTGCCTGTTATCCGCGACAGTATTCACCGCGCAGATAGATTGCACTACCTTTCATAATAAATATACTTCAGTGTGAACATACAAACAAAGTTGGCTGCCAACTACCCCCAGATACTCTCTTCAATTCATGTATTGCAAGATCATCAAAATTGATGTCTCTTTCCTTGCAGCATTCCTGGTATTGATGTGTAAGAAATTATTTGAGGGAAACTGAAATATTGACAAGTAACATACCAAGAAAGTGGCAGATTCCTTCAATGATTTCGCAATGCGATATCCCAATTTTGATTTAGTAAGAAGCATCCCTTTAGTATTTCGGGTATAGATGATCAAGGATATTGAATGGCTCTTGTGTTCCTCCTTGTCCGGGAGCATCTGTGAGACAATGAGTAAGAAAAGCATAACTGTAATATGAGGCCCATTATTGCATACCTGAACTCTGAGACATATCTTATGTGGGGCTGTTTCATCATCAGTCCATGGCTCCTCCCAATTTGGTCCCCACAAGTCTTGTGATAACATGACATGTAGCATGAATGGATTTCCGGTTGAGTCCAGAAATGACACAGTTGTTTGAGTGTCCAAGAAGATAGAGCTGGATTTGTATGGAATTTGGTCAAGTTTCAGATATTTACGAGGATGAATGTCTATGTCTCTGTCTGGCGATACTGCATTGTTTTCATACCACCTTTTGACACTAGACTAATGAATAATGCATCAATGAACTGTGATAGGCTGATGCAAAAGACATACCATTTCATTACCCAATGCATTCAGTAGTTTGCTAGCACTGCTGACCTCATCAGCCCTGATAGGTAGATATGGGGCCCAGAATGGTTCTGTTGAGACTTCAAGATGGAGCATCCCAGCTGTATATATAACATTAGATAGATGGTAGCATCAAGTAACAAAACCAATGCATGCCATTTGGTTTGTCCATGACAACAATGTCAGTATGTGCCAACAAAGCATCGGCAAGATCAGTTTGAGAGGTGCACTATATCAAACACATGAGAATAATTCAAATGAAGGAATATGAAATATGTGTACGTTTGCTGCTCTCAATATGTTGCAGATAGAACCATGGCTAGCAATAGCAATTTCCGCCGTAGAGTTCTGTCAATACCATGAGCTAGAGTTCAGCATTCACGACCCAAAATCACCACATACTTCTAGAATGTAACCTAACACAAAGTCAAGAGGGTCTGAAGTCTATTGCCCAGGGTAAGTATAGTCAAAGATATGATGAGAGGTAACACACAGTCATAGTTGAAGGATATTCAGTTACAGTATATGCTGAATCAGAGTCACTTGCAGCATGTGTTGAGCCCAACTCATCTGCACCAGGGGAAGGTGGGCGAAAAAGATCAACCGGTTGAGACCTTGCTTCGATTTTGATTCTCCACTTGAGCCTCCGCATGAGCCTATACACAGACACAAAGATGCATTGATCTTGAGCCCCGATAGACTCTACCGATGGGGGGGGACCACATCGCATTTCTGGAGGCGTCGAAGTGTGCTGAACACTGGATGCTGTGAGCTCTGCTTTGGAGTAGGATCCAAGGTCCGCTTTCAAGGACAGTTCATGTGCCGTCTCCATATCTAGAAAAGCGGCAACCACCCACTCCGTGGTCTTAACCCATCCCCGGACAAAGACAATTTCCTCGGGCTCTAGGTTTAGACCAAAGCGCTGGGCAGCAAACGTGTGCCAATTCTTGTAGTGCTTCAACATGTAGTCGATGAACTGCTGATTCGGATGTACTAGCGCTTGGGTCACGTCTTTCCCAGGAACTAGTAAAGCCCCTTGCTTTGTGGAACATTTGAATCGATAGGATCCCTCTAGGGATGCTCCGGTAACGCCCCTGAAGAGAACTGTGATTAAGTGAACATTTTGGCACGACTTTGTGACGTACGCTGATGCGCCGACCCCGATACCCGCGTCCTTCACACTCTGGCTACACAGCGGCCGCGGACTCAAGTAGTTGTGCGTGTAGTGCAGTAGCGATGGCTCGTATTCGAGCGGTACGAAGTCCGGGGGAACACCTTTTATGTTGAGGGGGTGATCTGCGAGCTCCGCTGCATTGAAAAAGCGAAAGAAACCACCGTTTAGGACGTAGCCCACGTCGCCGATCTGGACTTCTCCGAACTCGTTAGGCTCAGGTCGCCATAACGGCAAGCCGTGGCCTCTGTAGTAGAGCTCCTTGGCATAAACATCGGCGGATAGAGGCATGACTGTGGTTGGGGAGTGGGGATGATAGCAAACTCGGGAGACTGTGCGGGCCAGTTGTAGTATGGGCAATAGCGCCCCAGACACCGCATGAAGGATGAAAAGACGCCACTCACTGGCTTTCAACTTTCCACCGCCTCTGATCGGGATGTTGAGGGTTTACAAGGTTTCCTGTGAAGGGTCTTAATTCCGGCTCTCCACCTTAGACGGGGCACCGTCAGGTATCAGCTCCCCTTTCGTGTCTCTAGGATCCGAGCCGGAGACACGCTCCAAATCAACACAGGCGAGGTGATTCTTTGGCAGTAGGGATACACCCTATGCTGCAGAACAGTCGATGCAAACCCGACACGAAAAAGACGCCACACCATTGGTACGCGGCTGACGTGTTCCTGATATACCCAGAGGCGATTCTCAACAGGTTTCTCGTCATGCGTGGTCAGGCGGCATATCGTCTGCGGGGCGATGACACAGCCTCGCGCAGAGCCGTCCAGAAATCGAATTCTATGACAGAGAAGACAGATATCACAGGTACACGCACTGCTAATGTGGGCTTCAGCCTAGAACATGGGGCGACCGTTTTCGGCGTTCAACTAGTACGCTCGTTGGTCGGCCTACGAAACACCACTCCGTGAGACTGACGTAATTACCAACGGAGGTTAGTGCGTCGAAATCTCCGCCCCGTCGAAAGTCTGGTACCAGAAGCCCCTTCCCATGGTTCGTGCGGAATCGGCAAAGATATCGAGACAAAAAAAAACCGGCAGTAGACTAGTCGTATGCAGCGAAATGCCGCAGGTGTTGAGACCATCGGGAGCGGACGAGGAACAAAGCGACCGTGAAGTTGATGGAATACGTCAACTCTTTGTGCTCCAGAGTCCAAGGCAGTGGGTCGCCGAAGAGACAGTCTATACAGAAATACGTTGGAGGACGAGAGAGGAGGACATGAGGAAGAGGATGAAAGCGAGGAAGCGAGTAGAGGGACGCGGCAGGTGGCGGCTTTTGGCAAAGCGCAACGCGCCCATCTCAACTCCCGCCTTCATCATCCCACCCATCTCGCGCGCCAGCCGCTGCAATATTCCTTCTTCAAACTACCCTACTATAGTCCTCCTCGTGTACATACCGACCCTCGGCCCTCGGGTCTGACTAGAAGTGGCGAAGCTCGCGAACCAACCACACCGCAGCCAAACACATCCCTCGTTCGCACTGGTCCTGCCGAAATCGCCGGCCTTGGAGTGTCCCGAAAGCCTACGCGCGTATACCGCGCTCTGCAACTCGTCAACCCATGCACAGCTACCACAGGCGAAGACGCAGTAGGAGGGCGAGGATGGCTGAATAATCGTACGTCTCGTCCCTGTCCTCCAAAGGCTCCTACTCGAACGTCCGCCAGAGGCAGTCCCGGCCTCCATTATTTTTGGCAGATGAATCTTCTAAGAAGCCGTCGGACATGGCTGTACTCTCGTGGTGCGGCCTTTACGCTCACGTTCGACCGTCTTCCCTCAAGACACGAGAGGACGTGTGCGATGCTCCTCGCGCGAAACACGAAAAGCAATGAGGGCACTTGAAATCGCGTCTCCGAACAAAAACATAGCCGCGAGAGGTAGTGCGGCACACGCGCGACGCGACGTACGAACGCGGTGAGCAGCCCACCGCCAAGTCTCAGCGACGCGTCCTAACCCTGTGCGTAGGTCTGTGCACGCTTTACGGACCCGAAGCAACGCTCGACGAGCGGGGCGGCGGCGAAGACGGGCCGCCTAGTGCACCCGATTCATTTCTACTTATCAAGGTCAGTGTTGCATTAGTATGGGTTTGTTATCAGTGGATAGTTGAGGTCCGCATGCATACAGCAGGAGAAACGATTTCCTTGGAGGAGGTCGTGGAGTTTCCTTTCTCCCGCCCCGCGCTTACTGCAGTGAACCAATTACCATCCCCAATGACATCGAGAGGCCCCCGCACCCCGATATTACCCCGTTTCGACGAGCTTCCATATTGGTTCCATGGCCTCCGTGCGTGGGGTATAAAACTCAGCGGACGGCTCTCGCGCCCCCACACACCGTCTCCTGCAACACCACCATGCCCGCCTCAAAGTCTATCACACTCAACACCGGTGCTTCGATGCCCACCCTTGGCTTCGGTATGTCGCATACGCTTCGCAAGGCACCAGGCCCTGATTTTCCCCAGGCACCTGGCAGTCGAAGCCCGGCGAGGTCGAGAAGGCCGTCGAGGTCGCCCTGAAGACAGGCTACAGGCACATCGACACTGCGACCGCGTACGGCAACGAGCGCGAGGTTGGCGAGGGAATCAAGAACTCTGGCGTACCCCGCGGAGAGATCTTCCTCACGACGAAGCTCAACAACCCCGACCAGCGCCGCCCTGAGGCTGCCCTCGAGTACTCGCTCCAGCAGCTCGAGACACCTTACCTCGACCTCTGTGCGTACCATTAACCCCTCGCTGCGACGCAGCTGCTTATCGTGATGACCAGGGCTCATGCACTGGCCCGCCCCCGCGAACGCCGACGGCTCTGCGGACCTCGAGTGGAACTGGCTCGACACCTGGCGCTCGATGGAGAAGATCTTCAAGGAGCACCCGGACAAGGTCAAGGCGATCGGCGTCTCGAACGTCTCGATTGAGTTTTTCGAAAAGCTTCTCGCGATCGCCACCGTCATCCCCGCTGCGAACCAGATCGAGCTCCAGCCGTACGTTCTCCCTCTCCTTTCATCCCACCGACCCTGTGATATTGATAAAACTGGTGCAGTGCGTGCATGCAGGAAGAGCTCGTCGAGTACTGCCGCGCCAAGGGCATCGCCGTCACGGCATACTCACCCCTCGGCTCAAGCAACTCGCCCATCCTCTCCAACCCCGTCGTCGCTAAGATCGCCGCGAAGCACGCCGCCAGCCCCGCGAACGTGCTCGTCTCGCTCCAGGCCAACAGGCCCGGTGTATCTGGTACGCCAATCTCTCTGATCGCCCTTCCATCCCTGCAGCACCTGACGTCACTTCTTACAGTCCTCACAAAGTCCGTCACGCCCGAGCGTGTCATCGCGAACTTCAAGCTCCTCGACCTCGCCCCCGAGGAGATCAGCGAGCTCGCGGATATCGAGAAGACGCTCCAGTACCGCGCGTGCTACCCCTGGTGGGCAGGCCACGGCGACCTCGGTTTCCCAGACTGCCGCAAGACCGGCCCGCCCAAGGCATAATAAATGCACGAAAGCGATAAATTATCCCAACGCTGTAGCATAGAAGGAAAGGGCCGGTAGATTGTAGCAATGGGTATAGAAATGACAGATAGCGTCCGATAGTAGATGTCAGGGTATATCGAAAACCTATCGAATTGGTGTCAGAAAGGCGTCACCCAAGCCAGCATGCACTTACGGTACGTGCGAGGAGATCATGACCAAAACTTCCCAAATACACTCCCGCGCGTTGGCGACAGCAGTATCCCGACGCCCTCTTGGATGGCGACGCTGACAGGACGCATGGGCGCCGAGTCGTAGATGTGCGGACACGGCTGCGTCAGCGGCGGTGAGATCAACCTTGGGTGCTCGAGTTCGCGCTCGTATATGGACGTTTGACGCGGTGAGGAGGACAGCTGGTCGTACGTGGTCGGCGTGAAGGTACCCCTCGCAGCTCTGAGACGTGTCAACACCTGACCGAGCGCGTCAGCATCCTTTTCGTCCACCTAGACGAGGCACACAGCCTACCTGCTCGTACAACGCGATTTCGCCGTCGAGGTACTCGGTCGTTAGGGTTTGGAAATCCTCGACCTTCTGGCTGTGGTACGTCTCGAACTCGGCCATGGTGGTGTTGAGCACTGTTTCGCAGCGAGCGGCGACTTCTTCGTCTTCCTACAGTCCGCGGTCGTTAGCACGAGAGGCAAAAAGACCGGCTAAGAGCCTACCTGTCCGTCCGTAGTGACCTCATGGTATCGCGAGAGCGTTGATCTATGCGTGTCGACAACGCCCTACGCGTGTGCTTTTAGTGGCGAGCCCGCAGTCACAATGAAGGACGCGAAGCGTACAGCGTATACAGCAGACGGGTGCGCGACAGATTTCAGCGATTCGTGCGTGGCGAGCAGCGTTCTCCGCGCCTAATTGTCGCGAAAGCGCGTCAGAGGAAACCTCGCGTGGGATCCGCATGAGAACTAACATGGTCGTCGTGGAGATCCGCGACGTTCTGTAGGGTCTCGCTCGTCTTTTGGATAGCTTTCGTGAGTTTAAGACATTCTGAACCAAGACGATCAGTTAAAAGCGGCTGCTTGGGTGACAATACTGACCTTCGCATCCTTCACGCCAACACCACGCGCCTTCCTCGTTCATGTGTCCCTTGAGCTTGGGGTTATCGTCCTCTTCCTCTTCGGCGATGCCTGTAGTCGCCGCTTGTGCTAGAGGCTTGGACGTGATGAGCGAGAGTAGCGAGTATGAGAGGAGTCGTTGGGCCTGAGACATTTCTACACGCGTAAGAATTTAGTCAAAGGCGATGAAATCCCCGCAGGACCCTTCACTGACCTACACTGGCCTGTCTGGCCTTCCCGTAGACATCTCGTAACCCTTGAACGCTACGTCCGACCGCCTTCGTGTGCACGTCGAACCGATCCACGGCTTCAGTTGCGTCGTCCGAGTCAAGGTTGAAGGCGGGATGAAAGACATGCGCGTAGAATGAGGGACCGGCTGGTGGGTAGGAGAGGAACCGCGGGTACTGCCTCTTCCACTCCTAAGATGACATTCAGTACCAGAGGGAGGAAAATACTACGGAAGTTCGTACCGTGTCGTTCTCACAGCCCAAGAAGAAAGTTAAGACCTCCGCGTATCGCGCGATGGGGTGGCGCGCGACGCGACTGATGTATCGTTCAAGGTCCCCTCTCCGAGCTTCGACGAAATCGTCGTTAAAACGACCGGCGTACTGCTTCTCTGGAAGAGGGGGCAACGCGATACCAGGCAGACGACGCGATAATGCAGTATGTAGGACGACGAAGTGCGAAAACCGTCGATGTACAGTGATTCGCATTGGTGATTCTGGGCGATCGTCGTCGGGAGCTACGTCATGGCTGAAGAGAGAGGTGACTGAATACATGGTGTATGCGCCAGATAGCATAGAGGTGCGCTTGGAGGGAGAGTGGACGAGGATGCGGAAGGGCGGGACCTTAGTTCGCCATGCTGGGCCTGTTTCGACGAAGTGCTTGTCCGCTTCCCCTAGACCAGGGTGCAGGCTGTCTTCATCTACCACGGAGCTCGTGGTAGACTCCCTTGCGTGTCCGTGTCCGGGAGCGGTGACTTGTTCGTCTGAGCCTTGCAGGACCCACTCCTCGGCGCCACTAGTAACGAAGGTCGAGAAACGGTTGAGCTGCTTGCCGCCGAGTAAACTCCTGCGGAAACTGGGGAACCATTCGCCCGTTGTTTGAGGGATGAGCGGGGTGGTAGGGAGTTCTAGTTGTCTGGTAGGAGATCCTCGGGGTGTAATCGACGATGTCGACGCCTCCTTTCGACTTCGCACGCGTATATGAGAGGGGGAAAGCTCGAGGTCCGGTGCTTGAGCAAAATCTGCAGTAAACTGAGACGACAGATAGCAAGTTAGATTACTATGTCGCGTTCAGAGATGTGGGGGACGCACGGTATAATAAGACTGAGGCAGCAACCCAACCTCGGCCTTCAGCCCTTCTCCATGGTGTCTCACCAGACTCCAACCATCCCCAACCTCTTCGCGCAGTACAGAAAGCATATCCCCCGCCTGGACGGCGGTCAATTCGCGAAACTCGGGCTTCCCCTCGAAAGCGTACAGGGCCCGCGCAGGTCGCCCGCTCGCCTCAGGCACAGGGTCAGCATCGTCCTCCTTCGCAGCGACCTCGGGCGCATCCTCGCCCTCATCGTCCGAGAGTGAGTTGACATTGATACTAGCCTGGCTCTTCCGCGATGCATTGTCGAGTGATTCGGTCCACGCAGAGGAGGTGTTGAGGCCTGCGTCAAAGTCGGGGTCCTTCTTCGCGCGCGACCAGGACAGGGCGTTCAGAAATGCAGCGAAGGACGACGTCGGGGGTTTCATCGAGGCCTTGGGCATGAGGCGTGCGGCGGGGTCGTGGTAGGAGAAGAGTTATCGGTCGCCGAAGCTCGTTGAGTGATACAAATCGGTTCAGAAGTGCCCGAGACAGCACACGCCAACATGAAAGACAACCTCTGCTCGGAGCAAGGCTCAATAAAAAGGGCGAAGCAGCAAAACATGCATAGTTCTGAAGATGCGCCTCGAAGGCTGAGCGAAGGGAGAGCACGAAGGGGTCCATGTATGATGGCGTGCGAATTTCAAGCCCAAATGCGGAAGTTCCTATAAAATCGGAGAAGGTCCAATCTGGAGGCTTGTCGCAGCCCAGCATCTGCACCGACCGCTCGAACTACGCTAGTGAATACAGCGGTTCATGGTGCATTCAGGTGTTGTTGCTATGTTCCTACTGCGACAGAAATTGATAGCTTTTCCTTCGATTCTGGCTGTGGCATGCAGTACTTGGTTATCCTCCCCACAATTCGGCGACGCGTGGCCAAACCATATCTGATTCTTGCCGCTGTCTGTGAAGACGCACAGGGCTATGCATACAACAGTGCCTCGCTGCGTTCGCTATATGAGGATTCGCATTGCGACCATCCCCCAGGCTTTGAGCAACGTCTTCATCTCCGACATTAATGGTGCTCGCAGCCGACATCTACGCCAAAAATCTCAGCTACCTACGCTATGGCCTACCCTTATGGATACCTGAACCATCGGAGTACGGCGAAGCCCACATTGGCGACGTCGGGTACGTCTTGAACGGGTCGTTCTACCGCATGTTCAACGTCATGCGGTCTCCAGACGACCCTCTAAACCGATGGGGCGTCCCAGAATCATTTCAGAAACTGGAGGTACACACGAGACTATTACACAAGGTGCCCAAGATGCTCGAGGCTGGCGTCATCTGCAGCCGAAGCGTTCGGAAAACTCAAGTTGAGTTTGAAGCCAGCAGGTAAGCGTTCTCGTTCCGACGTTTGTCACTACGCCTCTGAACATTGAACAATGTTATCGTTTCTCCTCCAGCGACGTCGCGTCCACCGGTGCAGGCTACCGTTTCACTTGCACAGAGGACCAAGGCGCTCTCCTGATCCTCAACGGAGATGCATTAGCGGAGGAGATCCACCCAGGGAACTCGGGCGTTGCCGCCTACATGCAGAAACACCACTCCTCTTGGTGTGAATTCGCTTTCAACCAATACGGCCTCACCCTGAAGCCGGAAGAGATCGTACTCGTCCGTGGCTGGGTCAAGACGTCGGACTGGGCCGTCGCGGCGTTCCTCGACAGAGGTACTGCACACGAAGTGAGCTTTCAGGCTGACGCCGGCCCATTCGCCAACGCGAAATTTTCTGTGTCACGAAGTGGTGTGACGTCCTCGTCCGTCCAACATCGCACCGGTCGCTCTGTTGAACACGATCCCGACGACGAAATAGCCAGGGACCAATGCGTGTTTCTCTCCGTGTACAAGATGAAACGGCGATATTACTTACTTCCCCGAGTCGTCGCTGCCGCGGAACCCACCAACGACGATACCAGGGACTATGATTCTGACTCTGAAGGTGTTGGTGTCGCCGAGATGGAGGTAGAAATTGACTTACCTGTCGAGCCGGTAAGTGTACAAAGCATCTCACCCTTGTCCCCTCCTGACCAAGGGTTCCAGGTATGGGATCCCCTCGACGTTGTTCTGGATTATATTATGGAGGTACGTTTATTCGTCATAACCTACAGAACTGCTCCTCACCTCGCTGGCCCAGAACTCTGATGCTGAGATGGCCATCGCAAGCCATGACGCTTTGAAACTTATGGTGGCTAGACAACGCTACTCTGGTCGAGATCCTTTGCTTATTTCCATAGCCACAGGAATGGTCCGTGGACGAGGGGCTCTCTGATACCCTTCGCGTCCATCGCCCAGCGATTGTATTAGATTCATCGAAAGGTTGCGCGCCATTCGTTTTCATCATTTGCACGATCTAACGCGTCGCCTACTAGTTGGAATGCTGCAAATAGAGGCTTTCCCAGTGGACCTCGGCTGCCCGTCGCCTCCTAGACTCGTCATACCGCCACACACGCGATCACCAACGCGCTCACCGACGCGCTCCCACCACTACCGATCCCGCCGCAACTCCCAGCTCCCCAGGAGTTCTCGCTCCCGTTCTCTCCTATCCCTTTCGATGAGCTCCATCTTTCCTTCGCCTTTCCCTTTCTCCAGCTCGAACTCGCTTGTCCGAGGAGAAGATTCCCCATATCCGAACGAGGCTGTTGATTCCGAGTCTGACGACGAGCTGCCGGAAGACATGTTGACGTTCGAACCGCGCGGACGATCTCCTCATCCTTCCGGCTTGCGGAAGTCTGCCAAGCCCCGGTAGGTCGATATATTGTGGAGTATCACTATTAATATTGACTGACGCGCTCACTACACCCAGTCGTACGTCTTGAGCCGAAATCATACAATGACACATATGCTTCGCTGAGTGTTACCTTGATTTCACCGCCGCGGAATCGTCCTGTGCTCTGTTCATCTCCTCGGCAAGAAAGGAGAGAGAACTGTATTCGACGCCATATTTTATCATATTCAGCCTACCTTGGACCACAAATCCAAAGACTTGTTGGAGCACCGGACGCGAGGCAGCCATTGCCTTGGTTCGAGATGCATGTATTTTGCTGGAACGAGTATCTAGTACAACGCTATGAGACCAAAATACGAATAAGACCTGGGCTCCGCTGTCGATGTCCGGTGTGCTTTCGACCACTTCAAGATTGCTTGAAGAAGGCTGGTCTGGAAGAAGGGCAAGGCAATGAGATCACTGTCTTCGAATGAATTGGCGAAACCCGAGTGAGAGACACAGCAGGTGTTACTTAACGTGCTTTATAGATAATGAGACGTATACGTACCATCCGCGATGCAGATATTGACAAGTAGAGATGATGATCGACACAAGGAGTTCATTCCACATGGGTATTTGTGACGCTACCGTGAATGGCCCGTCCTGTTGGTGGGTATGAGATCAGAGTGGACCTCTGGGGCCCGCGTCTGGCTGGTCATCACGTTGGAAGGTCGAGCTGCGATTGCGCGCGTGCCGTATTAAATTCTTCACAACCGCGTTCTTATTCAGAAGGTATTATGGTTTGACGATGTGTTCTCTGAGCGTGCGTGGGGACCTAGCGTATGTGGGCGCTGTGGAAGACCGGTGGCGATATCGATGGCCGGCTTGGGGCGGACAAGCTATGAAGTCTTCTCTTGCTTTGAGGGCGGACGACCAGATGCGAGTAAGAGGGTTGCGCCCCAAGGGTACAGGCATGGGCATCGGTGACGGGCTCTCGTAGGATTCGTTTGCTAGAATGACGGAGGCCAGGACTGTCTCCGAAGACATTCGAGTACGTAAAATCTGAGAATAAGGACGAGACGCACGGATATTTAGCCCGTCCCCGCTGTCCTTCTAAGCCTTCTCCGATGGTCTGGTTGGCAGGTAACAGAGCGCGATGTGCATAGTGGGCTTGTCGAAACGCTTCAAGTCCCAACGAGATCAGCTGGTGCCGCACCAATGCGGACGTGTTTGGCTGAGAGGTCGGTTCGTGGCAGTCAACATTTAGAGTCGGACTTGAGGCTCTGTACCTGTGCGGGGAGAGTGTAGATAAGTTTCAAGGACAGGATTTTGCAGCGGCTGGTGTGCGAGTTGGGTGGGATGATGAAGGCCAAGGTTGAGATGGGCGCGTTGCGCTTTGCCAAACGCCGCCACCTGCTGCGTTCCTCTACTCGCTTCCTCGCTTTGATACTCCTCATGTCCTCGACTCTCGCCACCCAACAACCTATCTCCGGATAAGCCGCCCCCTGGCCCACTGCCTGAGCTCTGGAGTAGGAAGAGCTAACATACTCCGCCGGCTTCACGGTCGCCTTGGTCCTCGTCCACTCCTGGCTGTCTCAACACCTGCGATATTTTATCGCGTCAGACCAGCCTACTGCCTGGCTTTTCTTCTCGATGCCTTGCCGATTCCGCACGAATCATAGGAAGGGGCATCTGGTATCAGATTTCGACGGGGACGGAAGTCTCGACACAACGATACGCAAGATATCTTGTATCGGTACGTGAGTTATGTGCTTCGTTATTGACTCGTACTGATGTGTTCCTCGTGATATCAAGTGTCGCATTCTTCTCGCAAGTGTGCGACGCATCTTCAACGATAAATTCGTTCTTGTCCTACGCACCGCTCCGTCAGTGTGATCTCATAATTTGTCCGGGTGCCGTCGACTCACCTATCTGTAGACAGCCCCAGCCGTACCTCTCAGCTATGACTTCGTTCTATGTGGTCCGCTTCGTCGGTACATCAGCGGTATTCGACGTTCCCCTTTCCCGGACGAAAACACGCCGACCTCGGGTTCGGACCTAGGATACTCGCAGCCTTCCGCTTCGGCGACTCCCGGCCTGTTCAGATTTATGAGCGGGCTCGAGCTCCATGTCCTAGCCCAAGACCTATTCGACTGGACGTCTCTCGACAGAATTTGGTATATCTGCCGCACAACCCGTTGGTCGATGATTATCGGGTCTAGGTGTGTCCCCTGAGCTATGGATCTGGCTGGTCTACTGGTTACCCAGGTACATGAGCTTCAGTGTGTTGGGTGAGCAAATTTGTTCCTTTTTATAGCTGGGTTTCCAATGAAATATATTCGTCATTTTGATCCAGGGCATCATGGGACATTGGCGTACATGAAACCGTGCCCCTGGTGCTGGATACAAGAATCTTTGACCTTGGTCAAAGATTTTGTGGTCCGCATTGTGGACACTTATCGAACCCTGTCATGTGTCTATTAGCCCCATCGCTTGGCAATTGCTGTGCTCGTACCTTCCAGCGTGCTCTAACATAGTCTCACTCACTCAGACGACCATCCGATAGCCCCGAAATTTGATTCTGTTTCGCATTTTGTCAACATGTCCCCGTCTTCGATGTCGTGACTCTGATATACCTTCAGAGCCCGAAAGGACCACACACCGCAATTGGTGGCCCCATGTCATCGAAGTGGTGCCGTCTGTTCCTTTGGAAACCCCCCCTGCCCCCGTGGGTCTCGGAATGCGTGCCCAGAGCGATGAGCCTGCCTGACCGGAAGCTGTTCTATGGGCGAAGCCTATACGACCCTTTTCCGAAGTCAGCGAGTTGTTCGTCCGTCATTTTTCATCTGAATCTGCTCCCCCACAATGATTGTTTCCCCCGTATACTTCGTGTGTAGGGCAGGCAAGTCACCGGGGAGCTCGAAGACCAGCCCTCGTTCCTTCATGGTTTACCGTATTCTGTTTTGATTCTTCTCGTGGTCTATATTCAGCGACTGATATCCCATCCAAATCCCACTCCTAGCCTTTTCATGTCACAGCCGCAAGCGTCAGCATGTGGTGGCACTACCTCCAATTACGGAAGCATTCCATAAAGCACCTTCTATCTGTCGGGGCCCACGCTCACCTACGGCACACGTCTTGACGACTCTTCTTTGTATACGAGGCAATGCTTCTCGAATGATTTGATGACTTTTGACCAGGGTCTATTAGGTTCGTAGGCAGTGCTCGACCGGTGCTATTCGCTTTATAAATGTCTGGCCGCCGTATATCCTCTTCTCGCAGACCGCCTCCATCCCCATCCTGAGCTCACATCGTTCTTCCAGCAATGACCCTGGCCGCCGCCGTCTACGCCAAGCAACTCTTCTATAGAGGTCATGGGTTACCAATGTGGATACCCGAGCCTTCCGAGTTCGGGGCCGTCCAGATCGGTGACGTCGGATATGTCGTGGACGGGTGTTTCTACCGATTGTTCAACGCCACGAAACCTGCAGACCATCCACTAAATTGCAACGGAGTCCCTGCCTCCTTCGAGCCATTGGTTTTCCAACCTTCGCTGGTGCACAGGGTCAACGACTATCTACCCCCAGGGCCGCTATGTAGCCGGAGCGTGCGAGATGCAGAAGTACGCATTGGCGTAGCTGCGTGCGTTCTTTTTTTCCATCATAAGCGAACAGCAACTGAGCGTCTTCTTAGAGAGGGTGCCGCAGGAGGGGCCTCTTATCGTTTTACGTGCTCCGAAGACAGAGGGGCTCTCGTAGTGATTGGGGGGAATGCGACCAAAGAGCAGGTACATCCAAATACCATATTCCCCAGTTACATGAGGAGACAATACGAGAGCTGGCACGCGTTTGCCACCGACGGCAAGCACTTCGCACTAGACCTCAAACCAGAGGATATCATCTTCGTCAGAGGATGGGTCAAAAGCACGGAGTGGGCGGTAGCGGCTTTCCTCGACAAGGGGACTGCGCACGAACTTTCAATTCAAGCGGGAATCGGCTCGTACGCCCACGCGGAGGTCGAGGTGATCAAGAAGGAACAAATATCGACATCGCTGGAATGGCGCTCCGGTCCTAAGCAAGACAGGCAACCCGGACAGGTGGACGGAGGAGACCAATGCATCTTTCTGTCTGCCTACAGGCTCAAACGACGGGCTCTCCTTCCTCCAACGATCAAGGCAATGGCCCAGCCAGATCCTCTAAGGCGCTCGTCGTCGCCTGATACCGATGTCCTGAGCCCGGGGTCGCCTGCATGCAGCGATGATTCGGTGTATACGATAAGGGATCTTCCTCCTGTTGTGACAGTACGTGCTTATTCAGTGTATGTCTGCATTCACTCATCTGGCTGCTCAGATAAAAGATCCCCTCGAAGACATATTGGATTATATTCTACAGGTATGGAGCAATTTCTACTTGTGATTGCGAGATTGACATCATTGTGGGACTCGTTGAGGAATCTCCGGCGGAGGTCGCTATAGCCAGTCATACCTGTATCGAAGACGTACTCGCACCGGAAATTGTTTGTTGACAGTGCTAACAGTTTCATAGAGAATGCTAATCATATTGTCAAAATGTACTAGGGCATCTCCTTGGACGATTGTTTTAATTTTCAAGACCTTTGTGAGAGAATAATGCTTGATAAAGCAGCAAGCATGTTTTAATCATCGATACTATTCCACCGAGTGTCTCACGTCATCTTCATAGCTGGCATACTTCTTACGGAAGCCCAATTGGAAGCGAATCAGACCATAGAAGATGATAATATATGGCAATTCTGGTGTAATACTCGATCTCTACTTCATGTCGAGATGACACTGATATGCTCACTTCTCCAGGTTCAACTAGCTGGTACCCTTCATTAGATCCGGTCGCTTTCCACGGTGATGCTTCCATTGTTCGTCAGATTCACACGGATCTATCGTGTGCTGAGCATTATTTAGGACAATTTTGACCCGCCTGATATGTTGGGTCATACCCGGGAGTCTTTGGACACTCCAAGCCTTCTGTACCAGGAGTCAAGCGCTAACAACAGTCCACAATATTGGGATGAAGACCATATCGTCCACAACTACCATCGAAATTTGGAATCCCCCGACATATTCATACCAGATGAACTCGAACCGATGTCTAGCCCCTTCCCCGATCTCTCGCCCACCACCATCGCCCAAACCAGCCCACTCTTTTCCAAGCCTACCGAACCACACATTCATTCTGGTGACGAAGAAGACTCCACATGTGACTGCATCGAAATATAACGGGCCTTTGAGCCAGATTGGGAGTCTGTCCGTGACCATTTGCTCCAATGTACAACGCGTATTTTAACATTGATCTGGATTCTGAAAAGAGCTCATAAATGTGGTATATATAGGAGGTAACGATATGCGACTGCTGTCGTACATGGTGTTGATGTCAGAGCCGGTAGCGGAGTACTAGTGTAGTATCATAAACGACAAAAACACACGGTTCACTCGGTGACCGCATAGAACGGCAGATTTCAGCAGCTTCGGTGCTGTGTTATAATTCGACAGAAACATGACATGTATGAGCTTCTCCTTTTGCCATGTATTCCTACGACGGCCCAATCGTCAGCCCTCCGTCTCACACCCACCGCGAAGTTCTGGAAGATGAAGCTCATTCACGAGTTGATGGTCCATCGTTGTCGGTGTTGGCGAGAAGACGGGAGACTCCATGGCTTTGCGAGAAGTTTGGCCACTACTTAGCGACAGTATCGTGCAAACAGCGTTAAAGGCGCTGACGAATACTACAGACGGCGCAAAGCATACAACATATACGGTAGACGAACCAACGACGGACGGTTACCCAGCGCGTCGGACGAAGCTTCGCGGACGATCCGCGCAAGGATCGGCATGATCCTCAGGAAGGTCTTCACGCGCTGTAGTTTCTCGCTCGTCTTCAAGGTAGGCTTCGTGAGTTTTCGACATTCTGAACCAACCAATTAGCCAAGAAGTACAGTCTCGATGGTGATGCTGACCTTCGCATGCTTCGCGCTAACACGGTGCACCTTCCCCGGCCGAGCTTGAGCTGAGAGCTACACTCTGCGACACCGGTGGTGTACGCTTGTGCGAGGAGTTTGAGCGCGATAAACGAGGGGCTAGTGGGATGTCTGCCTTCTTTTCTGGCTCTGGGTGTAGGCCGTCTTCGTCTGTCATAGAATCTGCCGTGCATCTCTAGCGTGCTGGTGTCCACGGGAAGTGACGTCACTCGTGACGAAAGTCAGGAATCGGCAGAGCTGCTTGCCCCCGAGTAGGCCTCCGTCCGAAACTGGTGAGCCCTTCTCCTGGATTTCGAGGGACGACCGTAGCTGTCTCTTGATCGATCCTCCGGGAGTGATCAACGACGTCGACGTCTTTGCACCTAGCCGTTAGAGAGTGAAAGTCCGAGGCACGGTGCCTGCGGAAATTTACACAGGAAGAGATTAGACGGTTGGATCGTGTTCGAAAGCGGACGACGCACGATGTGGTACGTATGACTGATACAGCAACCCTACTTGGTGCTCCGGACCATCCCCAGGACTCCAGCCGTTATTGACTTCTTCCTGCGGCACCACGGGTATACCTCATAACCTGGACGGCGGTCAGCTCGCACAATCTGGTCGAAAGCTCGTGCAGACCGTGCGCTCACCTCTGATACAACGTCTGCTTCGCCCCCGGAGACTCGATTGTAGCACATACTGCCTGTTCTCCTGTAGGGTGTGCACGCTTCACGCTGAGGCGCGTTTCCAAGTGCTTGTACGGCGGTTCACATTTGTGGTGGGCGAATGCGACGATATCTTGTTAGGGCGGAATCTGTACAGCTTGCCAGGAGGATAAAGCTGCCTCAAGTGAGCCTAGAGTGGTATGGGAAATAGACGTAGACTCTTACGAAGTCTTCGCGTCTGTCGACCCCTCCTTCCCCTGCGACGCTGTCTCGTAATGCTCTGTTCGGGCGAAATGGCAGACAGTTAAACGCAATCCATCGAAGCGAGTGCGTCTGGACCGTCTAGGGGTCGGCCGGTGTACAAGCCTCCGACAGTATCAGTCGGTCGTCGATGTTCGTAACCGAGAGGTCGAGCCATGGGTTTGCGGGCAAAATTGGTTCGCTGCGCAGATCAAGGTGGACGGACTGGGCACGGGCGTGGGTTTATAATCAGGGAGGGGTATAGAATGATTTGGAAGGGGATGGGATTTTGCAACGACTGGCGCACATTGTGGGTGAAAGCAAAGAGGCGAGCGCGTGCCCGTGATCCCTGCGCTTCACCAAGTGCCACCATCCGCCCGCGTCCGACTCCCTATTCGCTTTCTCGTTATCTTCGTCTCTCCCGCTTCATGCCTTCACGCTCCGTTTCCACCACGCATAGATCACGCTTTCGGTTTCGCCCTGCGCTTCAAGCCCTAATTGTCGTAAGCAAGCATTCGAGGATTGGCGGCCGGTGCTCGGGGTTCTTGTCCTCAACTTAACCACCGACGTCGCGTCCACCTTGGGCCTTGACAGGTAGCGATGGCCGTGTCGCCATAACTTGGTAGATTGCATCCTCTTGGACGACCTTTCACCTCGATATTCTTCGCAGGGTTCGCGAGTGCCCTAGAGCACAGTGGGGCTTTAGGAGCAGGCGAGGGGGAGACAGGCTAGCGAACAGAGGGGGAAAAATTATGTGAGGTGTGCGCTTTGCTCCCCGTTGGAGCATTCTCTCAACGGAGATCACACCATCCGCTTGCGACCAGGCTTCCAACGAGTGAACTCCACTTCTACGCAATACCAAGTCAGCATCCTTCTTTGACTCTTTGCTCGCGAATAATCTCACCTTTGGTTTTGGTCCCTAAAAGTCGGCAGTATTGCTTCCAGGAGGCGTCCGAATGCATTTGTCTTGGGCATCTCTACTTTGACTCCAAGCGTGGTATCCTTTCGTATTTCACGAGTCGATGCCACATGCTAGCCCTTTTCGTTTGCAGCGCGGGTCTGGTGGTGGCAGATGAAGGGCGTGTCTGCAAATTGTCCCGTGAGTTAGCGGTTTGTGTATATGGCAGTGAAATCACAGTTTGTATTCGTCTAGGCTTCACATTCGAAACTCTTTGGGCACAGTTTGCAGTGGCCCACCGGGCAAGTGTACTGAAATGATATGTTGGACTCCCTTCTGGGGTAACACAACACATTAGCGGGCACATAACGACACTCAGGTATACTTACCGGAGGTGAACACCCCCAAGCTCAGTCAGGTTAATCCCCTGACTGATCTGGTGGTGTTTACTTCCTGTCGTTTGTCTGACAATGCCGTTATGCGCCCATTAATCAGTTCGTTCGAAAATCACAAAGCACTCTCCAGCTCATTAGCTCTGTGTCGTCATCGTCTCTTCGCCCTCCTCGATTATGCGAGCCTTCAGAGTCCCACATGCGATGCGTTACGCTTGGCGGGATCCGCCACCGCAGTACGATCAATACCTCCTTGGCATGGTTTCGCTGCGTAGGCTTCGAGATTTGCGCGCAAGGTGGTATGCAGCACCTGCCCAGTTGGGGAGACTGTCATATGAGCTGAACCTGTCGGCAGCCAGGTGAGTGAGCTATTCCTCTATTGTTTCTCGTTACTCACGACCTTCCAACCTGGTCTGCGCTCTCCGAACGACAGGCTCGCCTTCCTATGTCCTGTACGGGTTTTCGAGTAGCTCGATGCATTGGAGCGTTGGGAATATCGCGTATCCGGGTCCGCCAGCAGGATTTTCCAGGTGTTGCGGAGGCTCTTCCGCAATACGGTGCTGCTCCTTGTCATCGCAGACGTTGACGCGTAAATCGAGTACACAGACGGCGTACGGAGGTGAACACCTCTCAGCGTCTCCACTAATTGCATCGACATTCCCCCGCGTCCCTACGCGCCCTACAGTTTTGCGCACGAGCATAAACATAGGATTTTGGCTCACCATTCGCGGCGACTTTTGCTCTCGGGGCGCGGAAATCAGCCAGTGGAAGGCCAAGCTTCGCGCGCGGAGTCTGGCGCGAGCACGAGACCGCGCGTCGCGTTGCATCAGAAGTCGTAACGGAAGGCAGCTCGGTCGTATTAAGGACGCCTTGTTCAACGGCTCCCGTTTCTTTGCTCTCGCCACAACCACTACGACCGCCCCGGACAGGGCCTCTGCCGCTCCCTCGACGACGTTGACGAGACCATGTCGCTATCATCACCCTTCCGTCTTGTCGCTCGGACCGTAGCTTTCGTGCGCGCGTAAGTTGATCTCGCCACATCCTCGCCTAGGACCTCATTCTAAGATACTGTCGGGCAGGATCATAGCAGAGCGTAGGGCGGCCGCCCGTCGTGTAAATGGGATCGACACCCAGCCAAAGTACGTACCGCAACCCTCGCTCGCCGTGCGGGATGCTCATCCATCCCTATACAGTCGACCAAGGCATCCTATGAAAGTTCTCGTCACTGTCGAGATCTCAGCAGTCCACAACACTACGTCCACCGGAGGCCTTCGTCTAATCCCGCGTCCACAGTGCCTCTCGATCATCTCGTCTTCCAGCGGTGTTGAGTACGGGTATGCTTTCACTCCGCGGTAGGCCTGTCCTAAGTGAGTCCATCTATACACGTACACGGATCTATCAACTGACTCTCTGTTGAACAGCGATCTATTAAAGAGCCATTAAGCTCTATGTCGCTGTCCACTTGCTCTCGATGCGCTTAACGCTTTGAACATGTTCTCGCTTACCAATGCAATGTTTGCTTTCCAGTATCAACTTGGTCCCCATTAGATAATTGAAGGCGGTCTTTCTATGGGTATGTATTGCTCCGTTCGAGGCACTGAAATCGGGATGCGTTGCAACTGCATGCGGGAGGCGTCGTGGGACAAGATCCAAGTCAAATTCGCGGAAAATAAATAAGTACAGTCACTTGGAGGTAGTCGTTCAACGATCACGACTATTCTTCACAAAACAGGTAGCGATACGGCCGACGGAGGAACCAACCTTTTCCGATGCGGTCTTTGCGCTCTTGCTCACTCAGTGCCGGTTCCTGGTCGACCACAAACACCTCCCCTTTGGGAATGGTCTTCTTGGTCACGGCTTCCAACCTGGGGTCCCGGGCGAGACTGAGCGTTTGGATGATCGCGCCGTTCATCTCGGGGTCCTTGTATTCGTAGAGTAATTCGGACAGGGCGGAGATCAAGTCGGTGACCTGCAAGGAAGGAGTCAGTGTGCAGAACGTGGTCGGGTGTGTACCGGACTCACCAGATAGAGCTTCCATTGGGTGAAGACTGGGTCCCGGACGACCACTTCAGCGAGTATATCCACCAGGTCGACGATCTGAACCCCGTATAGCTGAAACACCGGGTTAGTAGCTTGCATCTGGGACGACACAAAAGAATACTGACGCGGGACTTCTCTTTCTGGCCCAAACCGGACACCTTCATGTCCTCAGTCATCGTCTTCAGGTCCGGTATGCTGGCCCCGATGGAGTAGCCTACGTTCACAAAAATGAGACGATGGCAGTTGATTTGAGAAGCACTTAGACTTACAGAATTCGTAATGCAATGAAAGCCTGTTCAGAGCTCCTGTGAACTTGCCGCGAAGAATTGTGCCTCGGCGCAGATGATCCTTGAGGGTGCGTGCCTCGAGTACGAGAGTGTTCATCGCCCTTTCGAGACCCTTGACATCCTTGGAGAGAGTTCGCGTGACGTCCAATCCCTGCCGATATCCGAAGTGGAGAAGACGGTATAGCTTCACCAGTCGCGGTCCCTTGGCAGGAATGACAACCGTAGTCAGCGTGCCACTGCTGTCTCCAGAGCGTGTGGCCTTGTCCTTGGTCTCGGTCTTGTCGTCAGTCGATTTGGCGAGGTAGGTCTTGCAAAGGGCCACGTCGTATCCGTTGGACAAGATGATGCCACTGATGGTACGGAACACCGAGTCGAGATCCTCAAGAGTCCTGCGATAGAATTAGCGAAACTCGGCCCGGGGGTGTTTCGAGGCGGAAAGAAAACATACGCAGAACGTCCGGAGTTTCCACCTGGTACAAGCAGCAGATTGGAAATCTTCGCCACTGCTGCATTGATACCATGTGGGTGCTGGTTGAGCCGTTCGAGGAGTTGCGCCTTGCCCTCGTCGAACTTCTCGATGGTGTTCTGTAGGATTAGCGTCGCAAGAGAAGCGGAGAGAACATCGTCATGGGTTTTGGGGTGCTGCAGAGTTGTTGGAGACATAGCAAAAGGTAGATGAGTGGCTGCTTGTGTGTCGCGAAGAGTTTGTTGGGTCTCCTAGCTCGACGATTGCCCCATTTTATATGTCGAGTGTTGTTGAAGAGGAGGCATGAGATAGGGCGTGGACTGGTCAACGTGTTTCGGATGAAGAGAACGGCACATTAAATGGGGGCGGTGTTGACGTGGTCCTTCTTATAGTCCATGCCGGAGCTGTGCAACTGGAGCCCCGCAATCAGTCCCACAACGCACGCCAACTCCGGCGATTCAATGAAATCTGCGGATCTAGGTACCGAACCAAGTTTCATTGGGATTCTAGAGCGGTTCATGTTATGAAGTAGTTACGATAGCGAATGAGTCGACTCACGATAATTTTTTCGACTTAATCGACTGAGGAGGAACTCTCGACGAGATTGAAGTGATCCCGGCGACTTCCGTTCAATTAGCGCTCCGATATTGCCGGAGTCCGTAAAAGGAAATCCACAATCAAACATGTCCTGGTTCAGCCTGGTTCAGCCTTCCGAAAGCCCAACAACGTACGGACGAGCCAGTTGAGGCTATCAACATAGTTCATTTACTTTGTTCAGCTAAATTAATTGGTTCATACCCCATGGCGCTGCGTAAGACTTCAATACGGTCTGCGATCGTCTATCAGATTGCTTACTCGTTCTTCTAATCTCCTGTACATGCACCATGGTGCATACGTCGGTCAACCCGTGACAAGTGAAAACAAAACCTGTCATTTCACCTTAAATTCCCAAGGACCGCTTCTCGGAAAGAGGGACCTGAATTCGCAACACTTAATCTTTACCTTGCCCTCAATCGAGTCGGCCACTCGCACCTTCTACTTCACTTCCCACAAAAACGACGTCACCCATATCCACCCACCCCGTACCCGCATCGCACACTTTCCCAGGCCGGACAAGCGAAAGACGATCAATCTGGTCCGGTCTTGTGTTCCTGCCATCTTGCGTCCACTGCTACGCTCCTGTACTCGGGGTCTTTGTTGCCCTACGTTAGTGTATGAGGGCCCGTCATGGGAGGAGGGATATTAAAAAAAGGGCCAAAGGAAACTTTAGACCCTCACGATCATTTCTTCAGCGGATATGGGAGAATTCGAGGTAGTGGAGGGACCTGCACGTCCTTGACAGCTCGATAAACCACATTTGAAGACACCGAGGGAAATCAAGGACAACGGCCAACAAGACGGAGTCCTCAGGGACGTCCACTATCTCGTCCTCAATATCCTCAACTCGATGCTCCTTCGGCCATTCCCGATAGAACGCCACAAAGTTCGTACATACCGAATCTGGAATCCTCTCCGGCAGTCGTGTGATGAAACGCATGATGGATGGGAAAAGCTTATGCCCCGTGGGGACGTACGTCCGATCGTCGCAAACGGCTGACAAAGTCTAAGCGGTGCAGGAGGGTCTATAGATTATGTACAAAAATCCTAGAAGTTCGAAGTGAACCGTGCAAAATTACAGGTGTTCAGCGTGGTCATGAAAGGTCGTCATGTTTCGTGAACTTCGAACTGGGACTCGCCTAACCGCCACGGAAGCTCGGCGATGCCAATGGAGACGTCACCGGGTAGAGCGTCGTACTCGTCTCCCGCCTCCATCTTCTTCTTCTCCAGTGGCGAAGGCATCGCGATGAACACCGCCACCTGGACCGCGTCCGCCTCGCCCGTCTTCTCCTCGACCTCCTTTGCCTTCTCGTGCCGCATCGGATCGAAGGCGTCGCGCCAATTCTCGATGATGCGACGGTAGGGAAGCGCGGCGCGTCGGGTCTCGTGGGGGAGCACTGGTGGGATGGGCACGCGGGGCCCCCGGCCTCCGGGCATGGCCATGAGCGAGGGGGGTAGATGTCCGCGGGATTGCGGTGGAGGCGTGGTGTGTACACAACCGGCCTCTGGCATGGGCGGCGGCGGCGGGCGGCAATACCACAGCGACAAGGGCTACATTCTTATGTCAGAGATAAAGCTTGGTATGTGCTTTGTGCAAACACATACCTGAGTGCTCGTTATGTTCTTCTCCTGCACTGGCCCGTCAGGGACGACGTCCCAGAGAACGGGTTTCTTCGGCCGAGCAGCATGGTGATGCCTCCGCGGGGGCTCTGGCAGTGGGAGGCCCAGCTGGCGGCGCACGAAGAAGACAATGCGGCGCGCCCACAGCCCCATGGCCATAAATACGGCGAAGATGGCGAGAAAGGCGACGAGGAAGCTGAAGGGGATGGAATTGCGTGTACTGAGCTGCCCATCGCGCTGCCCATCGCCTGGGCCGCCAGGGGGCGGGCTTGTGGCCACTGTACTCTGGGCGGGGGGTGAGCTAGAGGAGGTTTGGAAGGCCATGGCAGCACGAGAGGAACATGAGTGCGGGGTAGAAGGAGGTCGTCGCCTGAGAATGAAGGCGTGAAGGCATGAGAACGCGATTGGGTTGCGGTTGAGGACAAGATGGATTCCCGAAGATTTGATGACTACCGTCACCTGGTCGTACTATCTAACCTTTCCCTTTTTTGGAACGGCGATCATTCTGGTGTTTACCGCGCGCTCTGCGGTATGCTCTTTCTCTCGTCTTTCTCCCAAACCTCCATGTCGATTTCTGCAGTCTGTGCTCGTCGTCTTACTCACTACTAGGATTTTATGATGCTTTCTCATACATTCCGACCGAAAGCGCCCGAAATTGCCATGTATCGTGGTGCATTCCCCACGCCCTGCCCAGGAAAGTCTATTCAGTCTCTGCTGCGCGTAACCAGCGGCTCCCCACGCTACCCTCGGGAGGGAAGACGGACCCACAGCCGCAGTTGTTCACGCACATCGTCGTGCTTTGACCTCTCAGCCAGAGTGCGCTTCATCGCGTCGGTAACCCAGGAGGTCCCTATCTTATCGCATCGCACTGCTGGAGCACACGACCGCGACGGCTGAATGCTTCATGTTGCCTCGGACAGGACTGGCGTACCCCGACTCGAGGCTACGTCGGCATCGCACGCAGAGAGTTTGCTGATCATCCGCCGGACGACGGCCCCATCTGTCATGTCGAATTCCGCAGTCCAACAATCGAAGCTCAAGAGCGCTGGATCCTGGTCAGTCTTTGTCAGAGCGCTGTTCAACCCTGAACGAGCAACGCGCGTGAGTCTCAGGTATGTCGTTTCTATATTCTCGAACATACAACACAATTGATGCATGTTCTATGCAGCGCAAAATGAACGTCTTCCAATCCCGTATAGTACCATGAGACTCGGAGGTTGTCAGAACCGTGACGACTGTGATGGATTGCAAGTTGAACGAAAACATTTCCGGCAGACACGAGAGACCCATCATGCATGACGTTCATTTTCGTGGCAAGCGGAGAACTTCCGATGTTTTCCGGTATGTTGTCTGTCACCGTATAGTATCAATGTTCTCACAGCTATCTCGATTGTTGGGTTGGGAAGATTTTTAAGAGCCCTGCCTGGTTCTGTCTCACACCCTTGTCAGACTTGTCGGTTCGGCTGCGAAAGCTCCATCTTCGAGCTTCCCTACCGTCGATTGTCCGAACTTCATCGTATCTCCTTAAACTGCCATCTCTGACCTATATCTTTCTGGTAGTGCTTGTACAGGGATATGATGAAGTAGACAGAGTATGGGCGTATCGGAAGCTGTGAAGTTTTAACCTGTCAACCTCATTCTTCACCAGGCAACCACCACAACTCGAATCATGGCTCGTCTGGACATCTCTAGTACGTCGTTTACCGCTGTGGAAGATACCTATCGTGTTGACGAGGGATCCAACCAGAAACCGGACACTTACGCCACCAGCTCTCGTGATCTACCAGCTCTGTCAGGGCTGCGATAGATTGTAAGCGTTGGACAAAAACACCTAGATGACGAGTTTTTCTTGACATTTTCGGTATGTCATCTTCCAATTTTATGATGATCTCAATCATGACGTCCGCCAGTCTAGCGACTTTGAATCGGATGCAAGCACTGGTCGAACCTCGATGCAACCGACACCTCGATTCATCATCCATGTCTCACTATGTGAAAGCAGCCATCTCGGCTCATTCGCCTTCAATTATAACGCAATTGCAAGCCCCTATATTCAAGGTACCCCCGCGCGGCGTTCTCTGGTACAGTACGCTTGTCCTCGGCGCGCCACAGTCTTAGCCACTGACAATTTCGTATCGACAGATAGTGGCTTGATGACAGCCAACGGATGGAGTATGGACGTCTGCTGCGCGGAGAATGGTATCCTGACACCGCACCGATGGCACCGTATCTGTCCTGTCATGCGCGATGCCCAGAGCCTGGGGTGAACTCTTGAGTGCCTGGATGGCGACGCCGCGAGCCTGGATGCCATCGCTAGGTCGGTGCCTGCTGCATGACGCCTCCACAAATGCTGATAATCCACTTTCAGGATAACACAAGACCGGAACACAGTCATGCTGATTGGTACTTCGTCGCGAGGGCATGGTTTGATCGGTTTCTTCATTTGGAGTTGTATGTTTGGCGCCCCGCCATACAAGCCGCACTACACTCACTCAGTCTTCTCCGCGTCGGCCAACTCCGAGGCTAGTCTCGCTCTAGGCGACTGATAATTAAATGCGTGCGCCGTCTGGCGGACACAGAGTATCGAAGGCCGGCGGAAAGAGATCACTTACGTCGAGGTCTGTGGTCTCTCTCTTATGTCAAGCTCTCTGTTGTATTCCCCGAGCCCAGACCTTCGCTTCATATGCCTCAACAAGACTAGAAGGCAACGAGAGGGCGCAGGGTCGGCAGACGATGCGGCCGCTCGTCGTTCAGCGGATGCTCCTAGTGACGTTAGAGCAGAACGTTACCGAGGCGCGTTCCGCCGGGTCCTATTTCCGCTGCTTCGCTGATTTCTTACCCGTATATCTGTGAATTTATCGTTGAATCGATCCATTTCTACAGCTTCATCTTGTTATATTGCAGAGTTTTATACCCAAGGATGCATGGTTGGGGTGAGTGCTTCCAGTCATTCTTGCTGCAGTTCTCAATGGTACTGACAACAGGCTTGCAACAGGCCCGAAGATTTGTGCCTGCCCGAAAATCGGAGGCTACGAAAATCCCATGTCAAGCCCGACGCCCGACCCTCCGTCTTTCGCAGTATGTCGATCGGACCCGTCCACGCCGCTCAGGGTACGGTACCGATTTTGCCTGGGATCATAACCAGGCACAGACCAACTAACAAACCGATCGACGCAGGCAAGTACGAGTTCGGTGTCCCGTTTGTGCGGTTTGTTATCTGTATCCGCTTTTCTACGCTGATAAGGAGCCGTTCTCGATCAAAACGTTAGCGTGGGAACGCGCTAGCTCGCCGGGCTTAACCATGCGACGGCGATCCTCTCGTCCTCGTCCTCCGTTCACCCGCCAGTGAAAACTTCGGTATGTCGTGCGACGGTGTCGAGATCCTGGCTAACGGTCAGCCTTGCAGCACAATTGGCCGGAGATTGTGCCAGGCCCGCGAGCCATGCCTTTCCGGGCATTCCGTGCGCACGGCGGGCACGAGACGGGCCCCCGCAAAGCGAAGGCGCAGACAGTGTTCACGCTCAGACCTCTTGCAAGTTAGGTTCAATGGAACGCGCTTCGGACACGCGGGATGAGATGAGACAACGGAAATTGCGGGACCACGTCGGCGGTCTCGCACTCTCCCACCAATATCGGGCGGGCATCTTGAGCGCTGACGCCACCAAGAGCTCGACCCAGCCTCTCCCGCTTGGCCTCACGATTACCTTCGAGCAGGCGCTTTCCCAGCGTCAGGCACCCTGCCGTATGTCTGGCAACGATCGGCCGTTATATAGGGGGCGTGTCCCCGCGTCGTCTGCAATGCCAGCTTCCTCGCCGACGCCCCCCGGCACGCATACCCCCCTCGACGCCAGCTGCGGCACCCCCATCTACGCGCTGACTCCGCCATGACGGCGTTCGAAGTCGCCGAAGCCCAGATCGTCGCGCTCTTCATGGAGTCGATCACGTATGGCATGTACCTCGTCACTCTGGTCATCTGCGCTCGCGCTCTGTTCTTCGACGCGCAAGGCATCAAGCGGATACTAAACTGGCCCATGATCGTTGTGATGACCCTCATGGCGATATTTGCGACGCTCGACGTCGCGCTCGGCCTGAGGCATAACCTGGAGGCGTTCATCTACTATTCGGGCCCCGGTGGTCCTGAGGCGGAATTCGACAACATTTCGTATTGGGTCAACGTCATGAAGGTGCGTAACGCGTCCACGACTCCAGGATTTAGTGGTGACGACCTTTGGGCAGACTGTCGATACCCAAGCCATGTCGCTCATTGGGGATGGAATGTTAGTGAGTCGGCACACCGGCGTTCCGTCTATGGCGCACCATACTAACGGCCGCACCCTTAGATCTATCGATGCTTCGTGATATACTCGCGTAGTTGGAAGATTATCTTGCTCCCAATCCTCATGTGGCTTGCGGATGTCGCGTGCTCAGTGATGATTATCTTCATTACCGCTACTCTCCGCAAGGACGCCGTCCTCAGCCAACAGGGTCTGCTCAAGCCATTCCTTCTTTCGTTCCTTATTATCACCATTGTTCTCAATTTCCTCACTACCGGTATGTCTCGCGGCTTGTATGAGGCGCATGCTAGCTGACAGTGGCACTGCAGGGATAATCGTCTGGCGCATATGGTCTATCAACAAGGAAACCGCACCTCATGTTACGCAGAAAACGTCGCACAAGGTGCCCCGCACACGCCTCGAGCAGACAATACGCATCATCATAGAATCCGGCATGCTCTACACGCTCTTCGTCATCATTACATTCATCTGCGAGCTCGCTGGGAGCAACGCAATTTACGGTACCTCGTGCACAGTATGTTTTTCCTTTATCTACTCGCGTTAGTCTCGCTTGCTCACTCCGCCTCTCTCCACAGATGATCCAGGTCGTCGGCATCTCGTTCAACCTCATCATCATCCGTGTCGACCAAACGAACCACAGCCTCAGCGCATCATTCGTCGACTCCGCTGCACCCGCCTCGCATCCGCTCCGGCTCATGCGGTCGAGCGTCGGAACCGGGAT
The DNA here is from genome assembly GCA_027924225.1 of Bjerkandera adusta. NCBI lineage: Eukaryota > Fungi > Basidiomycota > Agaricomycetes > Polyporales > Phanerochaetaceae > Bjerkandera > Bjerkandera adusta. The sequence continues at coordinate 28,844 of BSCZ01000141.1, forward strand.
GTCGCGCTCACATGGCATGGAAATCATGATCTCGCGCGACGTCGACCGCGATATCGACTCGATGAAGAACGACGCGATCTCTGTCATCAAGCCTGAGGGAGAGCGCGGCGACGCCTGGAACGCTTTGTAGCACCAATGAATTTTGTGTATTTGTTGCCCCGCAGATTGCTCTGCTATGTTGTTGTAATGTCACTGGGATACCGATGTTTTGGAACAAAAAACCAGGCCTGTGCACATGGTGCTGTCGAGAGATGCATCAAAGCCGTTCATTACGACGCGCTATCCAGGGTGCAGTGCGTCTGTTCCATTATTAAAGCCAAGCCAGCCTTCTCGAAAGTCTGATACCGCGAAACGTGGACGTACGTACGCATATGGTGAGCACTTGCTCATGAACGACAGACGGAGCATGCAGTCGTGGGGATAGAGCATGATAACATTCTCAAGAAGCCGTCATCCCGGGGAACGTACGGCGGACGTAAATCTATAATTAATCGGCAACTACCACGCATCACCCGCTCTTCTTCCTTGTTCGATACAATCGCCCACACTGACGCCACCCACGCCGGCACCGATGACCTCGAGACGACCGCCCCACTGCTTGTTCGTCGCATCACGAAGTTCCGCCATCCTTTGAACATGGCCAACGCTCGGTGTCGGGATGCAGTCGCGCAAGTCATGTGCGCGGAAGAGAACGGGTTGGGGGAGAGGGGTCGAAGGGGCGAGATGTTCGCTGAGGAAGGCCATGACCCTGTCCAGGGTCACGGGAGTAGAGGACGGCTCTAGGCGTATCATCATGGTCATCTTCGTGAACCGCGGAGCATCGTTGGTTGGGTAGGTGTCTTGTGCGCTCAAGGAACACGAATCGAACACGGTGCCAAGGACTTCTGCCTTTCCGTCCTTGTCGCGAGGAATAAGATAACCAAAGCCGTCTGGGTGAATCTTCTCGTTTGGCGCCATTGGTGGAAAAACCAGGTTAACGACTGTCACCGAGGACATCGGGTTGGCGGAGAGATGTGGCAGAGTTGGAAGTGCGGAACGTTCGAGGAGTGATTTGAGGGCTGGAAGTCGGATGGTCGACACCAAATGCGACGTCGTCACCGCACGCCCTCCGTCCGTGCGTACCTGGAAAAAAGTGATCAATGAAAATCCAGCACGTGGAAATCAGGTCCCAAAACTTACAACCATATCGCTCCCGAGACCATCTGTCGAAATGGACGCCACAGCATCGCCATTGACAATTTCCACATTGTCCCGTTTGCGTAGTGCGCGTTCCAAAGCATTTGTAAGGGTAGTCATACCATCCCTGAAGGAATAAACGCTGACGCTCTCAACGGTCGAGAGCACGTTGCCCAGGTCGTAGTTGCTCGATGCGTCTGGTTTGGAACCGCGACGGGATGCCAGTGCCTGGAGTAGCATCCCCCGGACGAGGCTTCCTCGACCGGCGTCGGCAGCGGTCCAGAGTGACGGAAATGCAGCGCGGACGCTCAAGACCCGCGAGTCGGCAGCGTAGATTCCATGGACAAGAGCGCTTCCCAGGACACGAGCCAGTTCCGGTCCCAGTCGCGTGGATAGGAATTGGTCGACAGATTCATCCCCATCCTGGGCGTTAAGGACAACTGCAGCGTCCCTGTAGCTCCGGAGAGGTTCGGCCATCCCTGCTAACAGTATGGAGCGACCAAGAGGTGAAGCAAACATGCTAGGGATAGACGAGGGAAGCGCGGTGAGCCCATGGGTACCCGGGATACGCAGGAAACGCGTTCGTGCTGCGGGGGCAGTCTTGGGTACCGTGACGAGTTCTGAAGATAGACCGAGTATGTTTATCTAGGCTTCGTGTAGTCAGGTCGGACGATATTCCCAGCACATCGGTTTGAATAGGCGTACCATCTCGAGGACCGCCTTGCTATTAGGCCTCAATGTCCTTGGACCTCTTTCCAACAACATCTCGGCTTCGTTCCCCTTCCCGTCTTTCACCTGGACTCGTTCGCTATCCACCCATCCTCCTATCCGTGGCGACCGTTCAAGCAGTGTCACTTTCGCATGCGGAAACCTTCGGGAGAGGTGGAAGGCGGAGGATAGCCCAGTCAAGCCTCCGCCAAGTACTGAGATGCGCGAGGGCGGAGACATGCCAATTCTTCAGGAGGCAAGACTAGTCGAGTAGTGGAGGTAAGATGAGCATTGGATTCTCCGAGTGTGGGATGAGAGCAAGAGGATGTCGCCCGGAGTAGCCGGGCCATTCACGGCCATATTATTCCCACGGATGTTTGGCCATCATGGCGCCACAAATAACTGGCTGGGCAGCAAACAGGCTAACGTTTCACGGTAAAATACAACTGTCGGTGGAGAGGGGAGGACCACCACCGGTTCTCATCCGTAAACTTTCTTACAAGCCGCACAAGTCAAGAACGACGCGTGCGAGCAACATCCGGTTCAGTGGTGGTGTGATATTTTTGGCCTTCAGTCCAAGCTTGTGCTTAGCAGAGATTTTCGGGACACGCTGTGAGTAGTTTGAACTTTTTTCTTCAACAAGATGCCGAAAAATGTGTCCACCATTGACGACTTTCTACGAGGGTGTTGTCATACGTGATCTTGCCTAGGAGGTTGCTTCAAATTAAAGAGCCATGACCATCGATCCAAGATACAACAGTCATTTGACACAAACATTTAAACCTCCTGATCACCGACACAGGTCAATCTCGAAGAGAATGGTCAGCGACGGATGGCAGTCACGGCACAACACCAAGCATACACGTGGCAGAGTGCGCTTCCAAGAAAGGCAGGTATCGTAGAACAACGTGCATGCGAACAATCATACATCGTATCACGGTTTACACCCTATCGCAACACGCCAAAGCCACAAAACCTCCGCCAGAACTTGCAATATTGCAGCTATCATCATTCATCGACGAACACTTCCACTTCTGCTGTAGGGTGTCAACGGCTGCGATGGGTCTAAGAAATGGATTTTAGAAGGACGCAAGAAAGCAAGCATCCGCATGGGCACATACTGTCCATGATTGTCGCACGTTACAGAGGCATCTTTGAAGTAGCCCCCCTTACACAGTTGCGACTGGCTTTGCGTCATACCGTTCTGGGCTATGAGCTTGCAATTGTTCGACATGAGAAATCCGCTGTAAAGATTGAAGGCTCGGGCTGGTCCAGTGAACTAGATGACTTTAAGATTACGGGAGGAAATCGTATATAAAGTCGGGCGTACCTGCTGGTCCTGAGAAGTAGGCGCCCTTGTAAGCTCGCACGGAATGCCTGCTAGTGATAACTCCATGAAGGTCGTACCATGGACCGACCAACAGCTGATGTGTGCATTGTGAGCTCGAATTGTGATTAATACGCACTGTCACTCACCCATTTGCCCTTGTGCGCATACTGCGATGCTCAGCCGAACAGCTCCAAGGATAAATAATGTCAAAGGAAGAAGAGATTTGACGAAGAGCATAATGAAAAGTCAGGATGTAAAGATGGACGAAGAAAAAAAAAGTGTAGAAAATAACGCCCTACGAGGACGAAGAGACCATTTATACGCTGCACTTTCGGATCAGAGACCTGGTGGTACACTCCCCAAACGCGCGCTGTGTTGGATCAAATCATCGACCGGCTGAACGTGAATTGAGCTGTGTTCGGGACTGACATAGCGCGGTGATGAGCTATTAACTTCCGTGTGTTTTCTACGTTCCTATCGCAAGGTATTGCACCTCACAGTGGGCGGACACCAGTTGAATAGGACCAGTGGGGTGACGGTCTAGTATGAGACCGGTCAAGGATCGGCAAGTGCCGATCAGAGTGGCCTCGAGTCGCCCAGCCCTCCTTTCTTCCGCTTTCCGCCTTCATCCTCGCGATGTACTCTATTCCGTGCCTTGTGCATATGCGGCCGCCCCAAGGGACATTCGAGGGAGCTTTGGGCGACAGCGTACGAAATCAAAGGGGAATCGGCTCGGCTCGGTGATTTCCGGCACGGTCATCAAAGCGCGCTCATGGCTCCGACTCGGATTGCCAGACAGCCATGACGAGCCGCTCGGACTCCTCGTTGGCGAGTCGGGCCACTCGGTGAGTGCCTTCAAACATTCCCCGCCAATCTCCAGTATCACTAATTCGACTGTTTCCAGACACTCCGAACCGTCAGGGAATCCATACAGTCGAATGATTGATCCCGACTCGGGTTCAACGCTGTTCACCTTTGGCAGTCATGAGGAAAATCATGCCGATCTTGCCACATTCCCATCGCAAATCACGAGGGAAAACTCCCACCCTATACACATCCTACCTGGAGAGCTTCTAGCACTAGTGTTCCTCTTCTACATTGAAGGCACAGTCTCCGAATTCTCCCAATCTCGTCTCCAGGGGAAGACATACTCCATTCCTCCGGCGTATTCCTGGCTCAGGATACGCCACGTCTGCCGGCTGTGGCGTAGCATTTCCCTTCACTACCCCTCTCTCCATACCAACATCGTTCTCGCGGATCCCGAGGCCGTCAAGGACCAGATTCGCCGGTCCGGACGACTCCCGCTCTCCATTTTCGCAGTCCACGGGTACTACAAGCTGCCAGCACAGACTATCTTGGAATCATGCCGCATAGTCTTCCGGGAAGCACCACGCATTCGTCATGTACTTTTCCAGTACACTGCGTCGCTCAACATGGCGCTCCAGAGCTCCGAGTTTTCCGCCCTCGAATTGCCCGATCTTCGCACGATTACCGTCAACTTTCGCGATTGCGAGGAAAGTGGAATCTTACGGGCGGAACAGTACACCTACTCCCCCTTCACCCGGATGCAGTTACCCCTCCTGCAGTCCTACGCTTGCGCCCACGGGACGTTGAGGTCTCAGCTCTTCTCTACCCTCTCCAAGAAGTCACTCGTACACACGCTACGATGCCTCGACGTCCGAGCGGTCAACAGGTTCGGCGACACGGTGTCTTCCACGACGTTCAAGATATTCGACTTACTCGACCAACTCAGCCTCTTGGAGGAGTTGAGTCTCGATCTCAAGTTTGACCCGGCATTCCAACAGCCTGGGCGAAGGGTCATACTCCCCCACCTTCGCCAGCTGACATTGAGGGACGGGTACGAAGCCCACCTCTCCGCCCTCTTCCTCGACCACATTGTCTCCCCTCCGCACACTCATATCCACATCGACTCCAAGGCTGAGGAGATCAACGCCGTTGGTATTGATGCTCTGAACATCGCCTCTCGTTTCCGCGGAGATGGCGTTCTGAACAACGCGCCTATCCCGACTCCGAAGTTCGCCGAGCTTGACATCGTTCTTTGGGGCGCGTCGCGCGTCAGCTTACGGCTGTGGAACGGCGATCAATTGTCGAGCATGAACCCGGAGACCACTCACCCACCCTCGCCCATCCTACAATGGGACATCAATCTCAGCATCTCCGCCACCTCGGTGCAGGTCAATCTGATGCTTGGCCAACTCATGCGCACGCTACCCCTTTCCGACACCGTCGGGCTTCTTGTCCGCGAAGGCATACGTGATCATCACTTCGAAAACGTGTTGGTCATGGAAAACTTGATCCTCTCCCTGGACAACATCCGTGTGCTAGGCTGCGAAGGATTTACCCCTTGGACGGAAATTTCACACCACATGCAGACCCTCGAATTTGGACCCATATTTCCGCGTCTCGAACGGCTTCATCTGCGGCGGCCTACGCTCGAACGCGAAGGTCTCAATGTATCGCTGACGGCGCTCGGGAAAGGAGTTGTCTTCAGGGCGCAACAGGGCGGGTTGCCAGCCTTGGCTGTAGAGATAGAACGCTGGCCTATTCCAGCAGACGAGGAATGGGACGGAGAGGAAACATTTCTGTCTTCGGACGTCATTCGCTGCCTCTCCGGTCTGACGTTCAATCTTGATAATGTGCAAGGAGCGCGGTTCTGCCAGGAGATGATGTTGGCCACTAGAACTTTGGATATGTCGTGAATAATTCTCATGTGCGTGTTAGGGATAGTTTTTAATCGACTGTGCGTATCTGTGTTAATCTCCGCCCTCTCCGTAATACAACTTCGAAAGCAGCCTACCTTGTCGAACTCTTCGGGAGATATCCGACTTAAATGAGTGGGATTAAGAACGTGCCTTCATACCCTCGGATTATCATACAAGTACATTTGGCAATCTCACGATAACAAAGTCGTAAGCTGCTATAGTACACTAGGTAGGCCACTGGCGCGCGACCTCTACTGTTCAGTCAGCTCCTCGGTGTCAGGGATCACCACGTCCTCATGGACCCCTGCCGCCTCCTTCGCGGCCTCGTTCCATTTCTCCAGAACCGCGCGGGGAATTTGCTGCTCACTCATATCCGCCGTCTCGACCAGATCGTCGACTGCGGGATCGGAGGTGGTGCCTTTGGGCCCCTCGCGTACAATACGGAAGGCGTACGTGGAGCGTCTGCTACTTCCTTGAAGATACATGCGGCCTTGTGGCGTGTTGAGGAGGCCATTCAACGACATTCCCTGTACGAAAAGTTACTTCAGGGCAGAAAGAGCGTAGAAGAGACGTTGCTGGTGTACCCAGTAGTAATGGCCTTCCCATCTGTGGCGCTGGGTCAGTGGTGTTCAACTTCAAACAATCACTATGTGTTACTTACTTGTTACCGTCAGCTACGGATAGTGGTGCGCTCAGTAAGTTAATTTTGTCCTCATGATATCCACTCACTGCCGACCCTGCTTCCAGCTGCGAGTCCGAATTTCTGACAGCATTACGTGAGTATCTGGACAAATACAAAAAGCGCGACGCCCGACTGACTTGACCGTAGTCAGTGATCTCAGTGGTGTGAGTTATGACACGGATGAGAGTTAGCTTCTCATGAGGCCCAACACTAGGTACCGCAGAGGTGAGGATATGCAGGACGAGAACGATACTGTGGTGCATACTCCATGGTCCAGGTATGGGATAGATCATGTACCGATTCCTTGGTCTCGCTGGCAGATGACGCGATGGAGATGGAGATGTCGAAGCCCGAAGAGGCGACATCGAATATGGTGATCTGCTGGCTGAGCGTAATCGACGCTGCAGCCGCGAGCATTAACATACGATAAATAGTAACGAGATGTGAGGGCTTACCACTGGTGGCAATAGTGAGGGTCGCAGAGGCTGAGTTCGTCCAGCGCTCAGACCAATCAGTCGTGAACGACTGCGAGTTCTGCGTGTTGTCGTAGCTCCACGCCGTCTCCTCGCGAGTAGTCTGGTTGGGGATGCTGCCGAGCACATATGGCATACCAACGGTCGTGTTGAACGACCACCATCTTATATAGTCGGTGAGCACGACACTAACGCAACAAAGGCGTACGTACTGCCATCTCGCGGCGAAGCCATCGTTGAGGGCGAGGTCGCTCGTGTCACGCATGGTGCCGCCGCGCCGCGCGTTGGCGACACGGAAGACGTCGTTGATGGGCCAGCCGAGGCGGGAGAGGTCTTGCCAGGAGGTTTTTGGATCCGACATTTAGGACGATGTGCGTTGATTGTGCTGGAGAAAGAGATGGGTGTGGGCTGTGTCACCTCGCCGCTGCGATATTTATATGTGCCAATGCCATCTTGTCAGATGGTTCTGCTGCAACCACGGGGCAGTCCATGCCGTTTTGGACAGCTCTGTTTCCCATTACGCTCATCTGAAAACCGCTCTTTGGAAAGCTTCGAGACTCACTGACTCCCGACGTCATCTCTCGTTTGAGAAGCGCAGCCCCGCCTAGTCGATGTGCTCCTTCCTTTGTTCCCATCGATGTTCTGTTTTCGCCACTACTTCTTTGGCACCGATGATACCATGTAGTCATCTGGAAAAAGCCCACAATGAACCTTCGAGTGTTAGCTTCGCCGGTAAGTCAGGGAAAATGGTAGGATTGCCGCCGCCGGGCGTGGCGCACATGTCCATATCCCAAATTTGACGTTCATTCCGGAACCTAGGATCGAGCACCACGGATAGGTCCTCGCTCTATTACAACATCAGCCACTCCGTTCACCGAAAGTTTGTCAAAACGAATTCGGCTTCCGGCGCCCTCTTTCAGGGAGCCGCCCTTCTTCTAGGTTCAGTGAGTCGATGTGCTGTCATATGTGCCCCGCACGGGTACACTTTAGGCTCTGCGAGGTTCTGCAGAAGCCGTTTCTGTGAAAGCCTGTGACAGAACCTCGATCCGTTCACTCTAGTCAGGGCAGGAACATCCAGGAACGACAGGCCGAGTGTATAGCCCCACTGAACCTTGAAGTTTCTTGCTAGCCACAGCTATCGCTTCGTCGCATGTGGGCGCACGGCGGCCGGCCGCAGGGCTTGAACCTTTATGGGCATGCAAATGTCAGTTCAATGCACACCCGTCCTGTAATGACTCATGAGCTGTTCCTGAGGAAGACGAGAACAAAGAATACACGTATTCGAAGCCCAGGCACTACGAGTGGCGACGTACACATGCTTCTCAGGGCGTGCCGGGCGTAGCAGCAACATGATATAGCCCACAAAACTTGAAGGTCTCGCATCTTTTACAGAGAGTGACGCAAAGCTGTAGTGGGCCGCACTACTAGGGTGTGACTGGCTTTAGGGTCGATTGAAACAAGCTTCGCCAGTCGGAGAGACCCGCATCCGGAGAACATCGCTGTGCTTTTCCGTAAGAGGGGTATCAATACGGCTGGAGAAGGGAAGACCCAAGACAACGCTCGGGGAAACGAGTACGGCGCGCCATAAGAAGGACATCATGAGTGGAAAGGTTGCTCTCCTATGGCAAGTGAATACACCATAGAGAGGCGGAGCTGTAGACCCCACCATCAGCATGCCACTCTTCGGTAGTTTCACGCTCTCCCTGCAAGACATTCGAAGACCTGTAACGTGGCTGGATAGTGGAGCAGGGGCCAGAAGCAATGACGCACCGCTCGACATGTCTCGTCCACCCTTGAGAGGCTGGATTGTGGAGAAGGCGTTATTTGTGGACGATGCCGCGAACACGGGGCAGGAACTCGTCAGGGCGAAGATGACCGGCCAAGAGCGCAAAGAGAGGGATGAGCCATCCACATAGTCCTCTTTGGATCCTTGCGGGAAGTGGTTGGAGAAGGTTAGGTCGGTGTAATCAACTACAGCTAGAGCGCAAACATCGTAGAGCAGTTCAGTAGGTAGCCTCGCGACGTTGAGTTGTGCCATGGTCAACACGAGGTCCAAAGATGACAGTCGCGCCTGAGACGCGTCGCGAAAGCGAGGGCGCCTGTCTCGAGAAAAGGTAACCCCCTGGCTGTTTGCCACCAGAACGGGAAACTACTTAGGTTTATTCCGGTCGAGCGCGACCAACAGTGCCCGGGTAGCGGCTATGGTAAGGAGAAAGCAATAATGATCTGAGTTTTTTCTGAGCCTCATTCGTCCCTTGGTTCGCTCGTGTCGTTCGTGTCGTCCGCGTTGCCAGTGTCCACGCCGTCCACGTCGTCCACGTCTTCGTTGGCTGTCGCAGCAGCTCCCTCGCCGTCGACAGGCTCAGCCCGGAGACTGAAAGCTGCTTGGAGGTTAAGGGATAGCGTCACCATGGCATCCATTACTTCTTGGCTAAGTAGCCCATTTTCCGGATCGTATCCCTCGAGAACTGCGAGAGCGTTTTCGTCAAGTTCGAGAGAGGTCTGTCGCGTTTATTTAGTAATTTAGCACAGCACACACCTACAGCAGAGGCTTACCACGGGAGGACCATTCATGACGCTATATGCCATAGAGGGATATGCATTCGTGGTACGAAACTCCTCTAACAGTTTCTACCGAATTTTTGTGATTAGTTTTGGACCTTGAAACGGACGATGACTTACAAATATCTTCATATTCTTCACGAATAATGTCACAGGATGATCGTCAAGCCTTCGGCTTTCTTCCATCGCCGCTATCCTGTCGTAGTAGGTAAAAACTACATCGAGTGAGTGAACGACCATCGGGGCATATACGCAAGAAATCGCTCGCCATGAAACAGAACTAACAGAGATTTGCGCAGAAATTTCTCCACGGAATCGCGGAGGACAGTCGGCCGTATTTGTTTGATGACCGAAACCGCCTTCTCGGTATAGAATTTGGAGGCATTCGATATTCGGCGGAAATGGCCATTGAGTCTGATCGTGGTATTCTCGGTCACAACTCTTGAGGCCATGAAAAGAAGTGTGTATGCCTGTAGGAGTGGGGCTTTGAAACCGGTGATACTTTCGAGAGTCTCGCTGTCGTCTGGTGTTGGGATGAGACGGTCCTGCAATTCCGGCGGTATAATCGATAGAGCTCTGTATCGGTAAAGGAGAGATATGCATTCATCCCCGTCGAACCCGCTACATAGTATGGTGTGATTAGACGAGCAATTAAGCGCATGGCAACTCAAAGGAGACTGACCTGGCGTTGTCCAAGCTAGGTACACGAAGGACGTCCTTCAGGATTTTTGCCGTGATATCGTTGAACTGTCTTGCTACAGAGAGTAAGGAATATGTGTTGGGTAGTCCCAGTACTGGAGTCGGAGCTGTGGAAGGACTGCCTCCTGATAGCGAAAGCATAAGAAATGCGTCGATATCGGTTGTGATAACTCTTGCAATGATTTCGTAGAGCGTTTCTGGAGGGAACCGTAACGCCGAAACGCCCGGTGTTGCCAAGATGGATTCTGTGGCCATTATCCGAAGGTGAGTCCGCGCCTTTGAAGGTGGTGGTGTGGGGTAAGTCGCGTTCTGGCGCCCGGGAACTTGGATTCTACCGGTAAGTGGTCGTGCCAGAAAAGGAAAGTCACTAAGAACATATGGAATACCCCGCGACGGACGAGCGGTTCACTAATCATATGTCATACAAGAACTTCGTGCATTATACTACAGAGGCGACGTTCCAGAAACATAGCTTTCCCGCTGAGATTTACACGTCTACACCGCCTTCGTCTGCGTCAACCACGGCTGCTTCTACAGCTAGGGGACGAAATGCCACTTGTATGTTGTGTGAGAGGGTTGCCATTGCCTTGTTGACCTCTTTTGAGGGTGGACCACTTTCCGGATCGTAGGCAGTAAGTATTGCAAGCGCATCCTGGTCAAGTACAAGCGTTCCCTAGACGAATTTAGCTAGTGAAGCGGGATAATACCAATCATGATAATGGCACCCACCAATATTCTTCCCTCTGGGCCCTGATATTCTACAGATGAAGCTAGCTTGTCGTCGCCTCGAAACTCCTCCAGTAATTCCTGTCGTAGTCTTAAGTGTGGGTCCGAGGGCTTGAAACGTGACCCCACTCACCAGTATTCGCATGTTCTTCAGGAAGACTTTGACATGATTCGTTTCGGCTCTTCGACTATCTTCGATGTCCGCTATTCTTTCGAAATAGCTCACGACTGAGCCAAGTAGTGAGTGGGGATAGTTGCAAGTGCACGGAGGAAATTACTCACTATGAAGCAGATGCGAATTGAGCTGGAACATGGTTCGGTGTACGGTTTTGCGAAGAACCATCGGGTAAATTGTACGAAAAGCCGAAGCTGCATGGGCGGCATATGCTCGGGAGGTATCTGATGCGCGGCGCAAGCTGCCATCGAACGACATTTCTCTGAATCCCCGGACCGCCATGGCGGACATGAGCGTAAGTGAATATGCTTGAAGGAGTGGGGAGCTAAATCCAGAGATTTGCTCGAGGGTTTGGTTCGGGTCGGGTGGCTCGGTGGGGCCCCCGCCTTGTTCTTCCAAAAACGATGGGAAAACCCAGATCTCCGATAACCTATCTAGGAGCTGGCGGCATTCACCGCCATCGAAGCCGCTGCATGCACCTTCTTGAGAGATTGAATCAACGAACGACAGGGGCGAGCTGACCTCATGTTGTCCGCACGGGAGACTCGAAGGGCGTCCATCAACACCTTGGCGGTGACATCGTTGAATTGCCTCGAGACGGAGAGAAGGGCGAGGACGTCCGGAAGTCCGACGCCAGTGGTTGCCTGCGCTGGATCCAACGGGGTGTCAGATGCTCGTCGCGATGTTATACACAGGTCGATATCAGAAATGACGGCCAGTGCAATAATTTCATAGAGAAGTTCTGGAGGTACTGTGGCTAATGAAAGATTCCGTGTGGTCGGAATAGGCATCGCTGCAGGCGATCTTGTATCTGTTCGACTTTGGACGTGGCGGCACAAAGCAGAGGACGCGTACTGACGCCCGATGATCACCCAAGAGGGCCGGAAAAGGAAACCCTCCAAAAACATATCGAACATGATCCGTGATTGCAAACGTCGCATCCAATTGGCCATAAAAGGGACACTATCCGCTAAAATAGTCGATCCAATAAGATGTCGGCGAAGTATGCATCCGTGATGCCTCTGCACCAGACTAAGAAAGGCGAGGAGAGCAGTTTGTGAGTTCCATGTTATCGCTTCAACAGTCCTGACATACCCGCTCTTTACAATGGGCTTGGTGTCGTTTACACCACCTGCCCCTTGTTTTCGAGACGACTCCCGCTGTGACCCGCGCATGAGGCCTCGGGTTTTCCTGTTTGGCAAATCTCGCTTTGAATATCCAATGTGACGCTACACTCAAAGTTCGAAAGAGGCGTACCTTGTCGAATGCCTCTAGGGTGACCTTATTGCGCTCTGAAGAGGGCCGCTCTTTGGCTGATGGAAAATGAGGATACCCTATGTGAGTAGGAGGCATCGAATACTGTCCAATGAAGATACGGGAAATTTGTGCGCTCTGCGCATTCTGGAACATGGCAAGGACCTGCTGGACAGCCTTCTCTCTTGACGCGGCTGGGAATACCTTGAGTGTAGTGATCAAACTCCGTATAGCATTGTGTACCTACGGCGGATCAGGCGTGTGGCGTGTGGGAAGCAATGTAGTACTCACAACGAAGAGTTTGGGTTCATCTAAGAGTCGCTTCGAGATAACAAGCTGGCTCAAATTTTCAGCGGCGTTCACGGTACGATCAACCCAACCCTGTCCGTCGCTCATCAACTCCGCCTTCTGTACCGCGCGGCGTATCTTGACAAGATTTCGAGAGATCTCAGCAGCCAACTCGCCTTCACAGGCTATAAGCACTGGGTACCCAAACGACAGAACGACAAACGTACAGAACTTGAAATGGGATTCCAACGCGCACATAGTGGGCGTGAGCCTCTCACACAAACATGTCGCCCTCAGCGCGTGCTTCAAGTCGTCGGCTTTCCACCAGACACTGTGTGCTCGTGAATACTGAAGTTTCACGTCCGCAGGGTGCCAAACCAGCTCGCATGCAATGGACCATGAGGCGAGGTTCACGAAATAGTATGCCTGCTCCAACAGAGGCCTATTGTGCCGCTTGAACGGGAGACCTTCTCCAAACCCGACGCCCCGTCGCCAGCGAGAGCGACGCTGATCCTTGGTGAGCGCGACCATACGGATGCTGGCCACTATATCCTCGAGCTTAGAGAATGTTCTGAACGGCAGAATCAGCACGATGACAAGTATTAAGTCAACCAAACATACCCCTGCTGACCTCGCAGCAATTCTACTTCTGTACACAAGATATCGGAGAGCCTACGAAGAGTCCGCTCGCGTTGTTCTAAGTGGCCTAGCCGAGCATAAAGTCTCGCTGCGGCGGCGTCGACCTCTGTTGGCGTGGTAGAACGAATGAGGGCCACAATGCCATCGAGGACATGGTCGAGTCGAAAGTCGCGGTTCACTTGCGTACTTGGAGGCATTTGGACTGAGGGGAAAGAGGGAAGAGAAATTGCGGGAGGTGTGTCCCGCCTTTTTTGTGGGAGGCACTTGGTTGCGTGGCTGTGTAGACGGTCCAAGCCGTAGCCTTGCGGTGGTGTCAGCAAGCGTATTTTTCGCTTACGATTAGAAATTAGAACACTCACCCGCTCAAATGACAATACGTGCGAAACGGGCCGTCGCGACGCCATTGTGCTGAAGAATCAAAACGCCCCAGGTCAACGACGTGTTGAAGCAGTCGCATCCTCCGCCCTGCATTCCACAACACAACAGCAAATTGCAATGTACAAACTTTTGACTCCGACACGTCGACGTTCAAGGACAAATTAACTTCGGCGCCTGCATGTGTTCAAACGGCCAGTAAGTTTACTTACGTAACGACTTCCTTGCCTCGGCATCATTTAGACGCGCGTTCTTGCCTCCTCACACCCACCTTCCATCGTCTTTCACCACAACCAAAACGCAGTGAACATGTGTCTCTCCTTCGGAAAGGCTGCACTAGCGCAAGGAACATTTCTTTGATAAACCTGGGATTTATCGATTGGATGCGGGACGGCTAGCCAACAAGGCGGATTAGCTGATGGGTGGTGCAGTACTATGGCCCAGGAACGCAGGCCACCCACCACATCTTCTGAGGAGGAACCAGGCGAAGGTATGACTGTGAAGTATGTGCACTCTTTCTCTCAACTAACATGTTTTAAACCCCAAAGCTCATGTAGCCTGTCTCAGACGGTCGGAGGACGTTGTACGCGTCCACGCGACGGAAGAGTTGGCCGATACAGTTGCTCTTGTCGTGAGGGCAGGCTTGAAGACTATTTTACGATCTTAACAATTACTTTGCGCTGTCACGTACATCCAAAACGAGATATTCCCCACAAACAGGTTCCTGTCGCTCGACGTCAAACGTAGGGATTTTGTCTGGTCTATCGTGGTATGTCAATATCAGCCGCTAAACGGGATGGATCATGGTCGGATTTGACACGACGTGCATTAACCCGACGACCACTCTCGTTTTTACCTACCAAAACGCGATTATACGATTTACGTAGGACTTTCGCGCGAAATGTCAACACTGGCACGTACCCTTGATTTAGCAATGCTCCTGCGTAGCTCATAAGGTCTGATGGTTCATTTTCCCACAGGTGAACGGACCTTTGCAGCGTGACAGCTAGTCTAGCTCCGGGTGCAATACTATGGCCACGTCATCTCCTTGAATCCACCTCCTTTCACGCTAGTGGACCGTGGCGTCCACTGCTTACATTACCATGTACCTCTGCCGTCACTGCCCCCAAAATCCCACCAACGATCCTCACCGATGCACGCTACAACGATGCTGTCCTGGACACGCTGCATTCTCCCGCAGTTGGTTTTTCATTCATCACACGCTGCTATCGTTCCAGCTAGGGTCCTTTCTGCGTGTCGTTGCTTCGACGCAAATCTCAACCCTTCTAGAATATGGCAAACCTCACCCCTTCGGCATATGATGGTGTCGAATTGCATTTCTAAGGCGGCGCGATCGTCCGTTATCCAGGTTTGGGTCTGTTACTCTTCTAACATGCTCCCACCATGCCCGTCAAGCGCAGTCTTTACGGAACACGCTGCATCTTGGAGGTGCATCTGACTCTCGTCATATATGGAACTTGTTGCTGACAGATGCTCAGCCGTTGACAGCGCCCCCATTCTACGTTCTACCTCTGCTACCACCATGGTCCAGGTCATCGACCGAACCCTCGGCACGAAGCTGGAGCTCATAGTCATCACTCTCTTCGCCATCGGAGTCTCTGCTTTCCTCCTCACATCATGCGCCTTTGGCATTATCCTTCATGAGGGTAGCATCACCCGCTTTCCCCCTTCCGACGAACGCGTCGCCTACATGCCCGGGCCTACCAAACGTGGCACGATCGGCTTGATCTGGTCGTGCGTCAGCACCATTTTTTCCTGCGTCTACGTCTCCGTCCACGTTGACGTGCCCAACCCAAAGAGAAACGACGACTTTAGAAGGGACATAGAGAGTCATCCGAAGAGCCGCAAGATACCCCCCTCCATTCGTAACACCTTCTTCCGTATCTGGGGTTGGACAGCGTACCCCCCTTGCCGGCGAGTGATCTGGATGCTTTTCAACATCTACGCTCCCGAACTCGTCGTCTTTGTCGCCATGCTCGAATACATGAGCGCCGCGTCTGGGCGACGCTTCATGAGGGAAGTTTACCAGAGGAGGGATTGGACGATGACGCACGCGTTCTTTGCCGATATGGGTGGATTTGAGGTCGAAGAAGACGGTGTACCTCGCATACTTGCGACCGGTCGCGAATTCTACGAGTGGTTTGTTAACCATTCAGCCCCCCAACTCGATTTGCGGGACATCAAGGCCGAAATAGATGATCGCAGTAAATCAAACTCGCTGCTGAAGGCCTTAACGTGTTTCCAGGTGGTTTGGGTGGTCGTTGAGACGATCGCGAGGGCAGTAGAGCATCGACCCATCTCCGCACTCGAGATCGCAACCTGCGCCTACATATTCTGCAACATCTTCATCTACGGCTTCTGGTGGTCCAAGCCTTACGACATACGAAGGCGCATCCTACTGCGTCTAGTCCCCGCAGGTCCTCAAGTGCCTGAGTCGAAGGAGGATGCACAACACCGTGTTGCCGAGACGGCGCAATCAAGACCGCCATCCGAACTTACTTCCGGCACTGCCTGTAATTTCTCTATGTCGTGAGTATCTGTATTCACTCACGCGAAGGTAATCGTTGATTTGAAAACCTTCCCTAGCGTTGCGCTCGCACGGCTACCCCAAATACCTTACCAGGCCCACCGACTCACGCCCTTCAACCGAGGCTTCTACGGGGGAGATCCTTGCAAAGACTGGCTTCGTACGCGTAAAACCACTTTCCTATGCCCAATAACTCACGTCTGGTTTTGATACAGATGCGAGCTACTTTTTTGGCGTCATGGGCCTGCTGGTCGGTTTGATACACTGCACGTTATGGAATACGCAATTCGTCAACACAACCGGCCAGTGGATGTGGCGTATCTCCTGTATCATGCAGATAGCGCTTCCCGTGATAGTCGCCGCCGTTACTAAGATCGAGGAGCGGTATTCTGAGTTCTCTCTTTTTATTTTCATGCTCATCATGGCTTTCCTGTATTGTATCTCGCGCACGCTGTTGTTCGTCCTCATTGTCCTCTCTTTTTGGAGCGTACCCGCCGGCGTGTATTCCGATGTGACTTGGTCCATACCCCACTGGAACTAAATTCACCTTCGTCTAACCCACGCTTCCTCTTTGACCGATATCTATGGATATTGTCGCGAGCTTTCGTGTATTCATACTTGCTGAGTCATAGCAATCTCGTGTTTCGTTATTCGTGGCGCTTATCGACGCCTCTCTTTTTCTGTTCTGCACTCCCATGATTGTTATGTTCACCGAAACAGTTCTCTGCGTTGCATTTCCCGAGACCGTTTCGATCTGTGAGTCCGATTTCCCTCCGTACATCTTCATGTGGCTAATCTACGACGCCGTCAGTTCAACCACTGCTCGGCACGCGATACCTGCCGTGATGACTATTCGGCACGCACAGTGGAAATGCAAGGGGCCCTGTTGATCTTCCTTCAATCTGGCTCAGTATTAACTTGATGAATCCGGGGTGCATTATCTGGGTCATATATAGCAGGTTGTATGCCAGGAAATGGCCGTGCCTTCCCGTCGATTTCACTGACAAACGGCCGCTCTTTCACTAACTTTCTTCCTACAGATTAAAAGCACCCGGACTTACAGAAAATCGACACCATGTTTGGCTGGTTACCGCAACAGAAACACCTACCTACTAACAAGTTCTTTCCTGGATACACTGGTCCAAGTACTTAAGATACTTCGGAGTCTACGTCTTCGTTTCGTCAATAATCCGCCAGAATGCGACTTCTACGCGATATACTCGGCCCCAGACAGGAACTGGTGATCCTCCAGCTCTCTATTTTGACATTCGCTGCCGCTGCCTTTGCCCTCTGCGCTCTCGGAATCATTTACCGTGGAGGAACCCCTACGCAATCTTCGCTTCCCGAACACCACGTTTCCTTTGTCTCAGGGCCGACCACACGCGGTACGGTCAACCTCATATCCTCATGCGTAACGACGATTTTCAACTGCGTCTACGTCTCCGTCCACGTTGACCTCCCTAATTCCACGAAGAGCACTGAGTTCCGTGCCGAATGGGAGGGAGTGTCTATCCCCAAATCCCTTCTCGACGCCTTCTTCTTCCTATGGGACCTCTCCGCAAATCCCCTCATACGCCGCGTCTTTTGGATGCTCTTCAATATCGACGCACCAGAGATTGTGATGTATGTTGCGATGCTGGAATACCTGAGCGCCGCAGCGGGGAAGCGGTTCATGCACGCTATCGGGGACACAGGATGGACGATGACACATGCGTTCTTCGCGGACATGGGAGGATTCGAGGTCGAGGAGAACGGGGGTAACACTCGGGTTTTCTCCACAGGAGAGGAGTTCTACAAGTGGAGGCTAGCCCATCCAAACTTCGTCCTCAACCTCGAGGCGATCTCGGAGGAAATAGCGGATCGCAGTAAATCCAGCGGGCTGCTCAAGTTGATGACTTGCACGCAGGCGTCGTGGCTCGTCGTCCAAACCGTCATGCGATTGGCGGAGGGGATCCCTGTCTCCGAGCTCGAAATCCTCACATGCGCCTATATCACATGTGCTTTGGTCGTCTATGGATTCTGGTGGCACAAACCGTACGACGTACGCAGGCGTGTTGTGCTTCGCCCCCAGAAAAGCCCTTGTCGCCATTTCACGGCCGCCTCATCGCGTACAATGAGCTGGCCAGGCGGAATCCCTCTTTCCAAACCTTGTCCTTCCCGCTCTCCGGTAGCGCAGCGCATTTCAAACTTTCGACCACCAAAAGTGATGGTGAGGGTGCCGCGGAGCCCATACGAAAAACCTCGAATCACCCCGTTCAACCGTGCCTTTGACGACCCCGACGGTTCTTGGCTATGTATGTTTAATTTATCTACCGCCATCTGTGACTGCTCAACGTTTCTACACAGATGCCAGCTACTCCACTGGACTCATGGGCGCAATCATGGGATTAATACACTGCTCCCTATGGGATACCCAATTCACGAACAGCAGAGGCCAATTACTATGGCGTCTTGGCTGTGTTATGCAGATTGTACTTCCCTTGACGGCCGCTGCAGTGTCCAAAATTGAGCACTGGTATGCCAAACGCCCCCTGTATATTTTCCTTCTGGCCGTAGCGTTCTTCTATTCCGTCTCACGTACACTTCTTCTCGCCCTCGTTGTTTTATCTTTCTGGAGCCTCCCAGCCGACGTTTATACCAATGTCAACTGGTCAATTCCGCATTGGCAGTGACACTCAAGGCTACTCTCTCGGTATCATATCTGCAGCCGTGACCTTCGCCATCAGGCCACTGGCAATTAATGCACATCCCATACATCTACAACTTCGATCTTAATAAATCATCTCGACAAATGAAAAACATACCCGACAAGTTCTCCGTAGGCGTCGCTATAATTAGACTGACGAGGTTCCGCCACGATGTCGCCTCGAGTGCGAAGCCCCATCTTTCATTTCTCACCATCGGATTACATACATTCATTCTTATCATGACCCTACCACAGCGTTGAGTTAATTGATGGAGCTCTGGTCCCGCTCCGTACTGCCTCACACCACACGATCGGCAAGCTCTCGCTTTGCCTCTGTGGCTGCGCCACCGTTATGATGCCTTCGAAAGGGGTCAGCATGCAGCTTTGGGGCTCTCTCCCTAGTGAGCAAGGTGTGCTAAGCATAACCTAACAAAGCGGAAATCTCATTCCGACCTTCGTAAATGTGGCATTTCCCAAAGGCCTCCATTACAATACCGGGCTGCTGCGATCCGTTAATCGAGGAAGACTTTCCCCTCAACACGCATAGCCTACGTGTGTTTGTGCGGGTCTTTCGCGGGTTCATACACGAGAGTAGTTGAACCTCGGTGTATTATCTTCTTGCGCGACGGTATGATATTTGATTGTAGGCCACGATGCATGAGATGGTGGCGACGGTCGAGACCTCGTGGGAGAGTTGTGACACACTGTGACAGTGTGCGCTTTGTGACCGAGCGTGACTACGCGCTGCCTTAGACACCTCTGCTTAGTCCCACTGCCTGTTACATGGCCTGCCCGTGAACTTGATACTAGATGGACGACAACGCGCAAAATGCAATCTCAACTCTCCCAGACCTCTCTAAACTAGCCTTCGAATCCACTCCTGTTCGCCGCAGAATCATCGCGTCGTATTGGCTGGTCATTCTCCTCGCGATACCGCTGTGGTGGAAGACTACAAGCATAGACCGACTTTCACTCCCCGAGAGTAGGGTGCGTAGCTTAGGCCCAAAGCAGGTATGCATACCCCTCGTCATGATGGAGAACATAATTTGAATGGCAGTAGCTGTCGTTCCCGGTGAACGTGGAGGTCGCCGTGCAGACTGACGTGCGCGGCGCGTCTCCATCTGCAGATGACTTGGTAAGGCTGGTCGATCCAGATATTTCAAGCTATGGAATCTCTGCCAGAGCCGTGGAGCCTGGAGCGTTGGTGAGTCACCTGCATATCACAGGCGATACCAACGAATGACTTTGCTGAAGCACGATGCAGGACCGGGGAACTACCAAGTGATATTCACGAGCGGGTCCGAGTACTTCGTGCGTGGGAGAACGCTGTATGCGGGAGTGGAGGACGACCAGGCTGACCTAAGTGAGTGCATACGTCTTGTGCGGATGGCGGGAGATGCTGAGTAATGCGAAAGTGCGCCATACGTCAAATACCTTGTCAACATTGCTGGTACCCCATGCATCTCGTTCAGCAAGTGAAGAGCATCGTACGGTGAAATACGCACCTCGCTATAGGCTGGCCTTCACGCTTCTGAACGAAGACGCGGCCTCCGGGCAAGGAGTGTTCACATGGGATGTGCGGGAGGCTATTGACGGTACGTACGCCCCGCTTGACGCTCCTCGACGCGTTGACTCAGCTATTCTAGACTATCTGAAGTCCAGCCTTAGCCGCTTGTCCATACTACACAACTTCACCATCGAAAGCCAGGTCCAATTCCACGCGCCTCTGGCATTTCAGCCTCGCGCCATCACTGTGCAGGGACACGAAGCTCACGGGCTAACTCCTGAAGATTTGACCGTATTCGTAAACTCTGCGGAGTGGACACTTTGTGAGTCTGCTCAGCGTATCGCTCGAGCGAAAATATTGACAGCTCTAAAGCGTCTAGCGTGTCGAACGACCCTGTTCTACATTTCGTTCTGTTCGCACCGTCGTCGTCCAACAGTCCGTTGTATATCCTCGATAGTCAAGGTTAGCATCCCCTGTTTTGTTTCCTGTTTGCCTGCTGAATGAGGTCGTAGGGAATCCAATCACGTCCGACGCGTTCATCCTGCCGCAATGGGGCGGAATCGTACTCCTCAACAACCCTGCCATCCATCTATCATCTTCCGACCTTATGCCGGCGTTTGAGACATTTCATAACCAGCTTCTCTCTCTGCTCGGCGTCCCGACTCTGCCAGACCATGTCCGCACCGATGAAGCTTTCTTCACGGAATGGCAACTGGATGCACTAGTTCGTCAGCGTGCGATTCAGAATTTCGAGACCAGCAAGGACACATTATCAAGTATCGTTGCGCTCGTTGACCAGATCGAGAACATGCCCGTTGGTCAGGATGTCAAGGGAGATGTCCAAAATGCCCTCGACGCTCTCGAAGCCGTCAGTTTTCTCGCCCTCTCCGTAGCAAGTCTAAATTTATCAAATCTCTCCAGGCCTTTCGCACTGCCGTGTCGTCCTCGACTACTGCTCTTCGGCACGCAAGCGAGGCTCTTACACTGGCCTCCCGCGCATTCTTCAACCCCGGCATGCTCGCATTGCTCTACTTCCCTGCGGAGCACAAGTATGCAGTGTACACCCCACTTTTCGCATCCATCGCCGCCCCGCTGTTCGCCTCTGTCCTCCGGGAAGTTGCCGCTTGGCGAAAGGCCAGGAAAGCAGCAAGGAATGCAGCGCATCCAAGAGTCGACTAGGGACGTTTTCTGTAGCTGCCTCCGGAATGCATACCCATATTGTACTGCGGCCCTGGACCGATTTGAATATGCCGACGTCGAGACATAGGAGGCGCCCTACCGACGAGTGCCCTCGCCGCGCGGTCGCGTATCTGACGTTATTTATAGGTTGGAGCGGACGCTGATGTTTTAACAAACGGGGTGCACCCTCTTGGCACCAGGGGTTTCCACCTCTGGGCCTCGGACCACCATACAAGGCAGGTGCTGTAGATCGAGCGACCGTTCGCGGGCGCGCGTTGGAGTCGGCTCGCGTGGCTTCGCAGACGCTATGGAAGAGGGTACTTGAGGCTTCGGAGCCCGGTTCTCATGCTGCAACCACCCGTTTCGTCCTCGTCCGGCTCTCCCTCTTTCTTTCATCCCGTATATCTCGTATAGCCTACTATTTCTCGCCCACAGAACATTACTAGCAGCTATGCTCGCCTCGCCCCCTCTTACGCTTACATTCCTTTGCCTCCCGCTCGCAGCGTACGCCCAGACGTACAGCGCAACGTATGAGCCCGACACTGCTCCTGCCACTACCGAAGAAGGCCAGTCGGGCACCAACAAATGCGGCTCGACGAACAGTCAGGATTCAATGTGCCAAAACGTCTACGGTGCGTCGACATGTCCACGTCCGAAACTCTTTCACTGACGCCGAGCTGTAGTGAACTCTGTCGACGACTTCTGCCTCTTTGCTCCGCCCACGGCGGGAGCCAACTCTACCATCGGCGACACCGAACGCATTGAAGTTGCATGGTGCCTCAAGGACGGCTACGGCACGCGCACGATCCCAGCCAACACCATCAAAGGCGCCCACTTCGTGCAGACCCCAGACTATGTGCAGGTGACGGGAGTCGGCGACCTGACACAGATCAACATCCCGGCGGGTGACACCGGTGGCGAGCTAGACCCTCACGGCGCAGACGGAAATGGTGCGTACTACTATCATTAATCGACTACCTACAAATTCTGACGAAATTATGCTGTGGCATAGGCAACCCCATCGGCGGTCTCGTCTTCTCGAGCACGTTCGACGGCAAGGCGACGCAGATCCACGAATGGACGAATTTCATGTCTGCGCAGCAGTTCTGCATCCGTGCGTGCAATGACGGCACCAACGCGCCCGCGCTGTGCCAGCATATCTACGACGAGATGGGCTGTGCGTGGAACATGCCCGCGAACTACGACTCGGGCGTGTTTGAAAAGTGCCAGGGCGATACCGGCGAGGTGCGTGGTGTTGGCTTTCTATAGTCAGGCGGGGATCTGATATTTTCTTTTTTCTTTTGCAATGTAGCCTATGGGCGTGTACGGAACCTCGACGTTCCACCAGGGCGACGCTAGTACGCCCGACGCACACGCAGCGCCGTCGTCGTCTATGTGTACAACGCTGAGCGCCATCGGCGCTGTCGCAACCTCATCCGTACGTCCCTCCATTCCCTCTTCTTGCTGAGTAGACCCTCACCGCCACCACATTCTAGGGCTCAAGCGCCAGTGCTACGCAGTCCGGCGCGTCGGGGAGCAGGACCGCGTCTGGTTCCTCAGGAACTGCCTCCGCCACCTCCGGGTCGTCGCAGACCAACGGCGCGCAGTCCGCAGACACTCCGTGGCGCCTACAGGGCGCTGTGCTTTTTGCGGGTGTACTTGCCGGCGTGGTCGTGTTGCTGTAAACTTCCTGTTCGGTGTTTCGACGTTGTAGACCCCATTTAACCACAGACTATGGGCATTCACTTGCAAGATAGTTTAATCACACGCACGGACGTTACCATTCACGAACCCTGTCATGCGCTAGCGTAGACAATACCCCGCATTGCCTTGTTGAATTCATGTCATTTCACCAAATTGTCGTGCGGTGCGTAGAGCGTAGAATGATGCACTGAAATTGCCGAGAAAATTGCTGTACAGAGGTCATGCAGATGTGTTATCCAGGGTATCGAATATTCCTTGGCTCCCCATTCTCCTAATCCCTAAGAATGTAATCCTGCGGATTGATGAGGACGTAGAACAGCCACCAGCCATCTGAGAACTCACGGTGATTATAACGATCTAAGTACCGCCCATACCGGCGACGCCGATGTTGTCGCGAATCTTCGCGATCTCGCTGACAGAAAGCGACCCCTTGCTGACGCGGAAAAAGTCCTCCCATGCTGTGGCCGCGTCGCTGGGGATCGGAAACTCTTGGCTGCAATGACGTCATCAATAAACACTGCCATCGTCGAGGAGCGACAGGACGCGCACCTGAGGAACGCGTAGAGGTGCTCCCAGAACTCGGGATTCGAGATCTTCTGGTGGTACGACGTGTCGGGCGGCGCGGTCTCGGGTGACGACGGCATGTTGGACGTGTCGAGGATGAGCGGGATGTCGGCCAGCTTCTCGTCGGAGAGCGGGGAGAGCGACGGCGAGGGCGAGAGCACGACCGACGGTATGCGTCCGTGGCCGTGTCTCCGCCCGCCCTGCGGCTCGGGCACGAGCGTGATCTGCGTCTCCTTCTGCTCCTTCTCTGCGGGCGGGCTCGCGGTGGTGACGGATGGGTCCCACTGGAATCCGGGCTTCACCATGAGGTTCACGGTGTCGCCGTCCTTGACGTCGTATTCCTTGAGCAGCTTGCCGTCTGCGAGAGCCTTGCCCTTGAGCAGAAGCCGCTGCACGTCGGCTGGCGGTGCACCCTGCTCACTTGCGAGCTGGGCCTTGATCACGCCGATGGTGTCCGTGGGTTGCACAGAGAGTGAGTACGACTGGGCGGGCTTGACAGACTTGATGGTTATGCCGAGGGCACCTGGGGCGTGGCACGCGCGCGGTCGATACCGTGACGGACACTCAGCTGAAGGTGACATGACGCACCTGCTGGCACCGCGTCTGGCAGCTTCACTTCCGGTGGGGATGGCACGGAGACCTGGACAGAAAGTCAGCGAATTGCTGCAGGAGAAAGCGAGGCCACACACGCACAGGTAACACAGGAACTTTCTTGAGGTATTCTTGGAGGGGCGGCTGGAAGTCGTCGGCGTAATTTACAGGTTGCTGGGAGATGTTGTTCACGAATGCCTTGACAAAGTTGGCTTCTGCCTGGTCTGCCATGTTCGTTTGCGGTGAGAAACTTGTCGCGCGGAAAGATGAAGGCGGGAGTAGAATATCTATATGGGCGTCTAATGCACAGGATATGCGTGACGCCTGATTGGGGGAAAGTCATCCCGTGATGCATTGTCACGCGGATCGGGTAACACCGCGTGACGGTCGTACCGCCGTCCTGCTTTCACTGCAACCATGGCGGTGAGTTTATCTTTGCTCGCGGCGTGTAACACCTTACTAAATTTTATGCTCTAGTCGGGTTTTGGCTTCCAAGGAGGTGTGTATCCTCAAAAAAGCCTACGTTGTGAGACCGGTGGTTGAGCGTACGGTGCAGGACCTTCGAGATGTTTTGGATTCTGGCAGGAGTTCCAAAAGGTGCGCGAATCATCATCAACTCCGCGGAATGAGTGCCCACTGTGTACTGCACGTGTAGTGCTACGCCTCTACTGATAGCCCCTCGCAATGTCGCGTTCAAGCCGACGACTACCTCGAGTGCTTGCACCGGACGCAGGAGGTACGCCTCCCCTCGTATGATTTCTCCACAGCACCGCTCAAGTTTGGCGTCTTCAGGTTGCTCGTGCAAAGGCCGTCAAGGCTGAATTCATCCGCAAAGCGGAGCACCAGGCCCACGAGGGACGGAAAGCGGCGGATATCCTTGCAGACGGTGTCATAGTCGGTGTCGGGCTGATCCAGCGAGGCAAAGAGGACACATCACATTAATAGACCGGGGAGTACTACCCTTATCTTCCACGCAATCTCAATGCTCTTCGTGAATGCGGTTGTTCACCGGGCGCCCTCGGCGTAACATACGGCGAGCCACAGGTCTGATCTTCGACTGGTCGCCCCGAGTCACGAGTAGCCTCCTGGAGAAGGCTCAGCCATATACAACGACTGCGTTGTCGGTAATTACAAGCCACAAGGGACGTTTTGTGCACCTAAATTGGGCGTCCTAGAGTCGACCCGCATGCCCTCGTCGACAGGACAATAACTTTTCGTCATATCTTAGCACACAACGTGGTGACGGTATTACGTTTAAACACGCCTCTTCCACGCATCGTTTTGTTTTTCTAGACCACTCCTACCGTGGTGGCGGACGCCATTCGGTGGCCACGAGCGGAATTATGGGCGCTTGTTATCCACGTGGCCCGCGTGCTGCACTAAATTGGCCCGCGACAGGACTATCCGCTTTTCTTTTAGACCCCCACCCCCGCCATCCCTGCACTTCGTCCTCTCCGCTTTTCTGCGCCTGGCTGCTTATCATGACTGTGAATGGCGTTGGGTCTTGGAGTTCGCCCATTGTCATCTCGGATTCGGACGACTCGGAGGCGTTTGTCGAGCTTGAGCTCGAACGACGCATATCTTCGCCGCGAGATGGGATGGACGTAGACTACGAGGACTATCGTGATTCCTACGGCTGGCCAGAGACAAGAGAGCAGGAGTATGCCTACAACGAGGAGCCGCGTTGGGACAACCCTCCTGATCCGCCCTTCCAAGGTGCGCTCTTTCTTGCCACACACGCGTCATGTCGCGCATTTGCGACTTATAACATCATTTTCTTGTTTATTAGAGCACGGTAGGAAACCGCTATCCTCGCATAAGCGCAAACGTAGCGAGAGTCCATCACCTCCGAACGGGCGGACGGGTTCGTTCGCCCCTCCGCCGCCTTCAGTGAAAGCAAGGCCTTTGTCCCCGAACGCTCCTTTTGGGGAGAGCAAGACTGCCAGGAAGAAGAGAAAGAAGAGAGAGAAGTTGGCCGCCACAGGATCTATGCCTCAGCCGGTAGCCGGTCCATCGAGCGTTGTCCCTCCGCTACAGTCAGCGCCCGTTCATGCCCCTCCGCATTATCCTCCCCTGCCTCACATTCCGTTCATGCAATTTGGTCTACCCCATGCACTGCCGCAAAAGCCTGCTCCCGCTTTCCCACTTTTTGCAATGGAGGCGGCCTCGATGATGATGGCCCACCAGATGATGCCTCCTATGCTTCCTATGCCGCCGCCCCAGTTCGAGCCGATGGATGGTCTCGCTACCCCTCCCCTGATCTACCCTAGTATTGAAGAGATCGAAGAAGGCTTTGTTGGCGCATCGGAGATTCCAAGACCTAAGCCGGTTGTGAAGAAACCCATTGGGATGGCTCCTGACGCCGATCCTGCTAGCCGCCATGGCACGTACAAGTCTCCCAACCCGCAGTTCGCTCCGCCTAATCCTGCACGCACCCTCGTCATGGAATTATTACCCAAGAAGTTCCGGAACCTCGCTTTCGTCCGGTCTTGGGCCGCCCGTTTTACTCGCGGTGGGGGCGCGCCCCGTGTCGATCTAGACATCAAGATAGGGAAAGCCTTAGTTGAGTTCCCTACCGCGGATATGGCCAGGACCGCTTGGGACAGCGATCGAATGTTGGGTGAGGGCAAGGAGCATATCAGAGTGTGGTGGTATCGCGTCCCTGGCGTCGGGGCCGATGCAGGTGTCGGTGTGCTAGAGGAGGGAGAGGTCGAGGACGGAGAACTCGACAAAAGCAGCGGCAAGAAGCACAAGCAAAAGAAGAAGGCCAAAGAGGAGCCCCCACCGGTCGCTAAACCCCCACCAAGTCCACCGACGAACTTCCGTCCGCCATCGGGACAAACTTCTCCAGTCATTCCTTCTTCGAAGCCATCTTCTCCCGTCCAGCGCCGATTTTCTGTCTCGTCGGGTTTTGCCTCTCTTCCCCCCAAACCGCTCGCTCGATCCACAGGCGACTACAATGCCTCCACTTCTCGGCCACGCCAGCCATCAACGCAACAGTCGGAGTTCAGCAGTCCTACCACATCTACCTTGGACCCGTCTTCTCGGAGCTTCGTCCCCGCCTTCCTAGCCCATACTTTACACCAGGAACCCAGTGACACTATACTTTCGACGTCACCGAGCTCGTTCATCACCACAACACCAGACGTCGCCACGAAAACGTCACAGACGTCCGCGGTTGACAACTCGACGGCATCCGGCCTTGTCCGATCGGAGCTCGAATTGGCTGTGGCCCCACCGCCAACAAGACAAGATCTCGACGTTACTGTTGTTCATATGGCCACTTCCGACTCAACTGCAATCATTTCTCCCCGCACCCATACGAACGGTCTCGTTCTTCCTACAGCACTCATCACAGATGATTCATCACTTGCAGCCCGACCAAGCGCTCAGTCGCCCTTGAAATCCGCCCAGCCTCTCCCCATTTCATTCCCCGTCTCCGATGGCCTTACCAATCCCACCCTTCCTCCTACCTCAAGCTCGTTGCCGGAACAATCGGAAGATATGCCTCCTTATCGAACACGGGATGACCAGAAGCGGGAGCTTTTAGCAAGGATGGCCCGGGCGAAGGAGGAGATCGAAGCGCGTACATCGAGCTCGAGCGGTAGCTCAAGGAACATCACACCCGTCTCCGAGGTCGAGCCCTCCGTTGAAAATGGCCAGGTCGCGATATGTGCTGAAACTCTGTCGGTCCCACAGGTCCCGCCGCCGTCACCGCCGCCAACAGCACCCGTCCCCAGCAACCCGGCTTCGCAAGAACAGGAGCTGCGAAGAGAAGTCCTGAAGAGCATGAAGAACAAGGTCCTACCGAAGCCCACTGCAGTATCCTCCACCAAGATGAGTCTAGACGACCTCGCAACAAGCTTCATCGTCGACACCATCCAGGCTGCTGTAGTAACAGAGTTCACTATGCCAGTCACGAACCCAGCTATGCTCGCGGTCTCGTCCCGGATATTCGTTGGCCAACGGGAGGTTTGTCAAGATGCGCGCCGACCGCTCGAGCCTATCCGCGACATGCACAAGTACAACTTCCTCAAGGGCGAAATGCTCATGAGGACTCTGGAGCGTCAACGGGAACTCATCTCTCAGTTGGACGGTGCGCAGAAGTCGGGGAGGAAAGAAATACTAGACCAACTCAAGGCAGTAGAAAGGTGTGTGGCTTTCAACTCGTTTCGGGGACACGTACTGTGGGCGGCTCAAGGGTGCGCTATAGACTCCATGCGGAGGAACTAGGGGAGCTTGATGAGCGCCTAGCCATGGGAAAACGCATGGAGCGTGAATGGCCCTCGACAGCACCTGAAGATTGCATTATCGATATCAGCGACGATGAGAGCGGGCCGGAAGATTATGAGGACGAGAACAACATGGTGTAAGGTCAAGGTCACGCAGTCTATCCAACCAGCTAAGGTAAGGACAAAGCTGCAACGGGACCCATGGAAGTACTCTTTCTTGCTTCTATCGTATGCATGTTTAATGCGACAGTCGTGCTTCTTCAGGATGTCTTGTATAGGCTTCCATAGATTCCCTGTGAGTTGCGGACCCCATATCGTCCTCGCGCGCTAACATCATTCGTGACCCAGCAATTATCGATTATCATTCGTCGTTCGCACATTCTATCCGTTATGTCCCACCTCTTACTCGTATTCCCGGACCATACCCTTTCGCATGTATTGGTTTGATGATCCAGGGCTCGCCGGCCACTCCCTACGCATTCTTGTGTAGGCGGCTCGGTAGGCTCCGGCTCACAGTACATGGGACGCTTCACTCTCCTGTTTCTTGCGTCGAATATGCTCTCGGTTGGCTATCTTGTTATCACGCATCTCTCGTTTCTTGGTTGTATATCAAAAACATCGACAAATCGCCCTTTGCAAACTCTTGTGTGTCGGTTGTGTCTGGCGGCCACGCGTTCACGCCAGGATAATACACACAGAGGACATGTCAACCCTTCTCGTAGAGGTATAGCGAGCTGGTTTATGTGTCTGCGCCAAAGACCGCGCATTTTCGAGTCAATTTCGGCGATTCGGCCGCACTCTCAGCTGCTCGCCAGCGGAAGTTAGGTACGTCTATCTACAACACAGCATGTGTTTTCTCAAGCAAATGCATTTTAGAAAAATCCCTATGATTGGATCGTACGAACATCAAGCAACGGCCAACTTTCGTGGATCTAGGAGACGGCCATATCATCGGCCATGGCCACGACAGCCTTCTTTGTCTTGAAGCCGGTGCCACGGCTCTGGCCCGCCATGGCCTCATCCTGCAGCGGGTTTTTATCATCATGCTGGCCAAACTAACTCAACATATATGAAGCGGGCACGACCCTTTGTACTTCCCATCTCCATCCAACTTTCTATCCATCCCGGACCTACTCAACGTCGCTGTACGTCAACATGCTTGACCCAGTCCTCTGCACGATTACGATCAACTCAGTGGATAAGCTGCTGCGTGGCACGACGCACCAAGAACTCACCAACGGCGCGTGCGCCCTCCTCCGACTCCTCAAATCCCATCCGGGTTCTACGGAGCTGCTGGCAGACTTCTGGTTTTCAGACAATTCCAAAAAGGCAAGGTAAGTGGCGTACTCGGCCCTCGAGCTCGTATGTCATACTGACTCACCTCCTGTACAAAGGCCTACCGACACACACTCTGTCGTCACATTGATA
Organism: Bjerkandera adusta; assembly: GCA_027924225.1. NCBI lineage: Eukaryota > Fungi > Basidiomycota > Agaricomycetes > Polyporales > Phanerochaetaceae > Bjerkandera > Bjerkandera adusta. The sequence continues at coordinate 59,093 of BSCZ01000141.1, forward strand.
AGGGACGCCGTATATGAAACTGGTGGCCTGATCGACGCACTACCACGGAGAGAGTTTCCGCTCCCCAAGAGGTCGCTTTTGGAGCGGATTTATTCCTTGCTCCACTTCGGTCGCGCTCGGTTTGCGGAATACGCGCGCGGACCCGAATACGACAAGACACGCGAATTGGCCCTTCGAGCTGAACTTAAGAGCCTCCGTAAAATTCTGACAAGGAGCATCGTCGGTAAGAGGTTCCTGACGCACGTCAGGAGCATCGAGATCCACTTTGAATTCTGTGAGTACGCCAATGAGTTCTGCGCGTGTATGTTGAAGTTGAGGCTACGATAGGTTCTCGACTGGCTTACCTTGGGCATTGTATCGAGGGGTGTACCAGGGACTCCTCATGGATTCTACACGCATACAGTGAGAGACGAGTGGTGCGTAAAATATTATCGGAAGGTTGTGAGCCTTTGTTCATCTCGTCTATGGCTTAGGCTTATATGCTGTCAATCTTCGCCCGGACGCGAGAGTTTTTAAGCTACCTCAACAACCACCAGTTCGTATCGGAGTCTCAGGAGGCCATAGTAAGTTCATAGGCCCCGTCCGTTCTTGATTTACCACTGAAATCTCCTAGATTCTGCGGGTCTTTGAGGTACTGGCCGGTGCCGTCAACAAACTCCCGAAGCCGGACCATCAACGGGACGCGTGGCTGCAAGTCCTCACAATTGTCTTCCGTATTCGGGACTGCGACGTCCTCACGCGAGTATTCGACTTGATCTTTGTAGTGGCGCCCTTGTACTTGTGGACTGCGTACCAACAGGGGCTCTTCGCGTGGCGCCTCCCGGTCCCTATGACTGTCGCAGGACAGAATATGCAAGATGAAACTATGAGGAAGGACGCACGACCTACCGCTCTCATCCATGAAAGACTCCCTGGTGAGTGGTCCCTTCGGAGGCGTATCTTGATTGTACGGCACTCACCGTGCTTGTCCCCAGATGTGGCTATTGTCTGGTATTCAAAAGGTGAGGAATGTACAGGTTCCAGATTGATGTACATGCACATTCGAAGTCGGTGCTTGAAGTATGCTGTCGATCTTCGCTAATGTGGGTTGATTTTCTGGTTCCTTGTGACGCATGTACTGTCAGCACACGGAATACTCCTTCCGCAGTCCTTGTCTTCTTCTATTTATCAAGAGCTACTATAAATTCACGTCTAACGAATGCTATCATCGCCCACCGTCTGTCGTGACCATGTCGAGAAAATGCCGTCTAAAGGCCAGTTGGACTCACAGTTTCTTGCGCAGATCTAACGACCTGACTCTGCACCGAAGATCGCGGACGAACACCCGGGCAGCCTTCACTAGCGGCCAATGCGAAAACGCCAGGGTACGTCGGTCTGTAACGCTGTACAAATCAATATTCTGACATATATGCATGTTCGAAATCGTCCGTCATACAGTTCTTGTCGCCGCTAGAAACACGTACTGGCTTGCGACTGACCAAACTTCTATGATTAGGAGGCCGGCCATAGTTATCGCGGCGGTTCCTTTGTCTGAAGAACTCTGGCTATGGCCACCAGTGCCTGAATCTGGGTCTCTATTTCATCGCCATATTGGCCGCATTTCGTCGACATATATCAGTGACGACGAAGCACAGCCAGCATATTCTAGGTAGGGTGAGGTGCCACAAGTAACGCACCTTGACCGCCTTTGTCCCACAAATTTGTCCTCTCAAGGCCACGCAGTCTAGGCACTAATACCACACCCCTGCCAATTGTTATCGACTCGGGCTCGGAGAACAAATGTTTCAGCGGAATTCGCGTCACCTCCTTTGTCAATGCGGTACTCGAGGCTACCTCATGGCTGAACGTCATGTTATTTCCCTCAGCCGATCAACCGCATGGCGCAGCCCATTCTTTCAACATATATGAAACGGCTACGAAGGATTCTTCTTGTCCCCTCCTTCCGTCGAAATTCTCTCCTTCTCCGTCCGTCTCAACACCTCACCATTGTGGCCGGTCCCAGCGGACTCCAACATGCTCAGGATCGACACCATTGTCCGCACGACAACAATCGATGTGGTCGATAGATTGCTGCGAAGCACGACTAATGCACAGCTCACCAGAGCGGAGAACACGCTGGTTCAACTTCTCAAGTCACGCGTCAGTTGCCTTCTCCTCTTCGCAGAATTCTGGGACTCGGACACCACGGAATCTCGAAAGGCGTGAGTGGCCACACATAATTCTCTCGTTTCCTACCCTCACTGATACCCCACTGGGACAGCCACAGCTTTTATACGGATGCATCATTGGCTGTCGCATTGTTGAAGGATGCAGTGTCTGGGATTCGCGACTTGATGGACATGTCAACAATGGCTCGGAGAGATTATGCGTGTGACCAAAAATCACTCCTCGAGCGACTCTATTTCTTTCTCCATTTCGGCCGCGCTCAGTTTGTATATTTATTGCAAGAACCTAGGTACAGAAACGCGAAATCGAAGGCTCTTCAAGCCGAGGGCGGAGGCGAGACTCTACAGGCCCTCAAATCCGACCTCTCTGAAGACAGCACTCCAGAAACCCTCCCATTTAGATGCGCAAAGGAGGTTCAACGTCAACTCGAATTAATCCAAGCAGCGTTGAAAAAAACCTTGATTGGCAAGCGTTTCTTTGCGCGCACAAGGAATATCACTCGAGATTTCGATTTATGTGCGTGCATTCCCAGCACCTCTACTTTTATCTTAAACTCAAAAGACGAAAAGATTCTCTGTTGGCTGGGATCTGTGCTAAGTTGACGGCTGTGAAGAGCTGGAAGTCCCCAGGGTCGGTACGTGCAATACCACTGGACCAGCCATGAAATATCACCTACCGTTTTACTAGTATACCGGAGACTCAGAGGTCGTCCTTCGCCACGCGCTCGACATCAAGCTTTGTCTCTGCGACCGTCTGACCACGTCAGCTTCTCAAGAGACAATGGTGCGTGCAGGCTATCTATCTGTTCCGTGAGCTGTAGCTAAATTCTCCCAGAAAATTCACGCCTTCGAGGTGCTGATAGCAACTATCAGCGCGTTCGAGGGGCTACAGCGCCATGACCTATTGTCACTAGTCTTCGAGATGTTCTCTGAGACCCAAGACCTCAAAATCCTCATTGATGTAGTCAACATGACGAAAACCTGTGGTTTTTGGGAGGTGTGCCAGAACGAACCCTTCGCAGAATATCGTACATCTGCAAACGCGTCGGTAGATAACCCAGGAGACAGTGCAGAGGAGGAAGATGTCCCCCGATAATATTGCTGGTGAGCTACCTTGGGCCTGTAATCTGGTCGGGCGAATCTCATCGTGCATGTCTGTAGGAGTATCTAATCCCTTGTCTTTGAGTGTCGGAGCAGGGGATTCAATGTGTACGCGCACCTGAAGCCACTTCGGCAGACAGTAGCCGTTGTGCCATCTTAAGTTGTCGCTTCTTGACCTATTCATCGTAGTAGTCGTGGTTCAGTGCAGATACGCTGGATAGATACTACTACCTATTCGCAAATGTCCATGGATTCAATGTTCAATATACGCTCCGAAGATGAGGCAGTGCAGGGCCAAGTTTGGCGTAGTCCCGAAACTCCAAATATCAGGGGAGGTTATGGGTTTTCACGTGCAGAGCGAAGTGCGGCCAACGTAGTAACCCTCGCGTTTAAACCTGCAAAAACGAACTATCAACTGTCGTAACAGAAATTCCGCACACACATTGGTGGATGGTTTGACCCCCCGTGTGTAAACTGGCCATGAAATGAAAGCACGAGGGAACACACCTTCGGTCTATCCTTCTTAGAGTCCGTCCGCACGACACCTACATCAGCGCATCGTCAATATTCCATGCAATCTAGCTGTATGACGCCGCCATGGTTGACGGGGGTCGCAACCAAGGCAAACCCAGGCGTGACCAGCTTCAATATGGGCGTGCACGCAGGCATTCGTACAGGGTAGGGAGCCTGATCTCTACCCAGCTAGAACAGAGAGTAGACTGGCACGTCCTGTGCGCCTAGCACGATGGCAGGCATCTGCAGCGAAACGATATTAGGATACCATACACGAGAATGCCTTAAAACCCTTCCGGGGAAGCCTGGGATGTGTAATAGGGGACGGAGCCGACGAACTCTCGAGTGCAGTGAGGCGAGGACGAGCATAAGACATGAGACTCGCCTTAACTCCCTTACCATCCAATACATCCCCGCCCATCCCTTTTCCCCGTGCAACCCTTTCTCTCGAGGGCTAGAGAAATGGTCGCTCTAAGGAAGCCCAGATGGAGGCCAAGGGGCCGTATACCGCAACGAGTTACACGCCCTCCCCAAGTGGATAGACTGGGTCAGAAGGTACTGCGTTGCCAAGTCCGTGGTATAATTCATTTCAAGAATCCTGCATCCAGGTTTTATAGCGAGAGACCGTCGAGGACTGGGAGTATGCGATCGTCTAGAGATGAGTTGGCGAGAGAGGGCAAGCGCGGGAGGACGGCGCCAGCACGGCGACAAGAAGTTGCACGGCGTCAACGCGCCTCGGTCCGCGACTCCTCGCGAGGTATTGCAGGCCTAAACCTCTCATTTATCATGGGATACTTCTGCGCGATGCAGACGATTTCTTACATCAGTTTTTCATTTTTTGTTGATTAAATCGTATCGCAGAGCCCAGTTCTCTTCTAGCATCGCTAGACACCGCGATTCCGAGGAGCTACGAGATGGCATTCGGTTTGCTCGGTTACTAATGGTCCTGCTATCTTTATGCACAGCAAGCGACCAGTGCAGCCGATTCTAATTTCACAAGACCGCAATAATTTCATTATAAATTACTCGAGAAATGCCTCTATAAACCCAGCATTCCCCAGAGCGGAGAATCGGGGGCAGCAAACGTCCTCTTTCCCATGGATCCGGCATCGCCATATGTTCTTGGGTCGCTGATATATCGCTTCCAATGCGTGGCGTGCTCGTCTCCAAACGCAGCACGCGAGGCGTCCAGCGCTCGGCATGCCCACGACCTCGCGTTCGCGAAATCAGATACGGAGGCACAACAGTGGAATCCAGTCAGATAGAAGGTGGACTCGAACACTGGGAGCCGCTCCTCGCGGAGAAGGCGCAGGGAGACGACAGCCTGGGAGATTAGGTGAGTAAGGATGAGCGAAGGTACAGATGGGGTGACTTTTACCTCGCCGATGCCCTCCATGGGGTCTTTGTACTCCCCCTTCAAGTGCGCGTCGTACAGCAGTCCAAGACATTCCCGCCGCGCGTCGCTCTCCTCCAGTGCTGCGCCATCCAGGGAACATGCCTCGCATTGACACTCGAACCCAAATTTCTCCCTCATCTCCATACGGCGCTCGTCCCTTGTCGCCAGAAGCTTGCCGTAACCCAGGCACATTTCCTCTCCGGCTTCGATGTCACGCACGGCCCGGAAGACGAGGAGCTGTGCCCGCGCATCCCAGCGATTGTTGACGTTGGGGACGCACGATGAATTGAAACGCGCGCCGGTGAGGAACAGGCCACCCTGGGCCGCAATGTGGCCGTGAGCGTCGTTCCCGCCGCACGGCAGAACGTTGGTCTCGAAGATCCCCTGCGCGAGTTGGAACCGCTTGATGTGGCAGTTGTGGAGGCTGTAGAACTGCTGTTGCTGTTCGGGTGTGCATTGGGCGAGGGCGGCGAGCACCGTCGAGTTCCCGCGGACGATGCGCTGGGTGAAGAGCGGAGCTTCCGAAAGGATAACGTCGCCGCGTTGGAAGTGACGTTGGGCGATGACGCCTTTCCCCTTTCCGGGGACGTCCGCAACAACGAAGCCAGCATCGATATCTGTCAACGCCATTCAACGTCAGAACTTCCCGGCCGCAGACGACACGGAAGATCCGCCACGGGAACTTACCTGACTGCATGATGGAGGTGACAAAGTTCGGGGACGGAGAGAGGTAGGTGAGAGTATCGGAAAAAAATTATGGGGCTGTAAAATGGAAGTGGCCGCCAGTTATAAGGGCGAAACACGAGGCACTGGCATGGACGTACTTTCACGGCTGATGCATCGTGGGTACAAAACGGCGGGATGAGGTGCGTATCGGATGCAGGCTTGCAGGCTATGGCATGGTGCCACGAGGCTTTGGACAATACGGACGACGTTCTCAACGTGTTCGGCAATCGCTTTCTCGACACGGTTTTGTGGCGGTGGAACTCGTGTTACCGGCGTCTAGTAGCCGCATCTGGCGCGTGAGGCCGTCGTGTGGTGGAGCATTCTACCGAGGACGGTGGACAGCTCAGCACTGTAGACGGCGACGAAGAAGATCAGATGTGATGGCTTCAACATAGAATATCAACATAGGCATAGAAGGGGAGGTATCATAAACAGTCAAAAGAAGTAGCGATAACGATGACAGACAAACTCTGAACTCTAGGCTAGACCAAGTCTTCTGGGATAGACACTCACTCAATCTGGACCAGATAGTGTTGCTTTAGGCAGCCCGCCGACAAGCTGGTGCGAGCGCGGATTGGCCCAGTACATCTTGAACATGCGAGCAGCGTTGCTATCAGGACCAGAAGTGACACAGGAGACTTCCCAAGCCCTCCGTATCCACGTCTTCGCGTTCGAAAAATCGGAGACCTATTCCTGTCATCAGCGGGTTTGGACATGGGCATCACTATGTCTGACGTACCATGACACAAAATTGGAAGGCGTCGTAGCAGAACGAGGCTTCATAATGGACGAGTCGTTCCTGCTTCAACATATGGAGAGCGAGTTTGATCTGCACGGGTCTGAGCGGGGAACGTGACATAACGGAGAAAACTAGACAAACCTTACGAATCCCAAGTGTCGGCTCCTTCCCACAGCGTCCAACTTCGTCGAATAACCGTGCGACGGCCGCCCGCCGCTGATCACTTTCCGCCGCTTCCTCGCCTTCAAGCAGGCACGCTGCGCATGTGCAGTCGAACCCGAATTCCTCCAGCAACTGACGCTTCCTCGTCTCCTTGGTGGCGAGGACCTCGCAGTAGTTGTAACAGAGCTCCTCGCCTTCTTCCACGTCGCGGAGGGTACGGAACACCATGGTATTCCGAATATCGTCCCAAGACTTGGACACGTTCGGCGTACACGAGGAATTGATGCGCGATGCCAGGAGGAAAATGCCTGCCTTCTCCTCTGTGTTCTTGGCGGCTTGGAGACCACCGTTGCACAGCAATAGGAAGTTGGTCTCGAAGATGGCGAGGGCGGGGAGCATGCGGCCTTTGTAGGCATTGGAGAGAGAGAAGAACTGCTGCTGCTCTTCACGGGTGCACTTGGATAGCGCTCCGAGCACCATGGAGTTCGTTGGGGACGGGGGTAGGATGAAAAGCGGGGGCTCCGAGAAGAGAAACTCTCCTCGCTTGATGGAGCGAGCAGCTAGGACGGCTCTGCCCCTGTCGGGGACATCCTGGACGACAAAGGTCTCCTCTTGTTCTTCTAGATTGGCGGCGAACTTGACTACGTACGGAATGTATCCGGTGGAGTTGACGAACGCACCAGCTGGCATGGCGGCGGCGAGGTGGTGGTCAGGTCGAAGAAGTCATCCCGGGCAAGGACGACGCTTCAAGGGGCAGAGCAGCGCGAAGTCCATAGGCTGTTATCCCACGTGTAGAATCTGACTAGAGAGGGTCAGGAACTTTCCATAGGGATAAGGGACAAGCCGGGAAGGCGTGTGTGAGAATGATTGGACAAGCGGGTTATTCGCGGTATCTTGACAGGGGACCAGGAATGGTCCGCCTTGGGTCTACTAGTCCCGCAGCCGAGTCAAACACAACGTAAGTGGCGGGACTAACCAGAAACTTTGAGGTTAAAACGCCCCGGTGAACCCTAGGCGATGTCGTGCAGGGCTAGAATATTCAGACTATCTGAGAAAGAACGACGGAAACGGGGATGATCAACGAGGATTCGAACTGAGCTCAAGCGGTTTCTTACATTCGGAAATTGGCATTCAAGACGTGTAACTTTGGGCGGAGACCGCGACGAATTCACCGCTAGGGGAGATCACAAGGCAGCACAAAACTCAATGGTAGTCGCTGGAGAAAAAGCAATTACCCAATTCGTCCCTAAACGGGAATATATGAGAATTGCCAAAAGTAGAGACGAGCGCAGGCGCCCAACGCTCGTTGGCTTAGACTTTCACTTCCACAACTTGCTGCAACCTGCTGCAACCATGGCCGACGCAGGTATGTTTCTGGCGTGCCATTTTCGTACAGTGTTCTAAATTTTCACCAGGTTTCTTCAAAGGCACGTCTGCCGACCAGGACAGACGCTTCTCCGACAAGGAGATGAAGCTCCTCAAAGCTACCAAGTTTCCTCCCGAGTTCGACAAGAAAGTGCGCAACTTACGTTGTTCACGACGTATTCAGACCACTAACTGACTTCAGGTTGATATGCGAAAAGTCAACTTCGATGCTGTGCGGCCCTGGATCGTCAAAAAGTTCATCGAGCTGTCTGAGGTCGAGGATGAGATTGTCGCGGAGTATGCGTTGGAAATGCTTGAGGACAAGGACAAACCCGTGAGTCGGACTATGACTCTCGCTACCAACAACATTCCTAAACGTTTACTTCAGACACCCGACCCGAAGATGATGCAAATACACCTCACACCGTTCATGCCCAAAAATATCGCGAAGTTCATGGCCGAACTTTGGATCATGCTCCTCGACGCTCAAGCCTCCGATGTTGGGGTGCCTCGTGCGCTTCTCGAAGAAAAGAAGGAGCAAATGCGACAGGCCAGGGCAACTGACACTCGCGCTATAGAGGAGAGGGACAGGCGAGTCCGCTTGGACGAAATACGTGCCAATGAACGAGATGGGAGGGGATCCGGTCGGGGGCGAGGCAGAGGGCGAGGCCGCGGTCGTGGTGGATTTGATGATAGCAGACCAATGCGTGGTCGAGATAGCGGTTGGGGCGGTCGTGGTGGTGGGGTACGTATTGACACTGTTTTATTGATAGGTCAGGGTCTAATGAGAACGACCTCATAGCGCCCTCCTCCCCCTCGAAGACGCTCACCCTCGCGCTCTCCGCGGCGGCGGTCAGGCTCCCCAAGTGGGCGCAGTACTCGGAGCTCCAGGTCTCGTTCCAGGTCTCGCTCACCACCACGTCGACTAAGATCTCGCTCCCCGCCGCGAAAGCGTTCACCTTCACGCACTCCACCCGTTCGGCGTAGGCCCTCCCGTTCGCCCCCAAGACGCGGGTCTCCCACACGTTCTCGATCGCCCCCGCCAAGGCGACGAGCGCGCTCTCCGTCGTTCTCTCGGGACAGACGTTCACGAGATGATCGAAGCCCTCCTCCTCGCCGCCGCCGTGTATCATCAAGCCGCTCCCGTTCTCGTTCTCGTTCGCCGCCATATCGAGGCTATGGCCGACGACGGTCGCCAAGTCGGAGTCGATCCCCTCCACGTCGCCGTCGCAGACTAAGCCCAAGTAGAAGTCGCTCGCCTCCAAGACGGCGAGGAGATAATCCTAGGCGTCGTGGTGGCAGGAGTCGCAGTGGCAGTAGCGAACGCAGCCGAACTATGAGCGATGGACCCGCCAGAGTGAAGCGCGAACCAGAGGAGAAGATGGACGTCGACTCAAGCGGCACTGAGAAAGGAAAAGGACCAGAATTGAAGATCCGCGGACAGGCCGACGTCGGGAAGAAACGAGCGAGGTCGGATGAACCAGCTCAAGATGAAGTGAGTATGGTGTCTTACGTTGATGGTCACAAGCTAATCGCATGCTTAACTCAGGCCATGGGTGATGAAGGTGAACTCCAGCGAAGAGAGAACGAGCTAAAAGAACGTGCCTTGCGCAACAAAGTCGTTCGGACTCGGAAGTCAGGCTCCGCCTCTGGCTCGGGCACGGGAACTGGGGGGAGCAGCTCGTAGTATGCTGCTTTTCGCAAGTTTTTCGATTCTTATCTTCCTGCTTGCGTCGGCTTTCTGCTGAATGATCTCTGTTGTAGCTCACGATTGCTCCCAATTGCCTTCGGTTCTAACCTATTTATGCATCCGCGCCACCCGTGTATGCACTGGGTCCTCGTGTCTCCATACTTACTTCCGATAAAATCTAATAGAATAACCGGTTAGCCCAAACAGGTCTTCGAGCCGAGGTCGCCACAAGCCTACGCATGACGTTAAAGCTTCGATTACCAACGGCGCGGGAACGTCGGTCCTGATCAGCCCGGACATCTTCGTTCATTCCCCAAGTCAGAGCGGGTTGACGCACCACGTCGTTAAAGTATCGAAGTTCTTGCAGGGTTCTTCATGGGGTAAGATCGTCTGCCGAACTTATCACCTCGAGTTTGTCAATCTTCCTTGTCTTCTGCAGCTATAGGCTCCGCTGAGCATACAGGTGACTTCAGCTGTACCGGGTTCCTTACCGGCTTGATGTCAGGTACCGTCTCCGCCATCTGGCCGTCAGTCTCTAGGCCAATATTGTACATGTATTGACTGCTGTAAGTCGATATAGATTGCCCTCGAGACTGATCGGGAGTTGTAATAGACGTCTATCATGTTTTGAATTGCCCAGCGATCCCCCAAAGCATTCCAGAATTTCCCCACAGACTTCAATTGCTCCACAGTCGTTGCTCCGGGGAACGACAGAGAACCGCCGCTTACGACCGTCGCTGTCATTGTGTCGCGGCGCGCGGTACGAACTCGGCGAATACGCGGTTACCACGGTGCCTCTACGCACCCTCCGAGATACACCGCCAATGCTTCTTTAACGGCCATGACTTCACATTTGCTGTTCCCGCTTTTGATCTCCGAGCCCCATGAACGCTCCGGCGACGGGGGTTTTTCCTGGGTTTAACCTCGTATCCTATGGCTGCCGTGCGCGATGTAACACTGAACAGGTGTTCATCGGCCGCTGCAGCCGCGTGCGCATGCGCCCAACGGATACGAGGGGTACCTCGGATGTGGGTGTGTTATTTTTGACACAGGCTCTGGCAGGGAGTACTTAAGTGTCGGGCTGGCACTGCTCGAACTTTTCTTCAGGACAACTCCTCTCCACTCGGTCGTCTTCCAGCATGCGTCTCTCCATCGCCTTTGTCGCGTCCCTCATCGCCTCTGTGTCTGCACATGCGACCTTCCAGGAGATGTGGGTCAACGGCGTCGACCAAGGAAGCTCTTGTGTCCGCCTTCCCCTGTCCAACTCCCCCGTCTCGGACGTGACCAGCAATGTAAGCAAGAGCATTCCTATCAGTGGCTAGGTTCTTACACCTGAGTTTTCAGGACATCACTTGCAATGCAAGCCCGCATGCAAGCAGCGGCGTCTGCTCCATCATGCCCGGCGACAAGGTCGAGGTCGAGATGCACCAGCAGCCCAACGACCGCTCATGCGCGAACGAGGCTATCGGTGTAAGTATTACCGTCACTCCCTCCAGTGGGTGTCTCTGACAAAACTTGTTGCGATAGGGAGACCACTTCGGCCCGATCAACATCTACATGGCCAAGGTCGACGACGCCACCACCGCTTCCGGCCCCGATGCCGACTGGTTCAAGGTCACCGAGATGGGTCTCCCGTCGAGCAGCCCCGACTACTGGGCGACAGAGGTCCTCAACGACAACTGCGGTCACTTTGCGTTCACCGTCCCCTCCAACATCGCACCCGGCAACTACCTCATCCGTGCTGAGGTCATTGGTACGTCTTCCTGCTTCGATTGGTGAATTAAAAGGCTTATACTTGGCTATAGCCCTTCACGTCGCCAGCAGCCCAGGCGGCGCGCAATTCTACATGTCGTGCTTCCAGGTGAACGTCGGCGGTTCCGGCACTGCTAAGCCCGCGACCGTGAAGATCCCCGGAGCCTACAAGGCGACCGACCCCGGTATCCTCATCAACATCTACCAGCAACTCAACAGCTACACCAGTACGCCTTTCATTTCTGCTCTTGCATAACTAAAGCTGACATCTTCACAGTCCCCGGACCCGCTCCCTTCGCTGAGCCCTCACCTTCCGTCGCCACCACCGCCTGGCCGACAGCCCCGACCTGGAACACCCAGCTCCAGCCCTCGACCGTCCCGACCGCCGTTCCCGGAGGTAGCGCCGCACCCCCGCCGGCGAAGCCCAGCTCGCCCGCGACTTCTGCTTCCGCCCCCGCGGCCAGCCAGGCCCCCAGCCAGGCTCCCGCCCCCGGCACCGTGCAGCAGTTCGGCCAGTGCGGCGGCACCGGTTTCACCGGCGCGACTGCGTGTGTGTCGCCGTTCAAGTGCACCGTCGTCAACGCCTACTACTCGCAGTGCTTGTGAGGTGGTGGTGCGGACTGTTCGATACCCTCGCTACGATGATTCACAACACAGCCTATCTATGTAACTAGTACTGCACGCCTCATCCCATCGGCGTTGTTTCAAAATAATTGAACATGTGGATTGCTATTTTTGGGGGCGGATTGTCGGTGAAGTTGGCACCGTGCGCTTCAGTGGCCTACGCAACTGGTTTGAAACTCGAGCTGAACCGTGGTGCAGTGCGGCATAGGCCATTCTATACCCGATGCTCCAAGTGTGAACTCGGCCTCAAATCTCCTGCCTTTACTGTCGTCTCAGTATTTTCCCTCGTCTTGAGACACTCGACTACTTTGTGTATTGATCTCGAGTACTGGTGCCAGTTTTCCGTAGAATTGCACTACATCGGCTCGAACGAACCCGAACCGCGCCAGTTTCTTGTGAGGGCGCATCATTTCCCAATGTAGACAACGAGTGCCTAAAAAGGAGCGCACAAGCTTTGGATCCTAACAAGTATAAATAAAGTCGCGTTGTGCTGTTGGGTCGAGCGAATACGAAGTCGTTTATTGGGCTAGTGTACAACATAGGAAAATATTTCTGTCGTTTCGATCTGACAGCTCAAGGCGCGCCCTATCATGCAGTGGCTAGAGAGGCATTGACAACCGAGAAACACTACCGCACAGGTTTCTTTCGGTCCGTTAGGGGGACGTACTGAGGGTAATTTCAACGACCGGCTCTCATAGTATCAGCAGCTCGTATACGCACCATTACGCCAAATAATTCCTTCTGTGTGACGTTGCCAGACTCATCCTTGTCGACCTGGAAGACAGATTGTTGATCAGTCCCCACTGGAATGAACATTCGACCGGGTTGAGCAAGTTGGTCGATCAATGCTTGAGGCATTATGGGAGCGGCGGCTCCGACGTGAATCGCGTCGAACGGAGCTTGTCGGAGGTTATCAGTATCCAGGACGTCACTGGACGAGGTCAGGCTACGGACCTTCCTGTGCATATCCTGTGTGGCGTTCAATACCAAGTTATCAAAACAGCGTTAAATACGCACCTTGCCTACCGTCCCCTTCAACCATGACTATCCTTCCGTCGTCAATAACTCCGCCGAGCCCGTCCTTCGTGAGGTTTCCCTTTGAAAAGCTGACTAGCTCAGGGATATGGTCTATGCCGACTACCTTGCCCTGTGTGCCCGAGGCACCGGAGACGAGGTGGTGGATGACAGCGACAAGATAGCCCGAGCCCGAGCCTACGTCCAGTACGCGGCTTCCTGGTCGGATGAACGGGAGGAGATTCTCGAGTGCGTGAGCGTGCTATGATGATCAAGTCAGTCAGGATCCTCGATCGGTGAAGATAAAACGTACCATATGAGGCGCGGATATTGTGGCATCGTGCCCGATATACCTGGTACACGCGATCTTCAGACCGAGTCTCAGGAGATAGCGGAGCTCAGGGGATCTCACTGAGGCGAATCTTCGTAGGCAGTAGCTTTATCAAGGACGTAATTCGCGCGATCTACTTTGCTCATGGCCTAAGGATATTTCTTTGAGCATCAGACTCGTCGAGCAACGAATCGAGAATGCTTGCCCCTGCGACTGTCTCGGAGCTGATTATGCGGTGCTTTGCCAAGTTAGCAATCAATTCTGCGCTTGTAGCACCGGTACAACGCCAAGCCATGTTATTTGGCGGGTACTTGAGGCCTTGAAGTGGTATGGCGTAAAGCAAAGAGTGTCCCTGTGGTAAGGATGAAGTAATCAGTCTAGCGTATCTCTGACGTCAGTACTGGACTCTGTCAACACGCATTGAATATTATCCTGGAGGTGTGGAAGGATGAGGAAATTTTGGCTTGAATAGGAAAAATACCGTAAGAACTATGTATGTTCGAAACATACGATAGAGGCGACTCGTGGTGGTTGGACGAGAAAAGGTAATCAAGACGACATGACTGGCTGGGCGTCTCGCGTGGCCGCCACGTGGCTACGGCTCCGGGGAAGGAAATTTACAGTGAGGTCGTCGCAGATGCATCTCCGTACTGTTCCTCCTTTCCTCCTCCCGCCACCATGGCCGACAAAATTACGCGTATCGCCATCGTCGATGCCAACCGATGCAAGCCAAAACGATGTGCGCAGGAATGCAAAAAGGTGCGGAAAAATACACTTGAGATCTTTGGATCGCCCCGCTTACCGGTCTCGAATTGTAGTCGTGTCCCGTGGTGAAGATGGGTGCGTGTCATGCTCGGTGGAATGTGGCGGCGGGCTGAGGAAATAGCGTGCAGGCAAGCTCTGTATCGAAGTGAAATCCTCCGACAAGATCGCCTTCATCTCTGAATTCCTCTGCATCGGTTGTGGTATCTGCGTCAAGAAGTACGTATTTCGCCAAGCTTTACTTCCCTCGCCCACCGCACCTACCTCGAGTCGTCTCGTCCACATAGTGCAGCCATTTCCAGTCTGCCCCCACTTTCCCACCCACATATTCGCCTTCTCGACCTAGGATTCTAGCGTCCGTCTGTCGCGGGGCGCACATCACTGACCAGCTTCCCCCAGATGTCCATTCGAGGCTATCGCGATCATCAACCTTCCTACCAACCTAGAGTCGCAAGTCACGCATCGTTACACCGCCAATGCCTTCAAGCTTCACAGATTACCTACTCCCCGCCCCGGTCAGGTACTGGGTCTCGTCGGCACCAACGGTATCGGCAAGAGCACTGCTCTCAAAATCCTCGCCGGAAAGCTCAAGCCTAACCTTGGACGTTACGATGTGAGCTTCTCCGAGCGCGTATGCATGCCAGACATACCTACGTCATCCTACAGGACCCGCCAGACTGGCAAGAGATCTTGAAGTACTTCCGTGGATCCGAACTGCAGAACTACTTCACCAAGGTTCTCGAGGATAACTTGAAGGCACTTATCAAGCCACAATACGTTGATCACATCCCCCGAGCAATCAAGGGCAACATGGCCGTCGAAGCGATGCTGAACTCAAAACTCGAACTGGACAACAAGGAGCAACTAATAACCGACCTTGAGCTGAAGGAAGTCTTGACTCGAGATGTCAGTCAATTGTCTGGTGGAGAGCTGCAACGTTTTGCCATCGCCATGACTTGTATCCAGCGCGCCGATGTGTGGGTATCACTTGTCGTTTGTCAACGCGGATTATGCTGACATTCCGTAGCTACATGTTCGACGAGCCGTCAAGTTACTTGGATATCAAGCAGCGTCTGAAGGCCGCCGAGGTCATCCGCCAACTTCTGACCTCCAGCAACTACGTAATCGCCGTCGAGCACGACTTGTCCGTCCTTGACTATCTATCCGATTTCATATGTTGTTTGTACGGCAAGCCCTCGATGTACGGTGTCGTCACGATGCCTTACTCTGTCCGGGAAGGTATGTCTTCCCCCCCATGGATCTTATCGAAGCGCTCACATTTTCTCAGGTATCAATATTTTCCTCGACGGTTTCATCCCAACGGAGAACCTGCGTTTCCGCGAGGAGTCTCTGTCCTTCAAGATGGTGGAGACGGCTGAGGAGGTCCTCGTCGACAAAACGCGCCACTACTCGTACCCGGCGATGACGAAGACTCTGGGTGGCTTCAAGCTGACTGTACAAGCTGGAAGCTTCACCGACTCTGAGATCATCGTCATGTTGGGCGAGAACGGGACTGGAAAGACGACCTTCGTTCGGCTGCTCGCCGGTGACACTCCGGATGTCGAGACTGACAAGCAAGCTCTGGCCGTATCGCTCAAGCCACAGACAATTTCGCCCAAGTTCCCAGGCTCCGTTCGCATGCTGCTCTTGAAGCAAATCAAGGCGGCGTTCATGCACCCTCAGTTCCAGACCGACGTCGTCAAGCCCATGAACTTGGAAAACATCATCGATCAGGAGGTCAAGACGCTCTCCGGAGGAGAGTTGCAGCGTGTTGCTATCGTCCTTGCTCTCGGAAAGCCCAACGTATCCGTCTATTTGCTTGACGAGCCATCTTCGTATGTCTTTTCTACGCGCTTTGACGCCAAATCTAATATCCCCCTCAGCTTCTTAGATTCCGAGCAGCGTATCATCGCGAGCAAGGTCATCAAACGATTCATCTTGCACACCAAGAAGACTGCGTTCGTCATTGAGCACGATTTCATCATGGCTACCTACCTGGCGGACCGCGTCATCGTCTTCGAGGGACGACCTGCCGTCTCGGCGACTGCTACGCCGTGAGTTGACCTTACCTAATTGACTCGCCGCCATGCTAATTTCCACCATTTCAGACCGCAATCACTTCTGACTGGTATGAACAAGTTCTTGGCGTCGCTCGAGATCACCTTCCGTCGTGATCCTACCAACTTCCGTCCTCGTGTCAACAAGCTTAACAGTGTAAAAGACAGGGAGCAGAAGGGCAAGTTCTCCTTTTGTTCGTCCGTGTCCACGTTGCTGACCTCCCCATTTTAGCGTCTGGCAACTACTTCTTCCTCGAGGAATCATCCTAAAGTCTCCGCTAAGGGCAGACTCTTTACGCTATTAGGCGTGGACTTGGGTCCCCGCGGTGTAGGATAGGATCAGCCACGTTGCTGCTGTAGCTCTACGCGGGACCAGGTGCTTGTATCCATGAGCTATGTATCATTGGCAGTGTAATCTGGCTGAGGAGGTGGGGGACGCCTATAGCATAGGTGGGGGTGTAGTTTGGGTTAGACGAGGGGTGGACCCGATGTTGTATCATCAGACATGAATTTGGTTGTCGTGCGGGATCACGCTCTGCGCTGGCATGGCACGAACTGTATGCCTCATGGTGTGCGAAGGTTGGAGTGTACTCGAGGAATGATGGCATACATGCAGATCCACGATTTTTGTGCATTTCGCGGCGGTACGAATACACTGTCGGTAGCTCACACGAAATATATACGCCCTGAAGCAGCTTCGAATACATCACACCAAATCCTAATCACTGCAGTACGCAACCAGTGTTCTAAGGGATGCAAGATCTTATGCGGAAGTTCACATCGCAGAGTTGCTCCAGATGGAGGGTGATATCCAAATCTTCCAAAAGCTTGATGATACAACCGACGTAGCTTTCTGCGATCTCCAGCTGCATAGATTTGTCAGAATTGCGCTGGACTTCGACTTGGTAAGAGTGACTCACCGACTGCAGCAGAGCCAGCTTTGTAAGTGACGGACGCGCGTCGGCATCCAGGTCGCGGTCCGCGAGAGAGCGGGCAAGCTCCAACACCTGACCAGACATCTCCTCCAATTCTGTTTTCAGTTCAGCAGACACTGTGGTCCCATCCTGATGGTCCCTCGGAGTTACACGAAGAAAATTGTCGAAGAGTTTCTCTATAGCGACCGTTTTCTGAATGACTTCGGAGGAAACAACTGGATCACGGGGCGGTAAATTGATGTATCGGGGACGAATCGCAATAGAACGTACTGGTATCCGCAGCAGACTGTGCAGAGTGGAGGCGCGGCAGCAGGTATTCGGCCTGTTCATTCCTCTTGAGCGCAGCAATAATCGGACCGCATAGTGCCTTAACCCGTTCCGTGGGGCGTATACGGGCTCGTAAAAGCTTCCCGGCCCTGGCCTCTTCTCTGGTAGGACTTTGGAAAAGGTGGCGCTCGGAGAGAAAGAACGTGGCGGCGATCAGGAAAGTGTACGCAACATGTACACCGGCGGTGAATGCTGCGGGACGTTCTTCGCCGTCGATCTGGCAAACGTCTATGGGTTGTGTAGTGATGTTCTCGTCGAGCACTCGCTCCCCTCCAGTGCTGTCCTCCACATGTTCCGGCTTAAGTTTGATACCGAGGGCCTCTTCGCAAAGTTGCAGAGCGTTCGAACCTGCGACCCGCAGCGGTATAGTGTTAGGATCAGCTAGCACATGCCCGTCTTCGTTGATGGTGAATCGGTGGACCGAATGGTTCATTTGTTTCAGATCATCGACAGCCTGTAGAAGTTTCCTACGAGGCGTTATGGTCAACAAAGGAGGTAAGGAAGCGCATGTAGTACTCACAACGAGCTTTCGAGGCTCCCGTCACCGTATTGCATAAGAAACGAGAGCATCTTCAGCGTGATTTGGCGTGTCTCGCTAATTTCAATGAGGGAGGCAATGGTATCGGAATCTCTGCTACCAGTGGGTGGGCCAGCCAGCGTATCGTCGATTTGTCTGGCCACTGCTTGCGCAATCACGGCGCATTGCATCTCCACAGGTAGGCAGAGAAAGCCCTGGGTCATGCGTAGGTGAGTTGACATGGTGCAGGGAGAACGAGAAACGCAGACAGGATGTGGCATATATATACGTTTCGGTCTGGCCACACAGGCCTATACCCAAACGGGCTGCGGAAACTTTGTCCACCAAGGGATTGTCTCGGATCGTTCACGGCCTCGTTCGGTGTCCTTTTGACAGCTCTCACGGGAGCATTGTCCTGTTGTGTTCATCGTTGCTGTCGTGTTGTGCCATGTCGCAGGTTCGGAACAGAGACAAAAAGGAAACGGAGTAACACGTAAGCGAGGCATAGGGTGGCGGGTAACTGGGGGTTGAGAAGCGGATGTGCGGTCAGGAATATGCTGCATCGTCTTTTACGGAGGGACAAAATCTATACGCAAGCTTGAAGACGTTGCGAGCACCCGGATAGTGCAAATAACGACCAAGAAAGGGTCTGAAGCCGCTGATAGCTCGACGATGCCGTTGTTTCCTAAAGAACTCTCGTTAGAATATGTCTCGTCAGAGGTATGTCGGATATCTTTCGTAATGGACACATCACAGGTCCATTGAGTCGGTGTAAGTGGTGATAATACCGGATGCGTCACAAAATGGGTTTGATTTGGGCTACTACCGACTGCAGTCGGATTAAAATCAGCATGTCGAGGTGATCATATATGAGACGAGGAAGGTAACCGTGCTACGCATTCATGAGAGAGGAGCAAGCTCAGTTTTGAGTGCATGCACGTGGCCTATCGGAGATGTCGGAGAAGAGATTAGTTGGCCAAAAGCGGTGTCGGAGTGTGAACCCCGATCCGCACGCCACAGTTGCCAAACTGAGAAAAGCAAAGGTTGCCTCCTGCCTCTCTGACTGCTTTCGTCCGTACCTCGCCTACCCTACGTCTTCCTCTCTACGCTACAACAATCAATTACGGCCTCTCTTTAATCCTGTCCCGCAACTCCTCGTCGACAACGTATTTATCCTACGAGCTCGCTAGTCGTTTCACTCGTTTGCACTTGGCCTTCCTTGAGTTACTTCATGACCAGCAAGAATGACTCCAGATTCATTTCTGGTTCATCCATCGTATACGAAGTACGCCCATTCTTCACTGCACTTGTACACCACGGAACCGACCTTTTCACAGCGTCCAGACCGTCGACGAACCCCCTCTCCTGCGTACGATCGCTATGTCCCTCCACGCCCATCTCCCCCGTTTCGCGAGAACCACATGAATTCGTATCGTCCAAATGATGCATGGCGTGCACCCTACTCTGACCAGCCGTCGCCTGACCGTTTCCGACCCCCTGCAAGATATCCCGAGCCCGAACGACATGGAGGACCGTCTTGGAGAGCTGCAGGGCCGTCTACATGGAATGACAGGAGAGGAGTACCAGAGCCGCTCGACAGTGGCTGGGAGAGGACGCCGCGGGATACCATGGCGCAGCCTATGTTTGAACCGTCGGACCACTGGAAGCAGTCGCATGGCGTCGCAGGCGACCCTTCTGACATGTCAGTATAATGTTTGTTTACACTTTCAAACCCTAAACCTTTTCTCCAGAGTCCCAAGACACAGAAACGACTGGTACAACGATCGTTACGTTGAAGAGTTCCCCCGTGATCCTGGAGAGCGTAGCCCGGAAAGATTACCCATACGTGAGCCTTATGAGGATGCACACTCCGAAAGATACCGAAGATTTATAGCTCCGCAAGACCAAAGAGAGCCGCATACATATGGGCCGCGCTCCGACTCCTATAGGCCTCCATTCCCCCAGCAGTCACCATGGGCATACCATCCGACCAGCCCTTACCCTCCTCCGGAATTTTCTCCTCGCGACACACGGCCACGGCGGCGTGGTGCATGGCCCGCCATCCGCCCAGAATTTGGTGATCGGGTACGCTTCTCACGAGAGCGCTCAGTCAGTGGCGGCTCTGTTCGAAACAGTCCGATACCATCTCCTATCCGTACACGGACTAATCTCCCTGATCGCATAACGTATAGAGGACCAAGATCAGCCTCTATTTCCGGATCGTATCCCTCAAGTCCTACGAAACATCAAGCCAGGAATTCATGGGGCTATGACGCACCACCGCATTCTCGCTACTCCCGCTCCCGCTCCCGCTCTAATTCGTTCGAATCGCCTGAGCCGGATCCTCATGCTATCCAAACATCTAATCTTGACCGAGGCCGTCCGCGTGATCGGTCTGCCGACAACCAAGAAGACTTCCGGTCACGCTCTAACTCGTTCGACTCACGCGAGCATGACAGGTCTTATAATCGTGCATCCCGAATATCTGGCCCGGAACGTGGATACCCAGACGATCGTTCTGTCGAGAATCAAGAGGATGCCTCTGTCCGACCTTATTATCACCGATCGTCGTCCATCGCTTCATCTCGTTCCTCAGGAAGAAACCGCGAACCAACGGGTGGACTTCAAACTCAGACCGCGAACCGCACGCCATCGCCTGCCCGCGAGCATGGTCCGTATATCTCTTTTCAGCTATGCGGGCTGTTGAATACGATCACTCACTTTTTACGCAACAGAAACGGCGCCAGACAGGGCATCCGAACCCAAGATTTCAAACGTTACTCCGAGGAAAGAGCCTCTCGTCATTGATACCTCAGTAGCCCATGCTCAGCCATTCTTAACTCGCACAAACTCTACGGTGGCTGGAGGCGATGCTGCAACGATGGCACCAAGATCGTCTGTCCCTGAACATCTCGCAGAACGCACAGCCTCTCCTTATGAACTCAGCCCACCAGGGCTCCGGGCCCATTTGCCAGCTCCAATTCAGACCAATGAGGTCCGTCGCACACCGACGTCGGTTCCGCAGACACCTGCTCAAGAGTACAGCGAGCCTCCTAGTCGAGAGGATCGGGGCTCCAAGCTGAAATCCTCTATCGCAGCTCCTGAGCAGGTTGGGGAACCGATGCCGTTGCGGGACGCCCTTTGTGCCATCGTCGCGTTACGGCTGCAGCGAGACCACCAGACCGTCGAGGAGCGCGTCAACCCTGTCCTCCTGGACAATCTATCCAAGGTGGACCCGATCTCGGTCTCAGTCACCTCGCCGGAGGCTGTTATCACTGCTGTTACGTCTGGAAGCCACCGGAGGGCACTGGATAGCGGATTCGACTCCGTGAAGCCATCGCTGGAGGTTCGCTTCGCGCAACGTAAGGCCGATCTGACAGAAAAGGTCGCCAGGCTCCGCGATGATTACCTCACACTCCATCGCCAATGGCTCGTTCACTGCTCCAAACTCGACGATGTGGCGAAGAATGCTGCCCTACAGGAGGCTGCTGCAACGGCTGGACGAACAACTCGACGCTCTCTTGCTACTATGGGTGACGCTGTACGTTCTGATCTGGAGATGGAACAAATCATCGCGAGTCTGGGCAACGAAGAACTCACGGATGCAACACACCTTGGCGCACGCAATGCCGCTGTAATTCCGGATATGTTGACTGTCACCAAAGGCGAAATCGACTATCTCTTCGATGACACCAACAAAGAGATCGACGATCCCTCAACATATTACGCTCCCAAGACAGGGTTCGATGACTGGACCGATGAGGAGATCACTACGTTCATCGAGAAGTACGGAGAACACCCTAAGCAGTTCGGCATCATCGCGGATTCGTTGCCCGAGAAGACAGCTGCGCAATGTGTTTCATTCTACTACCTTCACAAGCACAAGCACTTCGATTTCCGCCAGGTCATCGCGCGTCGTGCTACCAAACGAAAGCGTGGCGGTCGGAAGCAGAAGGGCAACGCACTTCTCGCCGACATTATTCGCCGCGACGAAGAAGTATCGGTCAACACTCCCGCGAGGAGACGAAGAGCTGAGGCGTCGAACAATACGGAGACTCGCAGGCAGCCGGCTCGGAGAGGCGCAGCTTTTGTGCAGGCAGAACAGACTCCTAATGGCACACCCACCCCCGAACCTGATGGTGAACCTCGCAAGCGGCGACGCCGCGTCACGGCTCGCGCTGCTGTAATGGACTTGGATGAAATAGAAGAAGTTCGTTTTTAGCCCTTGCCCATCGACAGTTTTGTACTCATAAATTTGTTGTAGGAATTTGAACCCAAGAAACGGGGCAGAAAACCTCGGAAATCGGGCAACGCTTCGGTCACCCCTGCCTCAACGCCAACCATCTCTTTGACAGATGCTCCGATGGAGGAGCCTGTCTTTTCAACCAAGTTCCCTGATCAGGTGGTTGCAACGATGCAAAGACGAACGGCCACTAGCAGTCACTCCTGGTCCGAAGATGACAAACGTGCGATCAATAGCTCGATTTCTGTTCGTACTATCTGACACCACTATTGTTCAGGTGTGTTCCTCCAACTTTTGGGCCAGTATGGCGACGATTTCAAACGCATATCAGCGTCTATGCCAAACAAGGTTAGTAATGTGGTTCATCGCGCCATAAGCCTGGCCTTACCTCCTTCCTCTATCAGACTGCGGCCCAGGTCAGTGCCTTCTACAGGTCGAACGCTATTGCTTTGGACTTGGCGTCCGTCGTAGCGAGCGCGCCGAGACGTTCTCCGTCTCCGAGCAACCATGATGACGTCTGGCAACAAGCCACGTTCGCTGGGCCGGGTGTCGTTTTTCAGGATATGCAGACTCCCACGGAGGCCATGCAGTCCAAGTTCTCTGCCCGTGCGGAAGGGGATATGCGAAACTTCCCCGCTTCTGGAGACGCTTTGGGCTCGACGCTCATCCCCAGTTCTCAGTCAGGGATTGTCCGATTCCGTTCGACGACGTACGAATCTATGCAGGCGCAGTACCAGGCTGCCGAGCAGGCCCGTGCGCCCAATTCGTTCATCACCCGGGCGTATCCAGCCAATGACGAGCCCATGGCGTCGCTGACCCCGGTCCCTGGCGAACAGATCATGAATCCGTCGCCGTTTGCGCCTGGTGCTCCGCTCATGACCCGCTTCCCGAACTACGCATACAACAACTTCACCCCGTCGCATTTCATCGACGCTAATGGTGCACGGCAGGGGTCTCCGTACACGCCCAGCGTGCGCGTCCGTGCGGTAGAGCCGGTGGACGTCACCGGAACGAGTACGTTGCTCTCGGCTCTGGCACAGGCGAGGGCTAATCTCAGTCATTCAGGCGCCCGATAACCTTCATGCCGGCCGAGGCCTACAGAACTCGTGAAGCACGCCATTGTCGCTCGTATCCCCCTTATTGTCCCAACCTTCGTCGCTGTGATTCATGGACTCTGTGTTGTGTTTTAGACTTGTAACTTATGGTGCTACGTGTATCCCCAGTGTTAATCGCATTCTGACTTATCGTACTCGCATTTGCTCGTATATCATTTCCGCTACCATATATCGTACACAGATGCTGCATGTCTCGTCAAATGTTTCCAGTACTCGGTGACCGCGAACATAAGTCGAGATGGTCAGCCTCGTTATTCTGCGCCGCGTCACCGGCGCCCTTCCACCATGATGATGTGGTAGCCAAAGTTTGTCTTCACGAGCGACGACATGATAGGTTTGTCGACGGTAGAGGGCTCCAAAGCAAAGGCTACGTCTTGGAATGGTCCCTGCGAAACGTCCAACGCTGTGATCCTGCAGGAGGGCGGGGAAACGTACCACCATCGAACCTCTGACCATCCAACCAAGGCTTCCGCCAGCTAATACAACACGTATCAGAACATCTGTAAAACGCAAAATCAGGCTTCAAAGTACCTTTCGCCTTGTCCTCGGAGTACTCCTGGGCGACTTTGTCGAACCGCTGGCCCTCCTGCACGAGCATGACAAGTCTCTGTTCAGGATCGTATTTCCGCACTAAACCGGACAAAATTACTCACCTGGATCTTCTGCAACGCCTCAGTTGCTTTCGAGTGCTTTTCGCACAAGATGTGGCGCACGTTCACGGCCGTAGCTGCTTTCAACGCGCCTTTGCCTCCGCCCTGCGGACATACGTATCACGACACCGCTTACTCATAAGACTACTTACTTTGCCTTTCTCTGCAGCAGGCTCGGCCTTTGCGGTGCCCTTGCCGCCCTTCTTAGTGTCTGCGTTCTTGCTCGCACCTTTCGCCATCTTGGATCGGTGCAAGGTGTGCGATGCTGATAGACGCCGGCCGGCCGGGAGATACTCACGCTCGTCGCTCGGCATTTGTGAGTCTCAAGGTGACGGTTACATTTCAAGGTAGGAGTGAGGCGGCATAAAATTTGTATTATACAATGAGAGACAAATGAACACAAGTTCGACGCGAAATCAGGCAGCTTGAGGCTGAGCTTGGTGTGCCTCCAACTGACCGAGTAGCGCCTGAAGAGCATTGAGTATTTCCTCCGAAGGCGCCTCGGCTGTGGGATCGTATCCTCTTAATGCTTTTACTACTTCTTCGGCCACCCGGAGAGGGGCCTAAGAGCCAATTCAAGTATTGCCAATGAGCGTATGAACGGACGACTCACTGGGCCCTCTACTACTGGCTTAGTCTCAAGTGCGGTATGGGCATGATTCTTCTCAAGAGTTCAGGTCGATTGTACGAATAGGTAGTCGGTAGGCGTACCGAAAGTTCCATCAAATCTAGCATCCGATTGTAAAGGTCTCCTGCGTCGAATTTTCGGCAGAACTCAACGTGTTTCTCATTGGCAATCAATACTAACAGAATAATTTCAGATTATCACTGAAACATGGGGCCTCTGACATAACACGCTACTGACCTGGCCGTAATTTTTCCGCGATATTGGAGATGGAGGTTCTGGCAGCGCACGAGAGGATAGACGGGCGAATGTCCCCAACCAGGCCCCATGCGCGAGAGGAGTAGAAATCCAAGGCGTTGCAGGCACGGGTGAGGTTTTCTATATTGTTCGGGGGTGCCGCGCCCGGAACAGCGGGCGGTTGGTGCCATAGGAAAATGAGGGCTTTGGCTGCTCGCATGTTCGCAGAAATGGCGTAGACCTGAGCCAACGGTGCTCCAAAACCCGTGAAATGTTTCAAATCGTTGAGTTTGTCGAGAGAGGTGATAAGGAGATCGTCCTCGGTCTGTTGGCGTGGAGATTCCCAGTTCTTGCGCAGTCGAGCCACCGTAGTCATAAGCCTCCGTACACCCAAGCTGCTCGTTGACCTGTGTGAGCGATCACCTGCAACCAGACGTCGAGCGGTATAATGAAGAGACACACCCTGGTCCGGCGTTAAATTCTACGATAACGTTGTAAGCGTCCTTGAGAACTTTGAAAGTTATGTCGCGGAACTGGTTAGATACGCAGAGGAGTGAGACCATAGCGGGGTCTTGCGGCGCCGGTGCGGGCGCCGTCGACTCCTCATGGGCAGGAGCGACAGGGTTCGCCAGCTGTGTGAGATCGCCTCTGATCAGGACATCTATCTCGTCCATAATCGTGAAGGCGACGATATTGTAGAGAATCTCCGGAGGGAGAGACGATGTCGACGAGATCGGAGCTGCCATGGTGGTTTAGAGGAGGAGGCAAAGGGGAGGCTCGCCTTTTAAGCTTGGATGCAATGCCCCACGTGCAACGAGCGTGCTCGCTAACCGATAGAAGCCGTTGGATTGGGGTATCAACCATGTACAGCATTAGGTAGAGAGCCCTGTTGACCTCCGACGAAAGCTACGCCGAAGAGAACCGTTATACAATGTATAACGTATGCCTGAAAGCGTGCTCAATCAGAAAAACACCCAAGTACGGTCTCAACAGGTACTCACTCAAGGCTACGCGGGGAGATAGGGCGTCGAATCCACGATAGAGTTTGATTGAACACGCTATTCCTCGTTCTCGCTGTCCACGTCCTCCCATTCATCGCCATCGTCGTCACTATCCACGTCTTCCCACTCGTCTTCGTCGCCCGTTTCGGTTTCCACCCCAAGCTCGCTCATCATGCTGGCCTGAAGCGCAGCAGGCATCCGATTGTACCATTCGTCGAGGACCATAGCGACCAGATTTTTCTTCTGCACGATGTCGTCTCCGTCGACATCATATCCCAAAATAATCGTAACGGATGGACAAACGACCCTGATGAACTAGAAAATACTTTAGTTGCTCCGTCGAACCCTCGCCAGACACACTCACAGTTGAGAATTCATGATGTGCATATGGGTTTTTGGGTGAGCCCGGCGGAACAACCGCTAGAGCGAGTAAGGTTATGAAAGTCTCTGTCAAAGCATCCTTCACGAAGTTCAGCATTCAACGCTTTCCGAAAGAAAGCTGGTGTACCTTGCGCTTCTCCGAGCCTTTACTTGCGCCAAAGACTGCTTGTCTCAGTAGATCGAGTTTGTTGCGCATGGAATATAGAAATGAAACTAACAGACTTCAGCCTTGCCTACCACGAGAATCAGACGGAACACACCTCTGTCCCAGCTTTGAAGGAAGCAGCATAGTCGCTTTCTGATAGCATCACGAAAAACAGGTGGCCGGATGAGCTGAAGCTGTCCTTCCAAAGACGCGATTGCCTCATTTTTGAAGGTTTCCACGGCTTCTGTGCCACCGCTTTCAATGATGGCGGTGAGCATGGTCTGAGTAGCGCAAAGCATGACGTAGAGCCTGCCTAGAGACGAGGGTAGTCGGGAAGCCAGCCTCCTCTCGCCCAGGATACGGAGGCCTTGCTGCCCACAGTCGATGCATTTGATGATGGAGGAAACGAGTGCCACGGCTCTCCACCGAAATGTTCTGTGTCAATGGGCAAGATGCCCTGTCAATGACTGCGTCGAGCGACTTATGACATAGCACTCACGGTTCGTCGTCAGGTTGATCGTACAGGAAAATGTCCTGGAAGACCTTTTCTGTAACGTCGTGGATTTGTTTCGACGCAAGGAGCAGTGAACAAATGTCCCGTTTCAGCGGCATTACCCTGTGTGCGTAATTGGTTTCCAGGCTGTCGGTTTGAGGAATTAACGGCCCAGCGACGGCCATGTCGATATATTCCACGACGACCTGGGCACATATGTCGTAGAGAAGCTCGGGTGGGAGCGTTGCACGGCTTGGATGTGCGGATGTCGACATGCTTGATGGTGGTCGGGTTCAAAGGCGCGTCGCGACTCGCGACGCGCTTGAGATATGGGCGCCTGTGTGGCCACCAGCATATTCGGGGCGAAAAAGCAGCACGTTATGTTCGCTGGCCCCTTTATTTAATGCCCCACACAGTCGATAAGGACATCCTCCAAATTCCGCTCGGTCAAGCTTGTCGTTGAGGGGCTTTGTGCTAATACCAAATTCAACCCTAACCCTATCGAGCATATCGGCAGATCCCGGCCGAACCGTTGAGACGTTGTCCCACGGCTTCGTTTCTGCTGGCTGACTATCATGCCAAGTCTAGCCGTCCCTGTATCTCTTGAATATAACGCACTGTAAGCTCTCTGACTTTATATTCTTCGTTTTTCGATCTCAAAAATAAATACCCAGGAATATTGAACCCGAGCGACCGCCGAGATGTTCAGGAAGTGGCGAGAGGGCAGGCATATCTGTTCCCGAAGGTCGTGAAGTGCGCCCCTGGAGCATAATCCAACTGTGATAGCGCATTCAATGGGCAAGGAAGGGTTGATTTAGGGGGCACGATTGAGTAGATTGAAACTGCGTTCATATCTGTTCGGAATTGTCCTGCTAGTGGATGCCTTCCCGCAGGCGTTTATTGCGGTTTGTAGATTATAATGAGCGCAATAAACACATCGGCAGCTCGGCATTTTATTTGGGGCGCCCAAAAGGGGGTTTGTTGCCTCGTCTGGAGAGGGGGTCGACCCCCCCCTTCCAGATTATATTCGATGTTTGCAGACGTACTTCAAACTCCGCACAGATTACAATCTCACCCGTGCGATGATGGCACGTCTGCTACATCGTCCTACCGCTACGCTCTGCGGTCTCTTTCAATCCCACAGGGTCCTGCCTCATCCTGCGCTGGCTGCACTGTCCCGGAAGTGATCCAGAAGTGATCAGAAATATGACATTTCGCCAGTGCGTGCGTTCACCGCCGCTCTTCGAGCCATTTTATGCTATGCGAGAAACCGATGTCGGAGACGATGCGGAAGTGGAACCACTCCCTTCAAAAGCAACATGTCATCTTTGCAACCGGCACTATTGGGTCTTGGGGTAGCCTGGACCACTAACAGGGCTTTCATTTGCGAGTGGTTATGAGGTAGCCCCGGCTGTTGGCCTTCGGGAGACTGAACATGGGTAGCGTGTGTGTGATGCGAATGCACCATCAGACTGATCACGACCGCTGCTGCCTGATCCCATGCAAAATCCGAAGCTTCCTAGAAGTCTTCATCCGGAAGTGAGAGGAAAGCGCCATGTCATAGGACACTAGGGTGAAATCTTACAGTCGTTCAACTTGTTACGAGTTAATTACGAGTGTAGATTGAACGTGGACACGAGAGGGTAAGTAAGTGTGTCGTCGAGGCTCGAAACTCTGCACTACAATTGACTGTTTATTTGGATGCACTGCGGTCTCGTAAATTTACGGCGCTGTTTATTTCGATGTGTTTGAGACCCCGCTTTAAAGTCTACAATCTATAGAAATGCTGCGGGAAGGCATCCAGTTCTATCATACAGTATTTGCTGGCCAAAGCGATTATTCGAATAAATGAGCACACCAATCACCTTGTCCAAACTTGCGGTGAGACCTTAATTGTGAAAAAGGTTGATAAGGTTCGACACAT
The DNA here is from genome assembly GCA_027924225.1 of Bjerkandera adusta. Lineage (NCBI taxonomy): Eukaryota > Fungi > Basidiomycota > Agaricomycetes > Polyporales > Phanerochaetaceae > Bjerkandera > Bjerkandera adusta. The sequence continues at coordinate 88,083 of BSCZ01000141.1, forward strand.
ACCCAATCCTTGCTGTGCACATTCAAACCAAGCCTGTATTTGTTCTTTCAGCAACTTGTCAGCATTGATCACCTCTTCAGGGATAGGGTCGGTGAGTGGGAGGGATGCGGAAATAGTTGCAATTGCGTCGGTGTCGAATTTTGCGAGGCTCTGGTACACGTCAGCTCATCGTCAGTATGCTTGATAGAAATGATATTTACCCGAAGTGTACTGGCAAATTCCGGCCGACCATATCCTGCCATACTTGGTGATGCTTTCACGAGACGAATGAAAGGTTCTGTACAGGCGCGCTGGAGAATCGTTAGTAGGCCACACGACGAAACAACGCTGATATTCGCACTATAGTCGGTGTATAAAATCGCACAGTTTCCTCATATGGGCACCACATGTTAGACATCGGTTCGGCCCGTGCTGCAGCGACAATCTCTGAGAACTCAATTTGTGCTGCAAAAATTGTCAGATTAATTGAAGCACAAGATACGAAAGTGAAGCTACCGCTAGATGCCTCGTACTCCTCATTCGGGATCCTGAATTTACGACAGAAAGTCCCGAGAATGGGGGGACGAATCGCTTCTACGGCCGCCGAGGCACATTCGTAGTACGAGTGTGATATCCGTCGCGACTGGGAGTGGACCAAAGATTCGGAATCGGGGTCGAGGAAGGCTGAGCGTTCTACTGGTTCAAGTTCATGGGCCTTACTCCGGCGTCGCTTGCGTTCGACGAGAGAATAGGCTTGTAACAGTGGGGACCGGAACCCTGTGATCTTCGCGAAGTTGGCGGTTTGTGGATCAAGGTCTGTGAGAGGTATCTCGCTGAACGGTGTTGAATGGTCTGAAATCAAGCGTTCCAGCTGGCCCCGAAGTTGCTGTCCGTCCGGGATGCTACTCGCCTCCACGTTAGCAGTTCATTCTGTCAGGTTGAGTATGGTAGACTGACCCGGTGCCAGTTTCTCGAGGTCCAAACACGGCGTTGTGCCATACTTTCAGCGTAACATCCCGAAAACGCTCGGAGACACGAAGGAGTTTTTGCGTGTTCGCAAACCCGGTATGTAGCGGACCCTCGTAACGGTGCACCGTGACCGGCAACAAGAATAAGTCGATGTCTTCTGTGACAAGTAGAGCGATGATGTCGTAGAGTGTTTCTGTAGGGACGCGGAAGATTGCCCGTCTAAAATGGCCACACGTTGTGTCCATAATGGCAAATAAGTACCGTTGAGTCGGGTTGTGGATGTGAGTGTGGAAGGAGATGAGTTTCGACCGGGTCTAGAGAAAGTGGTTGTGGCTTCGATCCTTGAGTGGCCTTTTGGCGCCGTGTTGACAACATCTAGGTATCTCCGAGCGTTTGTATAAGCGTTAGTAAAGATTAGTATAGCATGTTGAGTACGCTGGCCCTCAAGTCATTCGACATGAGGCTTGTTCGAGGCTTCTCGATTGCTTCTCCGTTATATTGGTTGTAAATCGCGCGTGGCTCAAAGACCTCCCATAAGGTGAGTCTTGTGGGTAGAATCCACCTGCGTACCTACCTGTCTGACGTCTGACTTCCTCATGTTCTTGGATTCCAACCGTGTCGTTGACGGCGCAACTCCGCCCGCATGGCCGCGACGGAGGACAAGCACCTACACAATGTGCTCTTGAAATCAATGGTATAAGTAGCGGCCCTACACAGTTGAGCGATCATCCGTAGAGAAAATACGTGCAACCACCAGTCCGGGAGAGTCGGCGGTGACGCCAGCCTGCCAGTGAGTCTGTATCTGGCAGATTTTGATGCGCCCACCGTGGCATCAACTTCCCCGCCGCAACATCCCGACGCGTACAAATAAAGACCGCGCGTAGGTTAGGTTCAGCTTCCTCGAACTCTTTCTCCTCCCACGTCTTTCTCGCAGCGTGCCGTAACGCTACATGTAATCCCGCGCCTGGTATGCGACTGAAGATGTTTTATGACAAATACCGCGTTGGTCACTGGTCTCCTCGACGCTGATACGCTACAAGCCGAATCGCGAGCCCCAGCCTGCCCCAGCAGCGAGCGGCGAACAAACACGCTGGCTGGAGAGAACGTCGAGTCAGAAGGTCAATATGGATGCTGATTGGCTTTCCCCACGGACGACAACCCCGATACGGAAGCAGATATCCGTCGGAACTTGCATGGGGCAGGTGGACAGGGCGAAGATCTAGAGCACTGGTCTCAGCACGTTTATCGCCCTTACGCACCTCTTACGCTTTCCCCCTTGACCCAAACGCTCTGAAACGCTCTCAGCGAGGTATGTATAAGACACATCTCTTTGACCACGCGCTGCGACGCCCCGTGCAGCTGCCCGCGCTCTAGCGACCACCCCGCAAAATGTCGACAGCTACAGACTACCCCCCTCCCCTCGCTGAATCCGAGGTCGTCCATGGCTCTGCTCTCGATCTGCGCACCGCTGCTCTCCTCGACCCCGCCCTGCTTGGAAACGACCATGTCCGGCGTCGCGGCTCCGACTTCGGGCGCGCCCGAGGCATGCCGCTTGACCCCTCTGCGGGGCCCCAGGATTCGTTCGAGCTTCAAACCATCGCCCGACTGCGCAAGGAACAAGCGGAGCGTTCGCCCGAAGAGGAGGAAGAGGACATCGTGGTGTACAAGCGCACGAGCACGGACATCGAGGCTATTCCCGCGGTGGACACCGCGGCGACGTCTGCTGCAGTCTCAGTCCGCGACGATGCGAGCTCGGCTCCGATTGTGACGGACACCGAGCGGCGCGCACACAACCGCCGGAGCGCGATCCATTTCGCCGCGTTATGTTGGTGTTTCTTCCTCAGTGGATGGAATGACGGGTCGACGGGCCCTCTGTTGCCTAAAATTCAGGAGCATTATGGCGTACGTATATGGCTCTTCTTTGGCGTCCTGATTCTGGCTGACTTCTAAGTGTGCAGATCGGCTTTGCTATCGTCTCGATGCTGTTCGTTGCGAATACTCTTGTACGTATCAAGTCCTGACGCCGGCGTGACTGGTGACTCACTCCTACACAAGGGCTTCATTTTGGGTGCCATCGCAAACGTGCGTTTATCGGACCAATGGGGATTCGGTAAAGTGAGTTTTTACGATTATTTGTTTTGGTTAGTATTCCAATTGCATGAGCGTAGACCATCGTCCTGGGAGCTGTGTTTGAGATCATCGCCTACTCTCTTCTCAGCCCTGCTGGCCCGTTTCCGATGATGTGCATCGCGTTCAGCTGTGCGGGTTTCGGACTCGCGCTGGTGAATTCGCAGGGCAACACCTACGTCAGTAGCATGCGCGACGCACCCACCAAACTGGGATTTCTGCACGCCGCTTACGGTGAGCCTTCATTGGTCTAGTGAAAGAGGGGGTTCTTACTTTCTGTCTGCTAGGTCTCGGCGCGTTCTGTGCGCCTTTGGTCTCCACGCACTTCGCAGCGCAAGAAAAATGGTCCTACCACTACCTAATCTCCTTGTCAATCGCCCTGACGAACACGGCCGTTCTTATCGTCGCGTTCCGCTTCAAGACCCAAGATGGTGTGTCTACTACTTTTTTCACGTCATGTCAATGTTTTGAACAATGCTCTCGATAGACATCATGGTTGAAGCTGGCCTCGCACCTTCCGAGGTCGACACGACCGGCAAGGGAAAGTACAAGCAAATTCTGGGTATCTCCGCCGTGCACTACTTGGCTATCTGGGCCCTCATCTACGTCGGTGTGGAGGTCACTCTCGGCGGGTGGATCGTTACGTTCATCCAGCAACGCCGTGGTGGCGGTGCCTCAGCCGGGTACATTTCGTCTGGTTTCTTCGGTGGTACGTACAACCAACTCATCTCTCATCGACTCCTACTGACAACCCTCCCCAACTAGGGCTTATGCTCGGACGCGTTCTTCTACTCTGGCTGAACCGCAAAATTGGGGAACAACGCGTCATGTTCCTCTACGCCTTCCTCGCCATCCAACTCGAGGTCACCGTCTGGGTCGTGCCTTCGCTCGTCGAGAACGCCGTCGCGGTGTCGCTCATCGGACTCGTGCTTGGCCCGATGTACCCCATCCAGGTGAACCACTGCAAGAAGATCCTCCCGAAGTGGCTCTTCGCGGGCTCCGTCGGCTGGATCAGTGGAATCGGAATGACAGGCTCGGCGGCGCTGCCGTTTGTCACTGGTTTGCTTGCGAGCAGGTTTGGGATCTCGTCGTTGCAACCTTTGTAAGTGTTCTCGCATCCGAGTCTGATAGAGGCTGACGCTGATATGTCGTTTTGCAGCATCGTGTCGATGATGTCGTGCCTCGTCGTCATCTGGGCACTGGTCCCGAGGATTCGCAGGGTCGACTGAGCCAACGCCCACTCCAAAACAAACAAAATGTCATCGGTGTTTCAAACGTAGAATCGTGTCAGAAAATAGATCGGTCCACCATCGTCCTCGATGGCCAAACTCAGGCCCGACGCAAGTCGGCTATGTCACAACAGCCTTCTACTACCGCATAGACGAACGCCTGGGATCGTGTTGCTGGGCTCGAGCTTCAGGGCTTCGCGCTTGGCGTGCGGTTTCGTCCAGGTGGAGCAGTGCGGCGGTAATGCTGAAGACAGTGGGCTTTCGTGGTGCGGGGGTTTTGTCACCATGAGGACGAAGGCTTAGAGAGCGGTAGGGTCCATAGAATGTATGTATGTACGAACACAAAAACGCGATACCAGGATCTTTTAATGGTACTAGAACTTAGCAAGTGTGCAAGGGCGCGTTGTTGTTTTTGTCTAGCTTCTCCGGTGTGGGATACTCATACGACATTCTAAGTCGCGGCGACCCTAGATGGTCCAGCTGACATGTCTAGACGGTTCTCCCGCGTTGTTCGTGTGACTTGGACGGTGTGAGACGCCATACCCGGGTACAATGTGCAGATTTATCGGGAGTCTTTAATATTGGCAGGGTACGTCGGGGGTCAGAATTTGTTAGAGGTGGACTTCTGTTCGCGGAATTTGATATCGTGAGTCGCGCGAGGGGAACCTGTACCCAAATGCTTCCACTGCTTCACTGAAGAAGCGGCGCTTTAGCGTTTGAATTAGCCAGTTTTTCAAGCTGGTCTACTCACGCGAATCGACGGGAAGGAGTATCGGGCGTCGTAGTCTTGCAAGCAACGCTTCGCGTACCCACGACGGTCAAGTGGTCTTCAGTAAGTCCGCGGCCAGTTAACAGCGTCACTCGATGGAGTCGTCGTTGAACACGAACGTATGATAAGAGACTAGAGAAATGTAATTATAAATAGACAGTACAGGATACAATACAACAGCAGAAAGTCCCAAAATAAGGCGAAGTTTACTTGGCACCCGCGCTGGAGAACTGTAGACAAGGTTCGTGAGCGGCGCGTCCCCATCGCAGACAATCGCGCAAGTGCGTACCTTGGTCACCGACTTGGTGCCTTCTGAGATGGCGTGCTTGGCGAGTTCACCAGGGAGGATGAGGCGGACGGCAGTCTGGATCTCTCGTGATGAGATCGTCGACTTCTTGGAGTAGGATGCAAGCTCTGAAGGGCCCAGTCAGTGGTCGAACGTATAGGTTGCCAAGGGGGAGCTCACTAGAGGCCTCGGTCGCGATGCGCTCGAAGATATCGTTGACAAACGAGTTGAGGATGGCCATCGCCTTGTTGGAGATACCAGTGTCGGGGTGGACCTGCTTCAGGACTGTGTCGCTCGCGTGAGAACCCGCGCTGCAGGTAAAGGACTTCGACCATGCTCACCCTTGTAGATGTAGGAGGAGTAGGTCTCCTTGCGGGTCTTTCGCCGCTTCTTCTTCTCCTCGCCGCTGCCAGAGGCCGCAGGCTTGGAGGTCTTCTTCGCCGCCTTGCTTTCAGTGGTCTTTGCCGGCGCCTTGGAGGCGGTGGAGGCGGGGGCCTTGCCAGCAGTGGAAGCGGGTTTGGGGGCCATTGCGATGTGGTGAGGTTGGTGGGCGAGGTGAAGGGGGCGAAGAGATGGGGGTCGGCGAGAGAGGTATGGATGGCGAGTGAACAGGACAAGGCAGGTATTTATACAGACGCGCGCCCAAAGCGGGTTGTTTGGCCGACGCGTCTGCACGTGCCGGCGTTGTTGATTGCGAATAAACAAACAAACGGCACGTGCGCTCCGGCGGCTACGCGCGACGCGTTCGTATAAAGACGCCCCGCTCTCCGTTTGCTCTCGCCCCCATCTCTCTGCACCCACCCTCAAGCCGCCGTCGCGCCCCCTCGTCAACCACCACCAAACCCACCCACCCCAACCACAAATCACAAACAATGTCTGGCAAGGGAAGCGGCAAGTCGAAGTCTGGCAAGGCAGCCACCGAGGCCTCTGGCAAGTCCCAGTCGCGCTCAGCAAAGGCCGGCCTCCAGTTCCCCGTCGGTCGTGTCCACCGTCTCCTCAAGCGCGGCAACTACGCCCAGCGTGTCGGTGCCGGTGCACCAGGTACTTCATTCTCTCCAACTTCAAGGAGGGACTCGTACTGATCTCTGCGGTCTTAGTCTACCTCGCTGCCGTCCTCGAATACCTTGCAGCTGAGATTCTCGAGCTTGCGGGTAACGCAGCGCGCGACAACAAGAAGCAGCGTATTGTCCCTCGTCACCTTCAGCTCGCCATCCGCAACGACGAGGAGTAAGTCTCAGCCTTCATGCGACTTCACCCACTCTAACCGCCTCTTCAGGCTGAACAAGCTCCTCGGCGACGTCGTCATCTCACAGGGTGGTGTCGTACCACACATCGACCCAGCTGTAAGCTCTCTTCATTCGTTCCTTACGCGCTTCGTGCTCATGGATCCCCACAGCTTCTCCCTAGCAAGACACAAAAGGGCAAGAAGGGCGAGTCGCAGGAGGTTTAGAGCAGTGTTTCTTTCGGTGTTGTTGTATTATTTATGTACTATTTCCACATCCTCTAATCCTACTGTACATTGTTCTGCCTCCAAGTGTTTGAGAATTAGTGAGACGTATCAAGGTACATCGATAGGGAGACGGACTCTTTGGCGAGTGGAGAAGACTTTGCCAAACAACAACCGGGAGCTGGAACTAAGTCGACGACGTTTGAGGACCATTGCCCATTCGTTCGCAGACAACGGAAGAGTAGCGTGGAAGGTAGGTTTCCCTCACCGTAGCGGCACCACGGGAATGACACAACTTCTTAGGACAATCAGCGTATGCATCGCACGATCGTAGAACGGATTTAACACCGGCTCATGTACATGAGATTGTCAGGATAGCCTTGGTAGTACAAGATACAACATTCTGGAAGTACACGTGCCTCAAAAATTCGTCTTTCTACACCTATTCTACACCTACGCCCAACTCGCCACGGCGATGCGCTACAAACGCAAGGCTATCTAAATCGGCTGGGTCACGTACACAAGGTTGTAAGTCGAGCCCGAGGGCTTGATGTAGAAACAGTAAAGGAGCCCGTCGAATACGATCGGAGCGACGTTGCCGTTCGCCACAGGGAGGGACGTCGTGTTCGTCCACGACGTCGGCCACGTCTGGCTGTCCTTCGAGCGGATGATGACCCAGAGGCTCGAGCTGCTGACAACTCCCGGGACGGCCAGGATGGCCTTGGCGTCGTTGCCAAACGCACCGATGCCGTACTGGGAGTATCCGCTCGGGAGCTGCGAGCTGGTGACATTGGACCACTGCGAGATGCTGGATCCCATGGCCCACTCGGAGATGAATTTGGTGGTAGAGTTGACCCACGCGAGGTGGAGCTCCGGGCCAGAGGACTGGGGAGAGGCGAACAGCGCGGGAGCGTCGATGGCGGAGGTGATGCCGGTCGTGGCGGGCGCGCTCCACGTCCCGTACTTGGGGCCGCCCGCAGCGCTTGGCGTGTAGGTGCACACGCTGACCGCTTTGCTGGCGGTGGTGAACGCGAGGTACAGGAGGCCCGACGTGCCGAACGAGATGACGGACGGGGTCGCGGAGGTCTGCGGCTCCGTGACCCACCCGGTGTTGTACTCCCATGCGCCGGCGCCGTCGAGGTAGACGTAGTGCGCGAGCGTGCCACGCCCGTCGGGCTTGACCACGACGAGGTGCATCTGGTTGTTGAGGACGGCGAGCGCGGGCGTGTACTGGCTCTGCACGCGGTTCCCCAGAGTGTCAACTATGGGGAGACCGTTGGACCACTCCACGCCACTCGTGCGGGAATACCCAACTCCGTACGAGAGGCCCGTCGTACCGTCGTGGTCGACCTGGGTGGATTTCCAGATTGCCCACAGCTGCGGCGAGGCCGCGCCGGGGGGCTGGTATACGGAAAGGGCGGCTGTGCCGAGGGACGTGGCGTCGACAAAGGGAGAGTGTGGTCCATCCCATGTACCAGCTATGGTGCTGTCTGTCAGCAAAGCGGGGACATGGATGACAACGCTGGGATGCTCACCTGTGGCGCTGTTGGTTGAAGGCATATTGGATGTGAGTGCTGGCTGAAGATAATGCTGATGCGAAGGTGGATAAGAGGGCAGAGGCTGCTGAAGAACCGCCGCCGCCGTGCGTGCTTTATACCACACATTTTGTTTTGAAATAGCGTTCAGACCGGCGAGCCCAATCCAGCACAGCGACGGTTGGAAGTGTGGCGAGCGAAATACTGGGGGCTGGTGTCAACATGAATTCATTCTGTCTGGCATCTGACCAACGAAAACGTACGCAGTATTGCAGGACGCGAATGCGATGCCTAGGGCTTGTGCCGTATGACGTCCAAACGACAAGGAACAACTCTCTGAGCTCCGCGTAATTTCGCAGGTTACTTACTCCGTCCGACCCCTTTGGAAATGGTGAAGCGACGGCCAGCACTGCGAGCGCCATGTCGTTTCCTTTCTATGATTTGGTCTCGACGAATGCTAAATATGACCTCCGTATCTTGCCGATTAAATGCAAGGGACCCCCTGCAAGCCTCCTGTCGAGCACAACCGTTGATATTGCCTTCAATACTGCATTCGTGTAATCGAGTCACACGTTCGTGCGGGGCGGCGGAGGATGGGAACACCAAAGTCGACCAGGCCGGCCGTTCGGAGTGTAACCTGGCAGTCTATTTCGCTTGGTGTCTCGTAGCTGCAGCTCAGACGGCGACTGTGCGGCCAAGGGCCCAGTATGGTCCCTAAGCTCTTCAACATCATATCAGTGCGGCTTTACGACCTGAGAAAGTGACAGTACCATGGCCAATGGCATGCAGAGCCTTGGCGAGGCTTCAGTTGCAGCAAATACCAAATGCGATCTTCGTAGGTATATTTCGCATCCACGCTCCAACCCATTGTAGTTGTTTCGATGCTGAATCCGCACAATCAAGCTCTCACAGCCCCGTGCTGGTCGACATGGACTGAGGAGTCGATGATGGCGAGCACAATGGTGCGAGCTCCGGCTAGCATTCTAGTTCGGCTAAAGCCTGGCGACCATGGCTTGGACGATGGCTGGTGTTCTTCGCGCAAATATTGGCTATGTTGTGATTCATGTTAGTAGTAGCTCAGCGGAAGAGGTGAGGCTACTCACATTCCGTTCAGACTTGAACCACTAGCAGACCTGCGTTGAAACAACGCCGGGACCGGGCGGCAATACCGGCAACGATCGGCGTCCGGGCGATCCCCGAACCGCAGACTCGGATACCTCAGGATACCTCTTCCGCTCACCACCCAGCCATTTCCACGCCCCGCCGCCCTTCATGTTCGTTGCACTTAGCTCTTCTCATCTCCAAACCATCCACGTCGTGAGGCCGAACAAGCAAGCGTCTGTGAATTCCAAGACGCGATTTTGACAGCGAGTAAGGAAAGGGAGACTCGGATTTCGGCGTGCCCTCAGATTTGTGTGCGGGCGCGGCAAAGAGATGAAACGTCCTATCTCCCTGTCAAGTCATCGTCTCACTATATCAAGCTCACCCTTGCACAGGACAAATGATGCGTCAAAATATGGAGATGGCTGGAACTTATGAGAGGTACCTCACGGTCACCGGGTCGTCTTGATTTGACCTTCGGCTCTCCCACAACGCGCAGTTTGGTACCTGATGGATCTTTGTGTACGTTTTCGCAGGTCATGTGTCAAATAAAACTGACCTCTAGATCGTATTGGTTTATCAGTGTATCCAGTGTGTCGTTGCTGCTCAATAAACCTCCTGAAGCGCCACAGCATAAAACGTGGACAGGAGGTCACAGTTCCCTAGAAGCGTCCCCTCTCACATTCGATTCTACGCCGGAAACTCCAGCCCCACAACATGTTCCCTTCCGACGACACAGCTACACCCGTCCTCGCTGAGGTGAGGATTACGTCATTACTCAAGCTCAAGCCCTATAGCGTCTAACATTGTGGTATAGGTGGACGCTCAGATATCCCAAGACTCTGCCGGGATTCAGAGTAGGGCGGCGACAGGTGAGCACTTACTCACTTGACATACGTATCAATATTGCTAACAACGACCCCACTAGCTACTGGGTGGATGGGTCCACATTCGCCGTTCGTCGGTTCCACGTCTAGTGGCACGGCGGCGCTCTGTGTATACCCACCTTCCGGAGGCTCCTCGAGGCTCTGGGCTATATGGAACTCAGACCAGGTCGACAACGGCACGAAAGGCCTCACGTCCGCTTCAGCGTGGTCCTCTATCTTTCTGCTGAATTTTGACACGAACGTTCCCGTCATGGATTCCCAAGGGAACCGCATTCAGAGCGCATTCACACCTGCGCTCGTCGTCATCGGGAACCGTATGAACCTCATCGTGGTCAAACCGGACGGTCGAGGAACGCTCGCACACTACGTCTACAACGACGACCACAAGTGGGAGTACAACTCGGGCTGGGTTACGCAGCCGCAGACCACCGCGAGCCCGTCAGCAGTCAAGTTCACCCCGTGGTCCACAGTAGATGTCCTGTACCTCGCCTTCACCTTCAACGGTGTCGTCAACATATGCACGTATACGCCAAGGCCATCGTCCTCGTCCTCAGGGCCTAAGTACGGTTCCTGGAGTGCGCCAGTCATCACCGCGATTCGGTCCGCCCAGGCCCCTGCCATCTTCATCGCGCCTACCCAAAACGGCGCGGAGCTGCACATAGCGGCAGCCGGCCCCGGCGGACTCATCCACGAGTTCACCAAAGGCAGCGACAACTCTCAGTGGCCCATGACCACTATGCAGCCAGGCGGAACCACCGACCATGGCGTCGGCGCGTGCAGCACCTCAACCGAGGCCATCCTGACTGCCCCAGGGGCGGGCACTCCTCCGACCCTCAATTACACCATTTGGACGATGGACGGAGCCACATGGCCCGGACAGTGGACGGACGCGCCGTTCCTCACCCTGTCGTACGGGAATGCAGCACCCATCGTCTTTGTCGAAGCGCTTTACTGCTTTTACGTCACCATCACCGCCTCGGGTTACAACCTTTCGTACGTGATGAAGCCACTTACCAGCAAGTAGACGGCCCTCGGGCGTTTGAGTGTAGGTGCAGGTCGATGGTAATAGGTACGTGAATTTTTCTGACTGATGGACTTGAACACTTGTAGTATGTCGTCTCCTTCGATCCAATGTAAATTTCGTACTTTTCGCACACACGAATTCCACAATTTGTCTTGTCAGAGCACCACACTTACTTATCCGGATTGCATTCCGCGCGAAGACGCAAGCAATGTTGCTGCACGCCGCTGGTAGGGAGCGTTCACGTCGACAAGTTTCATCCACCGAGGCCCTATATCAGTGTCCTCCGACTAGACGGCGTATTGGGGTGCCAGCTTGCCGTCCGTCGGATGGTCAAACCCTCAACTACCCTGTTACACGCGTCGACGCTGTCCTTCGTCTCGCCACTCGTCGGTTGAGGGAGGGCATGATCCACTCCGCAATGATGGCGTTCTTGGTATACTCGTCGATCATGGTGTTAGGCCTGGCGACCGGCAGAAGACGGAACATGTATGTATAGTTTTACACACAAGCAAAAATGATCTACCTACCATACATATCCTATGACTACGCAGCGGATGATGCGATACAAGTTTACAACAACAGGGTCATCATCTACTATGTGGACAACGGCTGGGTCACGAACACAAGTTTGTAATCCGAGTTGGAGGAATTGATGTAGAAGCAGTAAAGATGGGAGTCAAAAATGACAGGCGCAACATTACCGAACGCAACGGGGAGGGTCGTCGTGTTCGTCCACGACGACGGCCATGCCTGGTTACCCTTCAACCGGGTGATGACCCAGAGGCTCGAGCTGCTGGTAATCCCAGGGACGGCCAGAACAGCCTCGTCGCTGTTGCTACACGCCCCAATGCCCCGCGCAGACCCTCCTTGCGGCGGTTGGGTGGAGACCCTCCTTGCGGCGGTTGGGTGGTCTGGGTCCACTGCGCGATGCCGCTCCCCATGACATACTCGAAGACGAGCTGGGCGGAGGAGACAACCGCGAGGTGCAGCTCCGGGCTCGCCGTGTATGGCGCGGTGAACAGCGCCGGGGCGTTGGTGGCGGATGGGATACCGGTCGAAGAGGGCGCGCTCCACGTGCCGTACTTGGGCCGCCTGAAGGGTTCGGCGTGTACGCGCATACGCTGGCGGTACCACCGCTAGTATAAGCGAGATACAGGAGGCCTGACGTGCCGAACGCGGTGATAGACGGGCTCGCAGTCGTCTGTGGCTGCGTGACCCAGCCAGTGTTGTACTCCCAGGCACCAACGTTCTCGAGGTAGATGTAGTGCGCGAGCGTACCGCGCCCGTCGGACTTCACCACGATCAGGTGCATGTGGTTGTCGAGGACAGCGAGTGAGGGTGTGTACGCGCTCTGGATGCGGTTCCCCAGGGTATCGACGAGGGGGAGGCCGGTGGACCATCCCATGCGGCTCGCACTGGAATGCCCCACAGCGTACGAGAGGCCAGTTTTACCGGCGTGATCGACCTGTGTGGAGTTCCAGATAGCCCAGAGCTCTGGGGCGGCTGCGCCGGGAGGCCAGCGTGTTCCGTTATATGCAAGCCTACTCTGCGCCAGGATGAAATCAACACCTTGAAGCTGACATGCTGGGAAAGTATGAATCTACTTACATGCTTATTGCTCGTCCCAAATTACCTTATTTAGACCACGTTCGTGAAAAGACTTCAGTGGTAGACATAGTGTTAGACGTTGAAGACATGGCTGAACGAAGTCACTCGAGCGAGCCAACGCTGGCAAGACAGCGGCGCCGGCGGAAGCGAACATTGGCGGTGGGCCGCGGCCACGGACCTTTCGGATCACGAGCGGGCGCGGTTTGTGGAAGATGGAATGATCTGGGCATCCGAACCAATCCTTCGCCTTGTTCCCGGTCCTTTCATTGCCCCTCTCATCCTGCACTACTATGTGCAGCCGCTCTCAACAATCTTGGCTCTTGAATGTCATGCCTCAGAGCCAGCACACTTCACCGCTCACACGATATCGGTGTCGCTGCCGGTATGAGAGAACAACGTGGACTATGAGGGGGGCAACAATGCGTGGTGGATGCGATGCGGTGTGAGGGTATCCTAGGGTCTTCATACATCTAGGGGTGCCTGTGCACCCTCACTCAGGCTCGCCCGAACCCGTGAACAGGCACAAAGTTCTCGATTCCTACCGCGCCGGCTTAGAATGCTCAGGAACACCCGATCTGTCTCATCCTTCGCTCCCACAGTCCGGATCTAGCGCATATCTAGTACGCAGTTTTTTTCTTGGCGCGGAATTCCTGTTGGAAGAACCGTAATGGCAGCGCGCCGCCATAGACATCTCTATTCCCGTTGCGGAACACTATCTGGTCATGCCCGCGGAGAATCACACCGGACATCTCCGCTCTCCGTGAGCGTCCCTGCGAAGCGCAGTATGAGCAACAAATATCACGTGGAGAAGACAGTTTTCAACTACTCTACCCTCGCCGAAACCTGTCAGGACAGCGGCAAGTGACCACCACAGCATCGATCACACCGAAAGATGTATCGGGCGATATCTAGCGGCCAGCCGCGTTCGCTGAGCAGGTTCTCCGTCGGCGCATCGCTGGTGTACCTGTGTCTGACTCGTGCCGGCGACTGGACGTGAACTATGGAGCAGGGTGTCAAATTCTGGCCTAGTACGCGCAACGCGAATGAGGTTAGCGAGGAGGAAGATTCATCTACCCCATTGGTGCTTCCATCGAATCGTTCAAACACGAGCCGATACGTGCCATTCGGCGAGGAGCATATGCTCCGGGCGGGCTCATGTCTTCTAAGAGTATTGGGGACTCATCTTCTATTTTATTCCCCTGTACAGATACTTGGAAAATTGGGCAGAAGTGAGACACGGCCTCAACAACAAGTCCGACAGACTCAGAGAATTTTGGAGCCCTAATTAATCACGCACTGCGTGTGCATCTGCACCTTTCACTGAGTTCCCATTTATGTCCTTGCACGGATGTTTCTTCGCTACGTGGACGTATCAGGCAACCTCATTAACCTTCTGTCTCAGTAAGCAGTCTGTCCAAGATACGCAGTGACGATATACTGATAGAAGGCCAGTCCTGATAGATCCTGAAGATGACCACGATCCGCAGTCGAAAGGGGTTCCATTAGGTGGCATCGAAGGCAAATATGTCACATATCTATGAATCATTTTGTTCAGGATACTATGTACGCGGAATGCAACTGCAGCAATCTCCATCGGCGCACAAACTATGCCGACGGTAGCGCCACAATTTGCGGGGTACCGTTTCGGGCGCTGAACAGGATGTGGAAACGCTAATGTGCCGTATCTAGCGCGGGAAATAGTAGCTTATTCAGCGTTACGCCCACCATCGACATCCCCAGCCCCCGGACCCACCCGCTTTCTTGATAGTTCACTCCCTTGTGAATCTCAGTTACAGTCTCAGACCAGTTACTCCCCTTCCCGTTTCTGAGATACGCCCAGTGAGCCCATCATTGTAGTACCCGCTCCGGTATAGCCGTGTTACTCTCCCAGTCGTTTCTAAATCCGTCTACGAAGATTGTGATCTATATCCGGAGCCCTCTTCTTGATTGCGACGGCCCCTTCTATCAGAATGTGGGCGCGTCCGCCCATACCTGCGTCGTTCTGCCACATTGGAGACGGGCGCAAGGGACATAGGGATAGCTGGCTGATATCGCGCATATGTGGTGACGAGCGATTCACGGTGATTCTCTGCATTTTCAACCGTTTCATTGTTGGCTGAACTTGGGTATACCGTATAGGAGTGGCCTCGTGTGCCGTTCTGCGTTCAACGTTTTGTGCGCGTGCGCTCAGACTATTCTACCTGGTTCAGGCTCGCGAGCGTACCTCTGTCTGACTTGTTGCAAGACGAGAGGTGAGTGGTCCGACTGCATTTCCCTCTGAGATCGTTGGGTGAAACACGCAGACTGGTGTGAAAGCAGCCCCGCAAAACGCTTTTCCATATCAAGATACTATAATGCACAGAGTATGTTATGATGGACAAAAGAGAGGAAGAATGAATGCTTCTCCTGCAGGATCATGTGGCCCGCATATTGAAGCGAAATCGGAAGGTCATAGCCCTCTCGTGGATGATATCAGCCAGATACCAGTTGTATAACTCATCGTCCCTGATCCCAACTCGCAGAAGATAGCGATGAATCTGAGAAACGACCCTGTGTAGGCTATACGGGCCTCCATTGCCTCGTACTCGTACTTGCCGCTGTCTGACTGAAATGGCCTCCTTTGGGTGTAGTAGTGTGTGGGTTGCGGTACAATGTGTCGAGTCAAATACCGACTTACCGAGTGATCGATGTGAACAGTAATCTTCTCAGAAGATAGATCGGCAAAAGGGTAGATGTCGTTGAATTCGTTGCGCAGGATGCCACTATGTGGGCTCGCATTGCGCATGTTGGAATTTGGATAAGCATCGCAGCTGAAAATCGAATTAGTATGGTATGAGCGGGTCTCGTTGCCAATGGCCGGTGTACCCCCAACGTCGGGGCTATTCGCAAAGGCAGGTGCTGGGCCTGAGGCGAGGGGCCCATTGGCGAGCTGCTATCAATAATGCTTAGTTCCCTGAGAGCGAAATATTCCAGGACCATGCACCTGAGAGAGTTCGGTGGTGACGCTGTCCGTGAAGGAGCGTGTCTGGCTTGGGGCAGATGGCACATTGGTGGGCTGCTGTAAACTGTGCTAAGTTTTCGAGACCAACGGCATCTCAAAAGCACGCACCCCGAGGAGCCCAGATATTCCTTGAGCGTAGTACGGATAGAGCAGTTCTTCGACCGTGGGCACTCTGTCTGGGTCGAGCAGATCAAAGGCATGCTATCGCGTGTGATGCTGAGTCACTCGTGAGCAAGGAACCCTAAATGCACACACACCTCCGAGTCGAAGAGGGCCTCGGAAAAGGCATCGTTGGTGGAAACGACGGTGGGGACGTCAATTTTTGAGTCCATCTTTGCAAGGGGTCTTCGAGGTGTAGAGGTGCCTGCTATTCAGAGGGGTAGACGGCATGGATTATATATGATTCGGGATTGCCGCTGTATACGTTGATAGATATGAATAACAGGACGTACGCTTGACTCCTGCGCTGGATTTCGTCAAGGCGTAGGTGTCACAGGATCTGTCGACGATGCGTCCTCAGTCAGATAGGATAGGATCCTACTAGTATGTTAAGGTTTAATCCTTCTGACGCACGCGTACGTTCACGCCCGGAATATAATTTCCTGAGAGGGATAGCCTCTGGGGGCGTCAACCTTCGACTTCGTCGCAATCGGCTAGAATGCGCGCTGCGAATCAGGCCGCCTTTAGACATTGCAAAGTGTCTTACTCCAAGCACGGATCTGGGCAACGTCGAGAGATGTCGCCCTTTGCGTGCGATCAGTGACCAGCCTTCCCGTTCAGATACATGTCAAGTGGTGCCATGTGCATTAGGACTGACAAGCGTACCTGGATTGACTGACCGTCTGCGGAGAAATTGCACAGTGACGCCGTTCAGAAAATAGTGCCGAAGGGCTTTGTTCGACGACCCATTTTTACGACATCCCGGCTTGATCCCGGCCATTGCCGAAATTAAATGACACCGCGGTATAAACCTTTTCGTGGGAACATGATCACCCTCCTATTGCACCGCGGGCATATGTCTCTCATGATTCCGCGATCATCTACCTCCGTGTCAGACCCGTCGGCGCAGAGTAAATTGCTCAGCTGCTTGTGCTTCGTCATCCGAGCTGCTCGTCCACGATCCCCCTTCGAGCGCGTCTCCCTCAGCCTCTGTCGGCACACCGTCTTCGCAGGTGATCTGTGGACTCTCACATTCAACACTGCGCGCAGCACCTTCGAGTCTGGACTTGTCGGCTATCGCGGATTGGCTTGCGCGTTCTAGGAAAACGACTTTCATGTCGTGATGCCGAACAAGAAGGTGTTCTCCTGTGCGCAGGCGGCAGAACCTTGGCGGTGAGCCAGGAGAGATTGACCGAGTCGACAGTCAGCGCGTGCAGGTACAGGATTACTCGTCTCCCCGATGCAGACAGACAGGCCGCGCGGTGCGTCGGTATACCTGTCTAGAATTACCAGTTGTGCAAACTTTGAAGGATCGTGTCTCGACGAGGGATGAGGTACGTGGCTGCGGCTCGCATACGTATGACTATTGATTGACGTTTCGGGACAAGAACATTGAGGGCGTGCTCTCAGAACGATGAGCTACATCCTCAATAAAATCCCCATCGCCAACCCTAATGGACCGGCATTCTCGTCTGTTGTACGCGTTGCACGCGTGCACGCGGAAAGGATACACAGTACGTTTTTCTCCCCATATATCACTATAATACTTTCCACGACACTTGTATCAAGTACCCCTCCTCGCCGACCTTGCGCGTTTTATCTTCTTCCCGCTTGAAGTCCATGCCTCCCCCATGCTCTGCGTCTGTCCCTACACTCTCCCTCGTATCAGACTCTCTCTCATCCGTGTCCTTGTGTAGCAAGTTCGTCGATCGTCTCGTCGCGTAGGACAAGATGCGCAATGATGCAAGAACAAGCAGTGGCGTGCGTCGAATTCATCGACGACGAGAAGGGCGCCGTCAATGCAGAGCTCGAAAAGTCTGTTTACTTTCTTTCTCTATGGAAATGTGGGGGTTAGTATCTGATAAGTGCCCCACAGCGCATTCTTTCATGGCGTCCCTTGTCGAACTGAGGGCATAATCGCCACGTTACGCACGAGACGCTACGGTCTGCGCTCCTCCGTCGTCCACAGTGCAGACACAGGCACAGTCACGGCCATGGAGTCCTGGGCTGCGTCAGATGCCTCCGGTGTGACTGCGGACCTCCCAGCGCTCGCCTCGAACATTGAACGTGCGGTATTCGTGAACAACACGGCGGCACAGGACGTCGCGGAGACGAGTCCTCTGTCCTTGAAGAAGGTTATACACGACGTGATGCCGAACAAGAACTCGCCCTCGGGATCGCAGGCGCGGCGAATAAGGTGAGTGAGGCGAAGTGAATCAATGTGTCGACGGTCAGCGCGAGATTACTTATCGTGCAGACTTCGAAGGATTCTCTTTCGGCGGGGGTCGAGGTACGTGGTCACAGCATCGCACGTTGACAACCACTGATTCCTGCATCAGGTCGAGAAGAAGGGTTTGCTCTTAGGAAGATCAGCAGCAAGCCCGATGGTCTCTCTCTGCAATGAACAAGGAGGTTGTATCAACGTTTCGGCATCTTTTTGGATTTGTTTAGCTTTGGACGGGCCAAACGACATGCCGAACTACCGAGGGCGCCAACGGTGCCACCTACGTAGGCCGTCTCGAGGTGGCCTCCAAATGTCCAAATACATGCACTCTACGGCAGCGGTTTCTGTCAGGACCGGGCCGATGTAATTTTGCCATGCATCCTCGTCGGTCAGGTGAGTGACGTGACTCAACTCTAGTTGACACTTGTCTCGCTCACCGATATGCAGCTACCAGGATATAAAGTGCGGGGTCCGATTCACTGGCAGCGTCAGCACTCGCGTCCAGTTCTGCACCACCAACACTCCATCCCAATTCTCAAGTACCCATCTCCGAAATGTCTTCTTCCAACGATCTTACGGGGTCTACCCCCATCAGGGTAAGATTTGTATGAGGATGTTGCTCGCAAACTGAACTTTGTGTTACAGGTGACAGTACATGTGTCCCACCGCACTGGAATTTACGATAAGGCGGAGGCCGTCGCAGGTGAGCGACTCGCCATCAAGTCCGCCTTGTAGCCACTCATCACAATCGCTCCGCACAGTTGCTTTGGGGGAGAAACCGTTCTCTCTAGCCGCCATGAGCAATGCCACGCCTCGTCACAACACTGCCGCCGTCACTGTGTACCAGCCCCCCGGCCAAGAGCCTGAGCTTCGGACCGTCTGGAGCCCATTTACGGCTGGCAATGGGACATTCCTCATAGGCGAAAGGGCGTATGCCAAAGGGGACGGGCCTGACGTTGAGTGGGACTCGATGACGGTGGTTAAAGATACCCTAGGAAATTCCATCCGAAGCGCATTCACGCCTTCGCTCGCTGTCCTTGACAGCCAGATGCACCTCATCGTAGTCAAGCCCGACGGCCGCCACACGCTCGCCCACTACGTTTACATCGACAGTCTTAGCGCGTGGGAGTACAATGCCGGCTGTATCGTGCAGCCGCTGACCATCGCGAGTCCGTCAATCACCGCATTCAACGGCCTCCTCTATCTCGCGTTCATCGCCGACGAGGACGTCAGCGTGTGCACGTACACCCCTAGCACCACGGAGGGGGTGAAGTATGGCACGTGGAGCGCTCCCGTCTCCACCGGAGTCAAGTCCACCCGTGCTCCTGCGCTGTTCACCTCGCCCCGTCGCACGGGCGCGGAGCTGCACCTGGCAGCCGCCGGCTCCGACACGCTGATCCAGGAGTACACCATGGGCAACACCCTCTCAGAGTGGACTCTGTCCGCTTTGCAGCCGGGCGGGACGACGAATGGTGGCGTCGGCGCATGCAGCACGGACGGCGAGGCTTTCCTCACCGCGCAGACTGCGGACGACGAAGATCCTGCTGTCCAGTACACTGTCTGGACCGCGGACGGTAATACGTGGTCCCGATCATGGATGGAACCCGTCGTCCCGGAAGACCCTGTTCCCGGCGACGTTACGTGCGTCGTTTTCAACAGGTGGTTTCGCTGCTTCTACATTGGCTTCGCGGACTCGGTGTATTATGCCAGCATGGCGTCCGTAGCGGTTCACGGAAATTAGACGGTCTTGTGCTCATGTTGCATTCGATCGTAGAGATTGGATCAGCCACGGTGCTCTTGACTTGTCCGTCCCTCCGATGTATGTATCCTGCCCCGAAACATCATTTGGCTTTTCCTATGGTTTCCCTGCAAAGAGCATAGAATTAGGGTTTACGTTTCGGTATGTTTTTAGGCCGGAACTCACTTGTATGCGGGCTGACAAAGGTGTAGGGCGGTTGAAGCCTCTCTTCCGGGCGCCATTTATCAAGCTTTGAACGGAGCGAACGACGCGCCGAGGTACAGAGGGCGCCAAACGTCCTAGAAAGCGCTACGGTCGTCTTGATTTGGCCCTCAAACGTCTTGCCGCACGCATTCCAAACCAGCGACATGTTTGTTGAGGCCGGGTCGCGATAGATTTTTTTCCATACGTCTTCGTCGGTCAGGTGTGTGTCATGACTCAGTGCATGTCTTGTTGACGCTTGTCTCACGGGCCTCGCCGATATGGAGCTCGTCCTTGGGACTGGAATGAGCTCATCATGCTAATAATATTGCACGGCACCATGGTATAAAGTGTGGACGGCAAGTGACAATTTCTCAGCAGCATCCGCACTCACATCCGATTCTGCACTACCTAACGTTTCAGTCCAAAGCTCAAGCACTTGTTTCCGAAATGTCCTCTTCTAACGATCTTGTAGTTCCGGTCTCCGCCGAGGTGGGCTTCATTGGAGCGTCATTTCACTGCTCGCAAGCTGATAATTATGCTAAAGGTGGCACCACAAGTTTCCCACGGTGCCGAAATTCATGACAAGGCGGAGCCCGTCGCCGGTGAGCCACTCGTTATTCAACATGTAAATGTAGACATTTATCGCTCCGCGCAGAATCTGTTGGGCAGGGGCCGTTGTCTCTAGCTGCTGTTGGCAGCGCCACGCCACGTTTCAACAGTGCCGCCGTCACTGTATACCGGTCTCCCGGCACAGAGCTCGAAAAGCTTTGGGCTATATGGTGCCAGTCCTCTCCCGGAGAGGGTGTTGCCCTAGAAGCCAAGGTGGGGCACGTCGATGGTGACATCGTCTGGGACACAGTGTCGGTGAAGGATACTCAGGGAAACCCCATCCGAAGCGCATTCACGCCTTCCCTCACTGTCCTCGGGGGCCAGATGCACCTCATCGTCGCCAAACCCGATGGTCTCGGTACGCTCGCACACTACGTCTACATCGACGATGTCGCCGCGTGGGAGTACAATGCCGGCTGGGACGTGCAGCCGCATACCACCGCAAGCCCGTCGGTCACCGCCTTCGACGACTTCCTCTACCTCGCGTTCATCGCCGACGGGGCCGTCAACGTTTGTACCTACAAGCGGACCCCCCCGCACGGAGTGAAGTACAGCACATGGAGCGAGCCCGTCGCCACCGAAGTCAAATCCGCTCAGGCTCCTGCGATCTTCCCCTCGCCGCGTGACACGGGCACGGAGCTGCACCTGGCAGTCACCGACCCTAGCGCGCTGATCAAGGAGTACGCCATGGGCAACACCCTCTCAGAGTGGACTCTGCCCGCTTTGCAGCCAGGTGGGACGACGAATGGTGGCGTCGGCGCGTGGAGCACGACCATCGAGGCTGTCCTCACCGCCGCGACAGTGGATGCCGAAAGTCCGGCCCCCCAGTTCGCCAGGTGGCAGAAGGGTCGTAACGTGTGGTTCGCATGGAGGGCGCCCTCCGACTCCCCGCCCGCAGTGTACAGCGACGTTGCGTGCGCCGTTTTCAACAGCAAGATTCTCTGCTTCTACATTGGTCTCCATGACTCGGTCTACGGTCCCCAGGTCGTGTCCGTATAGGTTTGCGGGAGGAAGACGCATGTGGTCGTGTTGTCGTCTATGTCCGGGGGTGGTCAGGCGTGGGGGGTGGGTGGATAGGTAGTTGGTCTAAGGTAAGTGATATTCTCCCGGCTCGTGTACTTCTTGTATTGCCCTGTGCTATTCCTCCGAGCCGATGTATGTTCTCTACGAGGAAGGGATAACACCTATGATCTTGTGGAATCGATGACAATCCGGTCCATTTTGTACTGGCCTGCCCTGTGATTTCTGGGTGTAGGAAGCTCTGGCGAGTTCCCTGTTCATTGCGCCCTGCTCTAGGATTCTGCCGCAACGAAACGCCACACAGCGCCGTCTATAGGTTGGTATTGCTAGTGACGCGCTCGTCGTACACTACATCATTAATCATGTTGACCTGTATCGAGTAAAGTCGTCACCCACCTCATGAAGCTGACGGGGCAACACCACTTTGTAATCTGAACGAACTCACGATAGTCATCTCCACGCACTCTTGTCGATGTCTCGAACCACAACGTGAATTTACAGTGGGAAAAAAAATAAGAGCGTGATCATGCAGCGATAGTACAAAATACATGGTATCAAACCCTATCCAACAAAAAGAAAGAATTAAAACATTCACAGTTGAAAACCCCCAACACCGTCCCTCCAAAAGGCCTGGCCTGCATATTATCATCGTTCATTCCGACTTGTTGCCTTCTATGACGCCGCCCACTGCGCCGCCGACCCAGCGCTCGAACCGCTCCTGGTCGAGCACGCCATTTTCGTCGAAGAACGCGGTGTACGACTGTTGTGCCGATGAACGGCCTTTGCTGAGGAGGGACTTGCCGCCCGAGGTCGAACGGACGTAGGAGAGGGTGAGGGCGTAGGCGGGTGGTGAGGTGGGCTTAGAAGGTGTTGAGGTTGAGGAGATGGTTATCCGTTCGGTGACGATCTGCGGGGGACGGAACAGTTAGCTATCTGTGTCATGGAGCGCTGGCCAATTTTGTCCGAGTCTGATTGTGCTGGACAGGACAATCGCGGCCCTGACCCGAGCGGGTGGCGGCTCATTGTACTGCCGTTAGAAGGTACAATGGCGGAGTCGTTGTCTGCTTGAAGGGCCCCCGCCGTCGCCCCGCCTGCACAGTTGTGAATCGAAGCAAGTGACTCACTCTCTTATCGAGCGTTTTCCGCTTTCCGACAAACACCACATCGCCCTCGATGAAGTATCCATATAGCGCTTGGAGCGACGTGAGGAGCACGTATCTATGACACAAACAGGCACGCCGCGGTAAGTTTGAGCCCAGATGACGCGAGGGCGGGCGGCAGAAGTACTCACAGGACAACGCCGACGAGTACGGCGGGTTTGCTGGCCTCGAACTCGACCTTGTAGCCGTACAGCCCAGTAGCAACGGCAATGAACACGCTCGCCCATCCGAGGGCTAGCCGGACGTCGGTGTGTGTGTAGATCTGCTTGAACAGGTCTGGCCGCGAGAGGAACTGTGCACGCGCGAGGTCAGCATGCTAGGCAGCGAGGAGGACGAGCGGCGCGGGGTCGCTAAGTGCGTGTATGCGTGCCCCGCGCCGAACGCACACGAGCACGGGCCACGAGGCGTTCCAAAGTTGAACGGGGGAGAGACGAGTAAACGGTACGTACGCGTTTGAGGGCATCGTCACACGCATGCTTCATATCTGTGACACTCGCGTTGTTCACCTTCACCTCGTCGCGCTCGACACCCGCCGTCGGCGCCGCCAGCAGCCCCGCGATGCTGCTGCTCGCGCTCTCTGCTGGTGCGGGGTCCTCCGACGCCCCGTTCGCTGCCTTGCGTCCGCGTGTCGCCATGACTTTTTGTGTATTCGTAAAGAGCGGTGGGTGGTCGTGTACGGGCGGGGAGATTGGGGAGATTTAGAGTAGGGTGGGCGTGCAGGGAGGGGGCGAGAGAGAGACGTGCACTGGAAAAGACGCAGAGAAGCCTCAACGTGGCGGCCCTGGTTCGGTTCGGCTCGCGCATTTGATGGATTGATCAAGGCATCAGCCCGCGCCCGCTCGAACCGCCCCGCCGCGGTCTGCGCTGCGTCGGGCGCGTCCAGCACACAACGGGGTCGGCGGCGGGCGACGCGGAGGAGGTGTGAGGACGCTGCGCACATGCCCCAACGCGGTCAGACGAGCTCGGAGGGCGGGTCAAATCCCCAAAAGAGCGCGAGTCATCGGCCCTGACACACGCGTCTCCGTCGTACGACACGGTCCAGAAAAGCGCGCACGCTCCCCGAATATAAGCTCGCCACGCCCGCGACTGTCATGGCCAAATCCCGCCCAGCTAACCGCGCGCCCCCTTCGCCACAAAAGTCCATCACGACGACGACGACGATGCCCGTGAAGAAGTCTACGCCAAAACGCGCGGGAAATCCGTTCGCAAAATGGATCGTGCGCGCCGTGGTGCTTGCTGTGCTGGCGGTGTTCTGGCAGGTGCTTGAGGGTGTCAAGGTGCGTGTTTAATGCCTTCTATAGATGGTAGACCAGGTATCGACGACGTTGCAGCACCGGTGGTACGTTTTCACGCCCGAAAGCCTGCATGAGCTCGCGCAAGCAGCCATCGCAGCAGCGCCGCATCCAGACGACACTGCCTTCATGACCTCCTACATCGTCAAGAACCTCACCGAGACCTACCCGTCGACACGAATCCGGCTCAACCCCGACACCTCTGAGTGGGTGTTCAACAACGCTGGCGGTGCGATGGGTGCCATGTACATCATCCACGCAAGCATCACCGAGTACCTCATCGTCTTCGGAACACCACTGGGGACGGAGGGACACACGGGTATCCATACCGCCGACGACTACTTCCACATTCTTGTCGGCGAGCAGTGGGCATTCGCGCCGCCGAACCTGCAGATGGAGCGCTACCCTGCTGGGTCAGTACACCACCTCCCTCGCGGGCAGATGAAACAGTACAAGATGCACGAGGGATGCTTTGCCCTCGAGTATGCTCGTGGTGAGTATTAACTATCGTTATCATGCTGCGCTTCATCTCATTCATAATTTACAGGATGGATCCCACTGATGTTGCCCTTCGGCCTCGCGGACGTCCTCTCGTCCACACTCGACTACGTCTCTTTCTACCACACCGCACGGATAACGGGCAGAGAGATGATAAAAAACTTGCTCATCGGCAAGATATAATTTATTCGTACGATCGTATATTGTCAGCTTGGGTTTAATGACACGTAGATGAACGATTCTGTCTCCCCGCGTGTGAATCGTACGAAACCTCCACGGGTCTTTTGAGTCGATACCAACGATTTAATCGACGAAGAAGGCCCAGCTCACCATCGAGATAGGTAATAACGCGTTTCTGCTCACAGGCCATGATTTAGGTTGCAGTATGTCCAGCCACTTTGGACAAATAGATTCAGGAGAGCATGCGGAATAGAACAGATTGGCAGCAAATCCGCAATATTACCACCGCAGTCCTCGTTCGCAGGAAATATACATTGGCGAGACAGCAAGAGACGACACTAGAAGTACACAAGTCGACCAAGTCGAGACCATATCACCAACTACGCCCGACCACCCAACTCCCGAAGACCAAAGGCAATACGACCACATGGCCGGCCAGGTTCAGAAAAGCGGTATGGACACAACCCAGCCACCGTAACCCGGGTCATCGGGGCCAACGTAGAAACAACGAAGCGCTCCGTTGAAAACAGCGCATGTAACGTCGCTGTACACTGCCGGAAGGTCCACATCGAGGGGTTTCAGCCACAACGCGGGCCACGTATTGCCGTCCTCCGTCCAGACGGTGTACTGGAGGGCCGGATCTACGTCGTCAGCCGTGGCGGCGACGAGGAACGCCTCGCTGGCCGTGTTGCACGCGCCGACGCCACCGTTCGTCGTTCCGCCCGGCTGCAAATCGGGCTGAGTCCACTCCGCGAGGCTGCCGCCCATGGCGTACTCCTTGATCAACGTGTCGGTGTGGGCCACCGCCAGGTGCAGCTCCGCGCCCGTGCGACGTGGGGAGGTGAATAGGGCGGGAGCCTGGACGGACGGGACTCCGGTGGTGGCGGGCGCGCTCCACGGGCCGTACTTCACTCCCTCCGTGGTGCTCGGTGTGTAGGTGCACACGCTGACGGCACCATCGGCGATGAACGCGAGGTAGAGGAGGCCGGAGAATGCGGTGATCGAGGGGCTCACGGTGGTCTGCGGCTGGACGTCCCAGCCAGAGTTGTACTCCCACGCGTCAAGACTGTCGATGTAGACGTAGTGTGCGAGCGTGCCGCGACCGTCGGGCTTGACGACGACGAGGTGCATCTGGCCTTCGAAGACGGTGAGCGAAGGCATGAATGTGCTCTGGACGGGGTTCCCCAGTGTGTCGATGACGGGAACGGCGTGTCAACTTGAAGGGCGGCCCGAGAGAAAGACACCTTCCCGAGAGCAACTACACGAAGCGTTTGCGATAAGTGTCTACAAATGCATGTTGGATAATGAGTCGCTCACCTGCAACGGGCTTCGCCCTGCCATGAACCTCAGCACGGTGGGATATATGCGCCGTCGCCTGCAGCACATATTTCAGTTTTCGAGCACCGAAGACGCTCTCATGCGAGTCTTACCTCGGCAGGGACAGACTTCGTAAGGTCGTTGGAAGAAGACATTTCAGAGAGGAATGCTTGAGCGTTGAGTAGTGCAGAGTCAAATACGAGAGCGGATGCTGCTGAAGAACCGTACCTCGCGACTCATACTTTATATGCTAGTGCTTTGCGACATACTTGCCGCAATTTCAGCCCCAGCGATGGGCTGAACACCGGTGAGCGAGACAAGTGTCAACAAAGTCGGTCATGTCACACACCTGGCCGACGGGGATGCACGGAAAATTTATGTCGAAACCCTGCCTAGACCAGCACGCTACCGTCATAGAGTGCGGATGGTAGGACGTTTGGAGGCCAAACCAAGACGGCAGTGTCTTACAGAGTTTGTGGCGTCCTCGGTGATTCGACATACCGGTTGAGCGCTCCGTCTGATACTAAACAAAGGGGTTCGGAATAAAGTCGGAGGAGCTTCTACTGTCGTGCCTAGTTGTCAGCTCGCAGGATAGCACAGGCACGCTCAGCGGCCCGCGCCCAAAGGTCAACGTAACCTCCATTTTACAGCCCGAGCGACACCGCCAAACTTGCTGTCAAAGCCTTGTCGGAAATGTTCGAGGAGCCCGTGACCTTTCTGTATTGGGGCTAGGGAGTAGATAACAACACAGAGAGGGTCGAGTCGCCGTCGACATGGCGGCAAAGTAACTTTTTGGCGCCCGTGTGCTGTCGACGAAACAGACCCCTGATACCTCTCTTGCTAGGTCAATGGGGTAACGAGTCTCGTGAGCATCTACGCACTGAACGTAGCTATGTTCTAAACTCGCCGCCCGCAGATGTAGCCGCTCATTTCCTGACCACTGTCGGCTCGAATAAGTCAGCAGGATAAACTGGACGCATATAGAAAACGCCACGAAGCCTCCGATTACCATAACGGGAGCATACAATTCAGAAGTCACGTCTCGCCAAAGAACGTCGTCGTCTGCACTTTTCGATAGCGAAAATATTTGTACATTTTTCTTCTTCTCGTCGCTTTGCGTTTTAGAGCACGAGTTTGAGTAAGTCGCTCATGACACCCATGGCCGTGACGGCGGCGCCAGCGCCGGCACCCTGGACGATCAAGGGACGCGGGCTGTAGCGCTCCGTGTGGAACATGATGATGTTGTCCGATCCTCCGAGGGACGTCGCGAAGGGATGTGTCGCAGGGTATCTATTGAATGTCAGCCTCTGCATTGCCCTATAAAGAGAGAAAAGTAAACGGACTTCTCGAGATCTGCCTTAACAATGCCTTTCTCAACGTCGATAACACCGACGAAGCGTAGCACACTGCCGCTCGCGCGCGCATCGTTGCGCATCTTGTCGTATTCGGCGTCGTATGCGACAAGGCGGTCAACGAACTCGCCGCCAGAGGCCACAGCTGAGAGTGCGTCTGGTACGAGCGAGCGGGTAGAGACGGAGGCGAAACCTGAGGGAAGCGTAGATTGTAAGGAGGGGATAGAGCGTGCGAGGATGGCGAGCTTCCGTGCGACGTCAGCGCCGTTGAGGTCGTCCGCGGGGTGGGGTTCCTGAGGCAGAGGTTGTGGCCGGTGCTATGATGAAGGAAGGGAAGGGAAGCGTACTGTGTATCCCTTTTCGCGTGCAACACGGACGACAGACGAGAATGCCGGTCCCTCGGGGTTGGAAGTAGAGAATTCGTTGAAAATGTAACTCATCGTTCCTGAAAATACACCCTCGATCTTTTTAACCTAAACTACCAATCAATACGCATCCCCGGGAGAAAGAGCAATACCACGTACCTTGTCTCCTGTCAAGACGAGATCCTTCAAAGTCTGCACGACCGGTAGTCCTGCTCCGACCGTCGACTCATTAAGCCACTTCGCTCCGCTCTCCTTGCTTGCCGCCAGAATCGCGTCGTACAATGCCTGCGATCCCGAGAACGCCTTCTTGTTTGGCGTCACAACATGTACACCCTTCTTCAAAAACACTGGGTATGTCTCCGCGACATCTTGCGCCGCCGTGTTGTCCACAAACACCGCGCGTTCAAGCCCCGCAAGCTGGTCCGCGAGCGCCGGGAGGTCGGGAGTCACACTCGAGGCATCGAGCACGGCCTTCCACGTGTCGGACGTGACGTTCAACCCGTCCTTCGCGAATACAGTCCGCTTGGATGAGCTGAGGGAAACGAGCCTGAAGGGCGAGGGGGCGGGGAGCGCGAGGAGCTGGGCGATCAGCTCTGCGCCGACAAGCCCGACACCGACGATGGCGACGGAGAGGGGGGCGGGCGACCGTGGGGACATGGTCGCGCGATGGGAGGAGAGGTGCCTGCGGTGCAGGAGTCGTCTGGGGAGGAACGGCAGGATGGAGGAAGGTTTGGAAGTGACTCTCATGAAGCGATCAATTCGGACAGATCGTCGTTCGGCCGTTGCCGATATGACCTTTCCCGGATCGACATTGTCGCTTTCAATTTCGTGAGTCCACCGAGCCCGCTGCTGAACACAACAAGATCTTAAACTCGTTGGTGGATATCGCAGAGTCTCCGGTCAATGAAGGGCAATCTCCGCTCACGTCGTGGCTACGAGGCCCTTCCAGAGCTACCTCGCACCCTCATAGCGGATTGACTCTTTGTCGACTTCCGCCAGGTGAGACTCGATTGCACGAATACAGGATCGAAGGTAACCTCTATGGCTATCTTCGACAGTCAGTTTGCAGCGGGCCTCATGATATCACTCAGAAGATAACGCGAGGCCATGCTTAGGGAATTGCCGTGACCGAATCGTGTACAGGCGTGGTAAAGGGATGCGGTGGCGCCCACCTGGGAGGCGATTATGGTCATTGCTTCTCTGATTTTAGGTGTGCGTTTGGGATCTTGTCCATTTGGACGTCATACGACACACCTTCCTCATCCGCCAGACGTCTTGTTCGCGTCCTGCAATATCGTCGTACGTTTCAATTGGTCGCATGTTGGACAGAACGTTCTCACATTGACAGGTACCCCACAGTACTTCGCCCGCCATCCTTCATGATGTTGCTGGTGCTGGAGTGGGATTGTTGGGCAGGATCCCATTTCGAATACGGTGCGTGGTTTAAAGGGCGCGCGGTGGGCTCCGCTTCTTCAGCAGCCTCCGCCCTCATACCCGGTTTTACACCAGCATATCCAGCCCAACGCTCGTATACAACATGCCTTCCACCAACGTCGCAGGCGAGTATTTTTGTGTTCGGCATACATACACATCGCTGACGATGACTTTACTAGATACTCAATGGAGCGGACCATTCTCTCCCTTTGTAGACGCCACGTCCAGCGGCAGCGCTGCTGTTAGCCCATTCCAACCTCCCGGTGCAGCCGCTCCGGAGCTCTGGGCGATATGGAACTCCACACAGGTGGATCACGCCGGCACGACTGGCCTCTCGTTCGCTGTGGGACACTCCAGTGCGAGCCGCATGGGGTGGTCCGCCGGCCTCCCCCTCGTCGACACCCTCGGAAACCGCGTGCAAAGCGCGTTCACGCCCTCGCTCGCTGTGCTCAACAACCACATGCACCTGATCGTGGTGAAGCCCGACGGGCGTGGTACGCTCGCGCACTACATCTACCTCGAGAGCGCCGGTGCGTGGGAGTACAACACCGGCTGGGTCACGCAGCCACAGACGACCGCGAGCCCGTCAGTTACGACGTTCGCTACGTCGGGCCTCCTGTACCTCGCGTATACCGCCAACGGCCCCGTCAACGTCTGCGCATACACGCCGAGCGCTCCGGGTGGCCCAAAGTACGGTACATGGAGCGCGCCCGCCGTCACCGGCGTCACGTCCACCAACAGTGCCCCCGCGCTGTTCACCTTTCCCCAACCAGCCAACCCGGTTCTACAGCTCGCCGCCGTCACCTCTAACGGTGACATCAAGGAGTATGTTATGGGGAGCAGCATCACGCAGTGGACGTTGGATGCCCATCAGTCCAAGGGGTTCTCCAACCGCGGCGTCCGCGCGTGGGCCACCGATACCAAGGATGTCCTGGCCTGCGTGGGCGGCGCCGCCTCCTTGTGGGTCACCACTCGGTTGAAGGACGACGTGGAGTGGCCGAATTTTACGAACACTTCCTCCATCCCCGTGGCGTATGGCGATCCTGCGCCAGTTGTTTTCGACTCGCTGCTCTACTGCTTCTACGTCATCTCCTCTGGCTCCAAGTACAATCTTGTGTTCTTGACCAGCCAGTTGTAGCGGTACTGTATGTATTCTTTCCAGTCGTTAAGTACATGTATGAGTTCACTCGACGAGAATGACTTTTGTATCATCAAAACGTTGTCGTCCGCACTACCCATGCTATTGTAATCATAGTATCCGTCTTCGGCATTCTGCTCCATCCTCTGTGATTCATACTCCATTCTGAGAGCATCAGGGCTTTGGAGCGAGTAATGAGCCTGTGAGCGATCTTTTTTACATCGCCAGCAGCTCAGCTCTGAGGTGGTGATTACTGCATCATTTCCGGCTTATTTGGTAGGCCACACTGCAAGTCAAGGGCGCAGAGCAGACTGGCTTAGAATGGGATAGGCTGGCACCGATTTCACCAAACAATGAGCACTGGCATAACTCTCGCTCGTACAGAATATACATTGGAGGGATAGCACAGGATAACACTAGAAGTACACAAGTCGCGAGAATACCACTTACCTTTGAGTACCTATCTGCCTCGCCACCTCACTCCTTGAGATCACGAACAACACGACCACAGCGACTAGTCGTGAAGCTGGATGCGCTCGTACTTGAGAACGTACTTTTTGTCGTCGAGGGCGATGTAGAACAGGAAAAGCATCAGGTGGTACACGACGGGCGCAACGTCGCCGTACGCCACTGGAACTGGGAGTTTCGTGAACGACGAGGGCCACGTGTTGCCGTCCTCCGTCCAGACAGTGTACTGGAGGTTCGGAAGTTTGGCGTCGGCCGTGGGAGCGGCAATAAAAGCTTCGTTGACCGTGCTGCACGCGCCGACGCCGCCCTTCGTTTCGCCGCCGGGCTGCGAAGCGGACTGGGTCCAGTCTGCGAAACTGCTGCCCATGGCGTACTCCTTGATCGACGCGTCGGGGCCTGCGGCAGCAAAGTGCAGCTCCGGGCCCGTGCTACGTGGGGAGGTGAACAAGGCGGGAGCATGGGAGGACTTGACTCCGGTGGATGCAGGGTCGCTCCACGTGCCGTACTTCACACCAGGCGCAGTGCTCCGCGTGTAGGTGCACACGTTGACCGCGTCGTCGGCGACGAAGGCGAGGTAGAGGAGGTCGCCGAAGGCGGCGATCGAGGGACGTGCGGTGGTCTGCGGCTGCACGACCCAGGCGGCATTGTACTCCCACGCGCTGGCAGCCTCGACGTAGACGTAGTGGGCAAGCGTGCCGCGGCCGTCCGGCTTGACGACGACGAGGTGCATGGTAGTCCCGAAGACGGTGAGTGCGGGGGTGAATGCGCTTCGGATGTGATTGCCCTCCGTGTCTACGATCGGGGAGTCCTCAGACAAATCCGGGTCGGAGGAAACGGATTTGATGTATACGAGGCTCGTGGTCTCGGTTCCGTCTTCGCCCGCCTGAGGGCGGTTCCAAATTATGCACAACTGGGGGGCAGCCGTCGCGTGGGGAGGCTTCCACACTGTGACGGCGGCGGTGCCTCGGTTGGCGTCCTGTGATACAGGTAAGTCTGCGAGCACCAAGATAGCACACTCATAGGAGTCTTGCCTTGACAGGGGTAGACTTGGTAAGATTGTTGGAGGAAGACATTTCAGGGACGTGTACTTGAGAGCTCGAGTTGAGTAGTGCAGAATCAGTTGTGAGTGCGGATGCTGCTGAGGAATCGTCCTCGCAGATCATGCTTTATATACTGTCGCTTGGCGTCATACTCAACGCGATGAGCGCATTCCAGTGCCAATCATGCTGAAGATTGGTGAGCGAGACACTGCGAGGCAGATGTCAGCCGGAGATGAGCCAGGTCTCGTACCTGGCCGACGAGGATGCATGGAAGAAAATCGGCCGGGACGTAAACTCGAGACACTGCTAGCGTTGAATTTGTGTTGTAGAAGGTGCTTTGGCAAACAAAGACGAACTCTGTCCGCAGCGCTCCACAGCACCCTCTGTATTTCCCCGTGTCATTCGACCTGCTCATATGCTCATAGCTAAACAGACGGGCCCGAAACAAAAATTAACCGCCTCAAATCTTTGTCAGCCTATAAGTAACACACGTGGAAACGTCACTGTACCTGCTTCACCGCAAGGAGGGCATTACGGGCCAGCCGCCGAAGGCTTTTTGAAATCGCCTGCTGGCGATGTTTTCGAGAAGCCCGTCGTTCTTCCGCGTTAGTGTTGCACGGTAACAGGCAACGAGCGTACGTTTGAACTACGTGGAATTGACGCGTTGGTGGAAAAGGATTGACGTATGCATGCTCACTACGAGCACATATAGCAATCAGACTGCTTCAATCTCCCGGACTCCGTGTATCATCCGACTGCGGGCCTTTCACTGTTCGTCAGCATCACAAGCCTAGGGCAATCCATAGAAAACGGTGACAGCACCTTGTTTGTGAGTACCGTGGCACGTTCAGTCAGCATGATCAGCTGAGAGTGGAGTAGCACTGGTAGTGGAACGAAGACGTGACCTGTTCGGGAGGATATTCAGGCCAATGGGCCGAGTACATAACAATGAATACCACGCACCTTGACGCCCAAGGCGCAGCTCCGTTTCAAACCGACCCCTTGACGGCAGTAAGCTGACACGAGATGTCATGGAAAACGCCACAAAGCTCCCAGTTGCCACGAGCTCACTCGCCTATGTCAAAGTCCTGAGTTCGCCCAATAGCCTTGTCCGTTGCTCTCCCGCACATTGGATATATGTTTATACAGAGTCCTCGCTTCATCGATCTGTAGAAGCATGACATTGAGCAAATCGCTCATGACGCCAATAGCCGTTGTGACGGAGCTCGCGCCAGTAATCAAGGGCAGCGTTCGGTGTGGGACCCATAGAGGTATGTCGCGGACGGATATGTCGCGAGACTCCTGTCAAAATCTCATTTCGATGTTTCCGAAGAAGACGAAAGCAGACGTACTGGGCGATATCCACCTCAACCGATGCACTTCTCGACACTCGACAACACTGTATCCCGTTTAGCGCACAATGCGGACGACATACGAAAGCTCCCGTCCAGCGAGGTTTGTGGTGGAGGACTTATTGAAGATGTAGCTCATCGTTTACGAGAACACGCGCTCGATCTGCTGACATAGGGCCTAGCCCGCCATTCAAGATAAGTTTGTGGGCAGCCAGCAATCCCACGTACCTTGTCGCTAGCAATAGCGAGACCCTCCAAAGTTTGCGCATCCGACAAGCCCGCACCGACCATTGTTGACTTGTCTAGCAACCTTACCGCCCTCTCCTTACTCGCGGCCAAGGTCGCGTCGTACAGCGCGTAGCATCTGTAAGAGCGCCTCGTTTGGCGTCACAGCATGTACGCTCTCCCTCAAGCCTGCCCCAAGAGCAACAGATACGTCTCCGCGACGTCCCCGCCGTTGTAGTGTCCACGACCACTGCGGCGTGCGCGTTCGAGATCTGCACCGTGAAGTCCAGCATCATACTCGAGGCAGCGAATGCAACATTTTGGGCGTCGAACATGACGTTCAGTCCAATCTTTGCCAAGACGACCCGCTAAGGATAGCTGAACGGGGTTTCTTCGAAGGCGACGGGGCAAGAGAGGAGTCGGGCACTCAGCTCTGCGCCGACGAGCCTCACGACGAAGAGGGCGACAGCGAGCAGGATGCATAAGCATAGGAGCAAGGTCGCGCGCCAAGTTGAGAGGTGAGAGGCACCTGCGGTGAAGGAGATCGGGGAGGGATGGTGGGGTGCGAGACAGGCAAATGATCGAAGACTCGGCTGTTGCCGAAATAACCTTTGCTAGGCCGCTCGTCCCTGAGAACTTGACCTGAGACGCATCCTTGTACGCATCCCCTGGACCTGGAAGCACAACAAACCACGTACCTTATCCTCCGCCGATACAAGATGCCTCCACGCCTCCAGCCACCCTGCACCTTGCCCGCCTTGCTCGCCGCCAAATCGCGTAGTACATCGACCGCGACCACGAGAACGCCTTCCTTTTCGGCGGCATGACATGGGCGTCCTTCACTACAATGGTTTCGTGTCTGCGATATCCTGCGACGCCGCGGGACGCACGAGCACCTCGCGAATTAGTCTCCGATCGCCGGCAGGGTCGAAAAGCGAACCCATCCCCGGCGCGCCGGGCGACGGAGCGCGCGGGCAGCAACTCAGGATCCCCCATAATGGGCCTCGAACTCCGATCCCCGCCTGGCGCGCCATTTCCGCCCCTGTATCCTGCCCCAAAATTGGCCTGCTGAGGCGATTTCTCCTTCCAATTGCCCTCATCTGGCCAGATGTTGGAAATTTTGGCCAGTTTCGGATCGGAGTTCAAGACCAAATATGGGGGTCTTAGAAACGGAGACTCCGACATCGAATGGCTGGGCAACGGAGGGCGACTCGCAGTAGGTGGGCAGTTGGCCCTGCGGCGGGCACCTCCGGAGACGGGGGCAAACAACCGTAGAGTCAAAGTACAATCGCGGTGCAGGGGTCGTCCAGGGGGAACCTTAACGGCGGGATGGAAGAGGATGAGCTTTTGCGACCGTCACAAGAAGTGATCGATAGATCGTCGTGCTTTCGTGAGCATCACATATTTGACGTCATATGCATGCCACGTACCGTAATAATATACTCAGTCAGTTTACTTAGAGAACAAGCCGTGTTACACCGGCACTGCATCAAGCTGCAAAACTCTGCGATGTTATACAGGGTGCCTACAGTGCTACGCGTGCTTTCGGTCTGGACAGACTACGTTACAAAAGAAGGAAGAACTGAAAGTAAGTACTAGTAATACAAGGGGCCGGAGATCGACTGAAAGAAGCAATTATATGGCGCAGTGAGCAAAATGGGCTGGATCTGAACCCGTAGTGCGAAAACCATCAGTAGTGGCTCCTTGCCCCGCTCACTACCTGCGTCCCGCCTCCGGGATTCTGAAGTGGCACTCGAATATCTCCGTCCTTCCTCCATTTCGAGTCTTCGCAATGCCAGTCAGATACCAGTCAGATAATTCGGTGACGGTAACTACGCGTCGCGAAAGATAGCGGGCGATTCCGCGGACGACTCGATGCAGATTGTAAGACTTAGCACCTTTGCGCGCGCGAGTCCGTGTCTGAAATCGTTTGAAGGCTCGAAACTGTAAGTTATCACAGAAAAGCGTATGAGCCGTGGCATAGCGTGTCAGAATAAAATCCGACTTACTAGCTGCCTGCTGAAGACGGAGATCTTCTCGGAAGGTAAGCCAGCAAAGGGATAGGTTGATGACAGTTGTTGTCGCAACGCCGCGTTTTGAGGCGACGGGTATAGCGCATCTGACAGCGGATAGCCTGAGCCAAAGCCGCCACATCGAAGCATGTCGGCCCAGGGTTCGTTGCGTATGTTCGCTGGCAAGGGTGGTACGACCTGCGAATGTGATCTCACTCATCAGAAAGTACTGGGAAGACGTTGGTGAGTCGATCTACCTCTGGGTATCTTCCAGTAAGAGTTTCAAAGTCGGAAAGTCCATCATTGAACAATTGAGAACCGAGGCAGCTCCCATAGACGCCGTTTTCCCGGCATGAGTCGAGCGATTCATCGACAGGCTGGAGTGGCTGGAGCTGAGTTTTAAAGGCACGGCGATCTGGAGAACACACACCTCATAGGAGCTTTCCGCGGGGTCGGTGGTGTCAGCCATCCCGCCGGTGGTCGTGTGGGGATCGGGATGGCCCTCTGCGGCGCCGGGTGCTGTGATTGGGTCGAACAGTCCGTCGGTGATCTGTAGTAGACGATGCTTAGCTTTCTGGGACAGAATCACCCCAACAAAACGCACAGTAGAGAAATCTCCGGTGCCGTAAATATTGTCGGATAACCCACCACCCGGGATCCGAGGCGGATCGTGTCTGAAGGCTAGGCCGGACGATATATCGAAGGGCTGCACAACGATGAGCTCTGAGTGTGAGCTGACCGAAAGGGCACATACCCCAAAGAAAGTTCCGGCGGGGTTGGTAGCATTGGACCAGATGACGGAACTACCCTCGTCGGGAGCGCTTTCCCGGCGCGAAGTGGCCAGTGCATCCACCGGCTACAAAGAAATGAAGCTGAGTTTCATTCGATGCATCATCTATCAGGGATCATACCTTCAAAAGGTTGCTGTGATAACATTGTCTGCAAACAGAACAGTGGCAGGTGTTCGGATAGCTCTCCTGCAGGCTGGCCCAATATTTGTCACACGCTGTGCTCGTAGACTGCGGTGAACAACATTGGGTGTGCCGTGGACAGGGTTTCGCGAAGCGAGCTTCAGCCGGAGAGTCATAGCCAAGGGTTGCCACGGTGGCGCAATCGTTACAGTCGTTCATCTGTGGGAGTTATAGTAGAGGAGAGGAGATGAATGGCAAGGGGCTGTAGTCTATCCAGTCTTTATGTGCGGATATCTTGGATAGAGTAAGGTTCCTGCCGTTATGAGCGCGCGCAGAATTGATACACGCGACACGGATCGTGTCAGCTCGAGGTCTGAGGCGGCATTTAGGCAACGCTGCGCAGCCTAGTGCACATCTAGGATAAACGGGACGGACAGCAGCGCCCCACCATCGATTCTTCGACCTGGCCACAAGGGGGAACGGTTGTAAAAAAAAAACTGGATTCTGGGCGTAAGAGGAGAAGCTTACCTATCTAGGGAGTCTTGAACCTACGTGAGTCACAAGTTGAGCGATAGAGCATTGCTATGCCATGCTTGCTGTGATATGATAACACCAGTGACGTAGTCTTGGATTCAGCCCGCGATACACTGGCATTTCGCCTCGAAATCATTCGTAATCCTGTTTTGATACCGCGGCTTGATTCTTGCCACTTGAACGTTATGTCACTGAGCGACCATTTAAAGATCCCCTACTACACAAAAAAGGCGATCAGGAATGAAAAAGTTTAGACCTTCTGTTTGACCCTTAGGGCGACCCGCCTGAGTCAGATTTCGAATGGCTCAAGCGCACATCGAGACAAATTGGACACGACTCGGAGGCACTAGGGTAGGGTTCGTCATATCCCACACATCAGTCCACAGAACGAGTGGATACGGCGATACTCTGGAGTACAATTGTCTTCTGTCAGGACACAGCAAACAGGGAATGAGATGGCATTTCACGTACCCCTGATTTTCCACCGCATGCGTCTCTGCTGACGGCGAGAACCCCCCCGGATGCGAGATGCGGTACACATTCGACACGCTCAGCTGAGAGCAACAATATTCGTACAAAGAACCTTATAGTACGTGACCATTAGGACATGACAACAACGGCGAGTGAGAAACATTGTGCAGGCAAAGCGGGCATTCGATCCGCAGGGCGGAGCGAGTAGATCGTCATGAAGCGATACTGCATAGCAGTGATAATTCGGCTGTTAATGAATATCTCGTATACCAGTCCTCCCGATAGTTTTTTGAGCGTCTCAAAGACGGCCCATGGGTCGGGCTTCTGATGCCTGGTTTTGAAAACTTCCCGCCCTCAGGCATGAAAACACCGCCTGCGACTATCCAGCTGTCGAGAGAACAAGGGGGGAGGAAGTGTATCAGCAATAAAATACGGTTAGTAACGTAAAGTCAACCCTTCGTGACGGCATAAGTGTCGAGAACTTTGTGTCTTGTGTTCGCAACGCGCTAGGCTTGGAATAGGACTCAATAAGCCGGTTACTGAAGAATCCATTGATATTCGCACATTGCCCTAGCTCCGACGCCGGCCTTGTGATAGGCCATGGTAGCGGCGGATGGGCGGGTACCCTGGTGCCGGCAGAGCTCAGCGAGCGTCATGAGCATCATGCATCCAGGTTGCTGGGGGTGCGCTTAATTAAGGCCAGGAAATCCGGAAATCACACCTCTGTCTGAGCGCTAGTGTAGAGGGAGGAAAGGGTGGATGCTCCTGTGGAAAGTTGGTGCGTTTGCGCGTCTCGGCGTCTGTGCGTCTGTGCGCCTGTGAGGTCACACTGGTTACATAAGCATCAGAGGCCAAAAATAAGGAAATCTGCGCCTGGCTCGCGTTTCAGGTCTGCGTTCAGTCGCGCTTAGCGCACCGTTTATGTTCTCGAGCGGGTACCGTACCGGGCGTTCTTGGGGCTTCGGTTCACCATACTAATACAGCTAGGGCCGGCACCCACCCCACAGAACCATCTGCCACCTCCACCAGCTTGATCTCCGGCGCGTACTGGGTCAAGCTTGGAGGCCAACCATAGATCTATCGTTCCGGCAGCTGTTTCCTCTGCGTGTGATGCCTCTCATGCCCCGTGCCGGACTTCCCACCACAAACGTCTTCAACTCAGCGCGGCGACCCTATGGAAGCGTCTCGATGCCGTTTTCCCCACACTACGACGTCCCACAGGGTGCATGCAGCCGCCCCTGGCGCAGACGACGACAGAGAACACGGCTCAGGGGGTCTGGTTGCGGGGACGCGTTTTTGGACGAACATCGAGCGAGGTAGTCTCGCGTGGGAGATACTGTCTACGGGGAACTGGATCGAAGTAGAGGGCCCAAGTTGCATCGCGCCGGTCACTCGATGCACGAATATCGACACGGCTCTGCGGGAGTACCCAAGTAAGTATCGTCTTCTACGACGACGACGACGCGAAGATTTGCTCACTTTTTGTGCGCGTTCACAGCACGCCTGTGCATCCAGCAACACTGGGCGGACGCCGGCGACGCGATCCGGCAAGATGTTACATGTTCGGCTTTTCAACGAAAACAGCATCTCGAATGCCGATGCCCAAAATGACCTCCGCGCGTCGCTCCGGGGGCAGTTTCCATGCAACGCCGAGACACGGTAGACGGCGCCCAGCGCGTTTGGGACTGCCGTCATTATCGGATTTGCCGCGTCCGAGCAGCACATTGGCGTCGTGTCGTTCAGGATTTATGGCTGCGCACATAATCCCTATAGCGCGGGAAGACGTATACGAGGCTAGGGCGACCCAACGCGACGAGAAGAAACGGCGCGGGAACGCTCCTGGGCCATCCGGAACGTCTCGAAGGTGACCGTCGGTTTCCTCACTGGAGCGTAAAGATCGAGGTGCAAGAACCTGTTGAACACGTCCCCAGCGTCCATATGAACATCCCCACGCGCCGTAGACCGAGTGGCGTTCGTTTCTCCCCCGAACGTCGTGAATCCAGGGCACGGACGCGCGATGCACGCGTGCCTGTCGCAGAAGGCTATTAAGCTGTCAAACTGCACTGGTTCCAGATTAGATCAAGAAATAGAACAGTAGTGAGCGCCATCTAGTGAGCAGACAGGTGCGATCGCCCAGACACGCAGACGCCGAGACGCACAGACGCACAGAAGTTTCCGTATTCCGGACATTCACCATGGACCGCGCGGGTACTCGCACGACCGTCAGTTCACGGTCACGCTGGGCCCAATTGAGCTGAGATCACGCGTCACGGTAGCTGGGCGGAGGGTATGGGGCGCTTGACGTGTCTCGGAAACACAAGGCCGCCCCCGCGCCCACAGGTAACAGAAAAGAAGGTTCTAGTAGGGAGATTTAAGTGACAGAAATGTTCTTACATGTGAATATGGTACGTCTACTTACCTGATTAGCCCACAGTCTCGCTACTGCTCCGCAGAAACATATGCCTCCAGCTTGGCGTCACAGCCGATTTCGGAACTGTGAACTCGACGTTAAACCAGAGGTTGGCGGTAAGAACGGACGCCATGTCGGCACGAGCGTTTGTCCCTGCATCGTGTAGGAAGCATCGCGCGGCGCGGCAGCTTGACGCACCCAGAGCCTTACCTGAACTAAGGTTGAGTCGGCTGCTTCGCTCAGTCACGTCACCCCCGATCCGTGCCGAACGGGTCGGAGGCAAATGTTCGTCGAAGTCCCGTTCCATCACCAGCCTCGCTTCACGCTCCCCGCCAACTTCCTTGCGGCAGTGCCTGTAGCTGCCACCTCCCGTCGAGGTATTGGTACACCGTCTTTTGGAGGTGTTGCCACCGCCGCCAACCACGTCGACAGTACACCTTCGACCCGTAAGTCGCTTCTCTACAGAGTTCGCCTGTTACCCTGTTACTGTAGACAACACGTAGTTCCAGTCTCCTTCAAAGTTGATGACCTTTCTATGACGGTTTATTGCACCCTTCTGCACTGTAGATGTTGAGTATCACACACTTTGACACCCCTCTTGGGCATAGCCAGCTTCGAAGACTCACATGACAAAGGGAACACG
The DNA here is from genome assembly GCA_027924225.1 of Bjerkandera adusta. Taxonomy (NCBI): domain Eukaryota; kingdom Fungi; phylum Basidiomycota; class Agaricomycetes; order Polyporales; family Phanerochaetaceae; genus Bjerkandera; species Bjerkandera adusta. The sequence goes on from BSCZ01000141.1 coordinate 128,801, forward strand.
CCCCGTGTGACCTCCCAGCCTAAACTGTGGCACGCGGAGGCTTATCGCAGTCGTTAATACGGTCTGCAACGTGGTTGCTACCTCACGAAGTGGTATGTATCTTGAACGCGTCCCCCATCGCATTGAAGAGAGGAGGCTACCTTCCGCGCGACCTCTTCGAACACAGGGTAGCCAAGTTGTCCACGTAGGAGCGGGCAGTACGCCTACGCGACTAACCTATTCCTGCGACAGTATTCGACGATGGGGCGCTGCTGATAGAAAGGATGAAGCTGGGCAATACGATACATATCAGAGATGTTTGCGGTACATGAAATGGGTCCATCAGTACCTCGATCTGGTTCACGACAGGCATCTCGAGCCCCACTTCGCGAATTTCCTCCATATGCTTGACGCCGCTGGGTCATGTCTAAGACTTGTATTATAGAGTGGCTCACTAATTGCTCACGCCGCTACTTCTCACATTCTCTGCGTCGCGCTTCTTGTTGAGGGCACGCCAGGTGTCGAGTCGACGTTGTTTGCCTGAGAGAGAGGAGTGAATCAGGTACAGATCGATGTACGCTTCGCATCCATTAGCTCCCAAGATGATGATCATTATAGACCTACACACATAGCGCAAACTTCTGATAAGGCTCCTCGAAGCCCCGCATCGTGCTTTCATACCCGAAGTCCGGGTGGTATATCTTGCTCGCTTTTCGTTTACTCGTCAGCGTTTGGCCTTCTCAGAGCAAGGACATCCCGCTCACTGATGAACAGATCTTCCCGTTCCACTCTGCATTCGCTTACTGCGTGTCCAACTTCGTTTTCATTCTCGTGGTACCGTGCCATGCCTGCATCGACCATACGTTCGTGAGTTCGTTCGGCATGATAAGTACTACAAAGCGCACCTATATTTAGGCTGGATCGCAGCGATACAACTGGAGTAACATTCCAAGTTCTGATAAACTCTGAGCCCGAGGACGGGAATTTCGAAACCTAAGACATACTCGATGAGCTTCACAATTCGTTCACGCTCAACGAACGTACCTGAAGCCAAACGGACTTTGGAGCCAACTGAAAGGTCTTGTGGTTCTGGCATCACCGATCTGCGCAGTATCAACAGGTGGAAGAGCTGGGAAGAGAAGCGCGCCGTGAGCTGGACAGGGATGACTCGGCTTATGACGTGTTTCTCGTGTTACCATCAAGCGCATCAGCGCATCGACGCCACGACGCCGCGCTGATCCGCCCCGATCTGAGTATCGCGCATTTCCACTCTTGTCAAGACGAGGAATTATTCCTATTCATCTTTGCAGCCCATGTAGTACGTACTGCTCGAACTTTCTATCATCGACAGTCCCACTCCGAGAGCCAGCCGGACATATAGCGGCCCATCGCCGTAGTATCTTCACCCTCAAGGGTCGGAAAGGAGGGGACTCGTATCTGGCGGGTGGTTTGGCGGGAACGAATGCCTGCGGAGCGGTGGCAGCTCGACGTCCGCACGCCTTGCCACTGAACCGGGTTGCGGGTGTACGAAACTGAGCTCTGCACCGGTCTCGACTGCGCTGACGTTACCGACGCATTGTCGCTTGGTGTACAGTACCCAAATGCTAAGCAAAAGGCGCGAGCCCTGTGTCAAAATGTGCTTAGCGGTAAAATTCAGATCAAATACACGGGTAACAAATGAGAACGTGTACCCGACCGGGTTCAAAACTCGTCGGTAATGTGGACTTCTCCCCTTGACCTGGACCCGGAATCAGTGGTCATCCATATGCGACGCCACAACCACGTACCGTGTCCCCACCGAGACAGAATCCCTCTCCGCACGCGCCGATCGTCGACTCGCTCAACCACCTCGCGCCGCTCTCCTTGCCCGACGCCGGTATCGCGTGGTACAGCGCCTGAGGCTCGCAAGCTGGTCCGCGAGCGCCGGGAGGTCCGAGGTCGCACTCGAGGCATCGAGCGCAGCCTTCCACGTGTTGAACGCGATGTCAATCCCATCTTTTGTGAAGAAAGCTCGCTTGGAGGAGCTAAGGGAGGCGAGCCTGAAGGGCGACGAGGCGGGAAGCTGGGCGATCAGCTTTGCACCGACAAGTCCGACGCCTGAGACGGCAACAGAGAGGCGGGAGAGCGTTGGGGCATGGCCGTGCGATGATCTGAGAGGTGCCTGCGGTGCAGAAGTCGTCTGGGGAGGAATGGCGGAGTGGGAGAGTGGGAGAGGGTGAACTTCCGCTTTGGGTGAAGCAATCATTGGCGTTCGGCCGTTGCCGGAATAACCTCGAGTCGCAACTTGGACATGTCAGATCCCAGAATGCTGTTCCGTCTGTGAGTGCACTTCAAGCTGCTAGCAAGATACTGATAATATCCATGAAATTTCACTCCGGACCCATCCTTACCGAAATTGCGGCAGATGAGACAGTTCTCGAGGCCAGTACCACTTGGCTGCCACTGCTTGCCAACGCGAGACCCCCCAAGCAAGCGTCCTTCTCCGAGCAAGTACTCGGACATACTCGCATTACACGCTCATGATTTTGCAGCTATGTCTGTTTGTAAACTAATTCGAAGCATTCCAATCCGCTAGTCCACTGTCCAATCATTCCACGTCCCATAGTTGATCAGCTTCTGCTTTTTCGTTTAGCTCAGCGGAAGAGGTGCTTGAAATATCTTTCAACGAACGCCCTCAACAAGGATTCGGCAGCAAACTCGATGCGCTCGCTCCAGTTAGTCAGGGAGCACTTTCTGGAAAGCGCTAAGCCTGGCTCGTGTGCTAGCGTGACCAAGAGACGAAGAAATCTGCGCTTCTGTGGCGCTACTCGGGACATTGTACTCTCTCCGCAGGATTTAGTCTGGGATATTACAAATGACGTGCGAAAATATGGGGAAAGCAGGAAGCTTCTCATCCAAGACACCGTAAGCATCGCGTCTCAAATCAACTTTCGAACGTTCTGAAATCCGCGCCTCACGAAAGCAATATATCATGTTCGGACCCCAATGGAATAGTCCTGTACGTTTTTGTCGGTCAGGCGTTAAATATTACTAACGTCCAGGAGGCATCTGTCCAACAGGGTTTCGCTTGTCAGTGCTCGGTGCTGGGTTAGGATCATCAAGCTGGATATGATCTTCAATCGCTCTAGTATAAAACCAGGCCACGGACTACGACTCAGTAGCAGCATCTGACCTCACATCGAATTCTGCCTCAACGAGTCCAACCAAGCATGTCTCCTAACGATTCCATCACGTCTGCACCCGTAGAGGTAAGTGTTGTGTGTTACTTCATCAGTCTTCCCACTTATAATTTCGTGGTACAGGCGGCGCCGCTCGTATCCCAAGACTCTGCCAAAGCCCACGACAAGGTGGAGGCCGCCGCAGGCAAGTCTGTCGTTATTCGACATGTATACTAGTATCTAGACATTGCTAACAGTCACCACATCAGCTTCCGTGTGGAGCGGGCCATTCTCTCCATTCGTTGGCGCCACGTCCAGCGGCACTGCTGCTGTCGCCGTGTACCAGCCCCCTCAAGCCTTCCCGCAGCTCTGGGCCATGTGGAGCTCCCCTCAGGTCGACAAAAACGGCACGACTGGCCTCACAACCAGCGCAGGACAAGCCGTCACCAATGGCCTTAGGTGGTCCGCCAACATCCCAGTCATGGACACCCAGGGGAGTCGCATCCAGAGCGCGTTCACGCCCTCCCTTGCCGTCCTCGCGAACCAGCTGCACCTCATCGTCGTCAAGCCCGACGGACGAGGCACGCTCGCGCACTACGTGTACGTCGACAACGTCGGCGCGTGGGAGTACAACGCAAGCTGGGCTGCGCAGCCGCTGACCACCGCGAGTCCGTCGCTGGCCAATTTCTCCACGTCCGGCCTCCTGTACCTCGCCTTTACCACCAACGGCGCCGTCAGCGTATGCACGTACACGCCGAGCACCACACCGGGGCGCAAGTTTGGTACATGGAGCGCGCCCACCGCCACGGGGGTCCCGTCCGCCGACGCCCCTGCGCTGTTCACCTCGCCCCGTAAGACGGGCCCCGAGCTGCACCTGGCGGCCACCGCCCTCAACACGTTCATCAAGGAGTACGCTATGGGCAGCAGCCTTGCCCAGTGGACCCAGTCCGCCCAGCAGCCGGGCGGGGCAACGAAGCGCGGCGTCGGCGCGTGTAACACCCCCACCGAGGCTATCCTCGCCGTTCCGGGCGCCGACGTCACTCCGACCTTGTACTACACCGTCTGGACGGAGGATGGGAACACGTGGCCCGGTGGATGGGTGGACGCGCCGTCCCTCGTCTTGTCGTATGGCAATGCCGCGCCTGTTGTTTTCAACAGGCTGCTTTGCTGCTTCTACGTCGTCTCCTCCAGCTCGGGTTACAACCTCGTGTATGTGACCCAGCAGCTGTACGGAAAGTAGACGGCTCTGTATTCGTGGGGCCTTACCCATGAACTGAGCGTTCGAGTAGGTGGAGGTAGACAATTATAGGTAAGTGAGTTGCTCCTCTCAATAGGATTTTGTACTTCGTCTTTCGCTTCTTTCGATGTATGATCCTACTAGCTAGGTCATCGTGATAATCCTGTGTACATGAATCAATGCTGAAACCGTTCTATTCGACATACCGTCCTCATCCACCCACGCCCTGCGTACTTATTCAGCGTGTATCGGGTTCCACTGTATAGCACCGTCATCGCCACGATCAAGTGAATCAATGCGGGCCATATCTTCATCGTCCAACGCGAAGTCGAATACCGAAGCGTTCTCCCGGATACGCTCCGAATGGGACGATTTGGGAAGAGGGATGAAGCTATGAGTATATTAGCTCGATACAAGTATGTTTCCGTGCAAGTTCGCACCCATGCTGAAGTGACCACCGGATCAAAATTTGGGCGACGGATTTGTTGTGCTAACAATCCGGTATCAGCATGCCATCGGTATCTCTATGACGTTGAAATGACGAAAGCACCTTCTGTGCGATCTCTTTGAACACAGGATTGTCAAGTTGTCCGCGTATGAGTGGGCAATATGCCTGCACGATGATGTTGTTCGGGCGACAGTACTCGACGATAGGCCGTTGTTGACACAAAGGATGAAGCTGAACAATCAAGAACGTCTCTGAGACGTCTCAAGCACATGAAATGAATGTAGAATTACCTCAATTTGGTTCACCACAGGCATCTCGAGCCCCGCTTCACGAATTTCCTCCATGTGCTTGATGCCGCTATACCACTCGTCATTAGGACACTAAGAGCTTTGCACCAGAGAGCGACTCACTAATTGCTCACACCTATACTTCTTACCTTCCCTGCATCGCGCTTCTTGATTAGGGCCCGCCAGGTGTCGAGTCGACGTTGCTTTCCTGAAAGAGGCGAGTGAATGAGGTACAGGTCGATATATGCTTCGCGTCATATCGTCAGCTCCTTCCGTCGAATCATCCGAAAAAAGACACACATAGCGCAAACTTCTGATATGACTCCTCAAAGCATCGCAGCGTGCTTTCAAACCCGAAGTCTGGGTGGTAAATTTTGCTCGCTTTTCATTCACTCGTCAGCGCTTGACCTTCTCAGAGTATGACATCTCACTCACTGACGAAAAGCTCTTCCCGTTCCACCCCGCATTCGCGTACTGCGCGTCCGACTTCGGTTTCGTTCTCGTAGTACCGCGCCGAGTCAATGTGCCTGCACGCGCGTTCGTGCGTTGAGTTTGGACGAAAGAGCAATGAAAAGGCGCACACCTATATCCCGCTCCAATCGCAGTGATACAGCCCGGGTAGCATTCCCAGTTCTGGTACACCCCCAGCCCAAGGACAGGCATCTCAAAACCTGCACCATCCTTGATAAGCGTTGCATCTCGTATCCACGCTTAACAGACGTACCTGAAGCCAAACGTACTTTCGAGCCGATTGAGAGCTCTTGTGGCTGTGCCATTACGAACTTCTGGAGTGTCAGGGGGTAGAAAGTGTTGGGAAGAGAAGCGCGCTGTGAGATTCACAGGGATGATTCGGCTGATGACGTGATTTTTGTGTTACCATCAAGCGCATCAGCGCATCGACGCCACGAAGCTGCGCTGATCCGCCCCGATCTGAGTATCGCGCATTTCCACTCTTGTCAAGACGAGGAATAATGTTTGTACATCCTAACAGCCCATGTAGACGGGCTTGCTGAGCTATTTATCATCGACAGTCCCACTCCGCGAGCCAGCCGGACATATAGCGGCCCATCGCCGTAGTATCTTCACCCTCCCTTCGTGTATCGCAAAAGGTCGGAAGGAATGGACGTCCACACGTCCGAGCACTATGGCAGCAGAGACTCTTCCTAATTCCGCTTCTCGTGTGACTAGTGTTCGGGGGGTGATTTGGCGGGTACGAATGCCTGCGGACCGATGGCACCTCGACGTTCGCATGGCTTGCCACTGGACCCGGTTGCGGGTGTACGAAACTGAGCTCTGCACCGGTCTCGACTGCGCTGACGTTACCGACGCGTTGTCGCTCGGTATACAGCACCCGGATGCTCAGTAGAAGCCGCGAGCCCTGTGTGAGAACCGCTTAGCGCTAGAATCAGGGTCAAATAAGCAACAGGGGCGCACGGCGAAGGATATGGCGGCCGGTATCCATCTGCATAGATTCGTAAGGACGCGTGTGATCTAAAGAAAAGAAAATACATACGTATCAATCATGAAGCTTACAGCGCTGTTCGGGCAGTATTGCGAGACTGTGTCGATTACGAGGACGACTGAAACAGTATTAGTGTGATTTCAGATCTAAAATGATTCTTAACGCACCAAAGAGTCTACAGCGCATCCTGAATGAGTCTGGGCAGCAACGCCAATTAATCTGCGTACCCTGCAAAATACATGCTACCGTCCCGAAGCAAGCGCGAGAGAGTCGGAGCGCGCATCCACCCGACGGTCGAGAGGCATTTTACTGTGTTCAACACAAACAGCAGCGCTAGTCAGTACTATTTATGTCAGTTGCACACCAATGGTCATGATTCTGGTCACGTACTCTCAAGAATGAGCGTTGGGACCCAGCATAGCCTGTACCAGGAAGGCCAGTTATCGACGAAACAGCCATGGGGCCAGAAAGGAAGGTCTGGTGGGAACGGTCGAATGGTAGGAAAGACGGTCAAGAACGCCCGTATGACAAGGCCGATGGACCACTAAGAACGATGATCATGAATTGAACGCCTCCAAGTGTGATGTTTGTGAGCTTACTCCTTCTGCAACTACAATTCTCTGGTTCAGTGTCGAATGGCGCGTAGACGAATGAAAACGCACGAATAAATGTGAAACATATCGCCCGGGTGACTATGAAGATCAGCATCCTGATAGAGACGACGAGGTAACTTGATGGCATACCGTATTTATTTCGCTCCCATATCGCGTACACTCGTAGTATAAGGCTTAGCTCGAGGCTCAGTAGTAGCAGTTGATATGATCTTATGTCCGGATTAGCAAGTAGCGTGGGGGATTGCGACGAACGTACATGGCTTGGAAAATTAGCCTGTTTCCGCAGCTGAGGATATTTTTAGAAACGCGACAAAAACACAAATGATGCCTGTTGCGACACTCACTAGGATGGTAGTACTGTCTCGCTCGCAAGTAATCTACCAACGAGATTGTCGTCAGGAAGCATTCGGGTTATTCTGAATGAAAGGGCTCACGAGATCGTCAGAAGTCCGTAATATCTTGAAAACAAGTACATGAACTTGGGTAATGTGTTTGGGGACCTATACGTTGTCAGCTCTTATTCCCAGTCGTCTTGCGCACAGGAACGTACTTCCAGATCAGCTCAACCTGATTTTTGCCTCACTATCAACCCCCGTCCCGAGAGCCGAATCCAAACCACAGCGTACCTCGTCCTCCAAACACACCACCCAGTCATACACAATCCACGTTAATGCCCCAACTTCACATCGCGTTAGATCATTGTAGGTGTATCATTGATGAAGATGGACGCACCGATGCTGTAGTTGTAATCCCGCGCAAGGGCAACGAACACAGGGACGCTGACGACCGTCGGATCGACCATTGCTGTGCAGGTCCTAGTCGTCGATGTAGCCCTGGAGTGTCACGTCACAAGAGCCCAGGACGTCCGCATGAGCAAAAGAGGCAAGTCAGAGTCGACGAAGGAGAGGCAGAGGCATTGGCGGAGGGCAACACAGGCACGGGAATACATATGGTCGCAGACTGCGGCGCTGGCTCCGTCGAAGGTCGCGGGGGAAGCTTCCTGATCGCGTGGCCCTGAATCTCATGTATCAGCTTCATTAGCCGGTCTAGCCCATGCTCCCGCTAGTCGCGACCTACGCGGCCGATGCATAACTGACAGCAAGTCACCCTCACAGGGAAGCTGTCCGGCGGGCACGCCGCCTGACGCCAGAGGCAGCAGTATGGCAGTATGATGATGTGTGGTGAGCAGACGGTCCCAGGCGCGAAAATACACACATGGAGAACGCGGTACCAAGCGAAAGTAAATGCATGCTGCAAATCCGCGATCCCCGTCGATCCCTCGGGGTTTCAGGCGCCGCCCATTTTGCAGCGCCGGGCTGGCAACCGGGCTCGCACGCTGTCATGGATATCGTCACGGGCCGCTTCGCTTATGTTCCTCGTGCAGGAGCAGTGTCGTAAACACGGCTCGAGCCACCCCACAACGGCACGCAACGCGGAAGGGAAGAAAGGAAAATTGAACGGCGGAAGCGTCCTGATGCATTTCGACAGGGACCAGGGTCGACAGGGCACTGCATACGCATCGCTGATCGTTCTATTTCTGAATATCTCCACCGCGGTGCCAAAGAGGGCGGTCTCAGTGCTGCCGCCGGATGACACGCAGGGGGACGTCGTTCACAGCGAGGGTGAAGATCATCCGAGCCTCGAGAACGCGTGCACGCCAAGCCTGCACGCTCTCTCCCGGCGCAAGGAGGGGCTCGACGCGCCAGTCGCGAAGGAAGCGCGACAGAAACGATGTTGCTTCGACCGTCGCAAACTTACGCCCTATGCACGCGCGCGAACCTATAGCGTGTTGGTCATATGTCATGGGCGCAGATATGCAGGCAGATGCACGCACCAATGCTAAAAGCGGTGAAGACTTCGCTCGTGGAAACGTCCTTGCTGCCATACCATCTTGACGGCTTGTACTGTTCGGGTTCAGAGAAATGACGTGGGTTGTACTCTTCGACACGCGAAGTCAGCAACGAGCCAATCAGAAGTGGTGTAGATACGTACGAACGCCAACCATGTCGACGGTCACCTGGGAGCCTTTGCGCAGCGGGACGGCCTTCGTGCCTCCTATCTCGGGTGGGTTAGGAATGTTTAAGATAGTGTCTTCGGTAGTTTCCCGTATCATGAGCGCTCCTGCAGGGAAGAGGCGCAATGCTTCGTAGAAGGCAGCGACGACCTTGTCGAGCTTATCACTATCTTCCATGGTCTTTGACATGTTAGCACCAGTTCCGCAGGGAATTCCGACCATGACACATACTGGTTCGCGATCTTTCCCTATGACTTCTATGATCTGCGCGTACACTTCTTCTTGAATTTCCGGGTGGACGCTGAGTAGCCCGAGCGTAGCAGCAAATGTGTGCGCAGTCGTCTCATGGCCAGCAACCAACAGGCCGTAAACGTTGGCCAGCTGCGAAGATCAAATTGAGTGTAGAACTTGACGTGACAACTCAGTACACGCACTAGCTCACTGTCCTGCAAAGTTAGTTTGCTCCCTTCCTCGGCCTCGTTCGCGCGGATCATATGGCTAAATACGTCTGCGCGCTGACCATCGTCATCAGTTCCGCGGAGTTCCTCCTTGCGTTCTGCAATCTGTTGATGCATGAAGCGTTCCAGGTGTCCATGACTAAGACGAATCTTGTCCATGCTATGCGCGCTGTTGGTCAGAGAACGATAGATGGAGGAATGGAACGTACATCTTGAGTGGCAACCGTGTGATCCATTTGGGTAGCACTCCCGCTAGGCTACTTGTCTCTGCGACGATGCGTAGCGCGTCTTGCACAGACATTTGTTTCCCTTCCGCGCCCTCAGCCTTCGGTGGCTCACTCCAAGAGAAGTTCACGCCGAAACCACAAGCGGCAATGACAAGCAACGCCACCTAGATTAAAAGTCAGCTACTATTTCAAAGAAGAGTGTCAGGCAGAGACGCGCCTTGAAGGTATGCTCTTGAATCCGGGGAACGTCGACTGATTCCTTGTTCTTCCAGCCCTCCGTATTCATCCATTCGCGATAGATCTCCGCGGTGCGTTCCCACACGAGTTCATTCCTAGGGGTTGGACTACGTAAGTATTGAATAAAGAGAGTTCGGGGCGTGTGGCGAACGTTTTGGCGTTGAATGCTGGCCCCATTATTCGTCGATGGCGGCGCCACACCTCGCGGTCTGCAGCAATAAGGTTGATGCCCCAGAACCTAGCGATTTGTTATAGTCGTGAATAGGCTAGAGTGTATTGAGAAACGTACAACATGCTTTTGCTGACTCGCTCGGGTTTAATCCAAGAACCCTTGATACCGCCACCGACGACCTGTCGTGCAACGTCGAGATTCGCGGTGTACAGTTGAGAGTGTCCGGCCATGAATGGAACGATCGAGATGGTATCGTTGCCGTACTTTCGATACACTGTGGAAGACATGTGATAAGCACAAAACGTGAATATGTGTGGAAGAACGTACTCGAGAACCGTCGGACCCAGATGGCGTCTACGCCGGGGTTCCACCAAGACGAGGGAAGGAGTCCGCCAGGGAAGTCAAGCGGGTCGAAAGCACATCGTATTCCAGGGATGAACGACAATTCCTATGCTTGACATCTCAGCGGTCGAATTAGAGTGACAGCGAATACACTTACCCGTAGACCATTCCAGAATTTGAGAATTCGTGAGGCTACGAAGACGACCGCTAGCGCGGCGAGGGCGCGTAGGGGGTCGAACGGCATGGCGGCGGAAAGGGATGGTAATGAGAGATACGAATCATGGAGGCTGAGTTTTCAATGGTTGCTGCTGTCATTTTCTCACATGTCCGCTTGCTAGAGTCTGTCCGGCGTTCGATCCGTATCAGGTCCGTGTGAATGGTTGAATTTCTGGTAAGCGGGGAGGTTCTGCACGCGTAGATATTAGAAATGTGAATTGTAATGAACTCCTGTTATGTCCTAGACGCACCTTTGCCGCGTCGAAGACGCGTTGTATTGGTTCGTGTCGAAGAATTATCACAACAGAGTAGAATGATAGCATCGGGCAAGACTGTTTCGGGCATCGCCGGGATAAAACGACACACCCACGATGACTCCGCCTGGCCGCAAAGCCCACGATGTTGAGCTAAAGGCAGGGAAGATGTCCGGCAAGCTGTGCATGTTGTAGGGAGCAGATCGGCGGTACGTGCATAATCATTTGTTGGTGGGAATTAGCCTGCAAAGGTAAAGTGTGAAGCGTGGTCTGTTGAGAATGGATCAAATCTCTTTGTGTGCTCAAATGTGCGGTCGATGCGTCTGGTGAGCTAACTTGGTTGAGATGTGCTGGTCGTCCGTTCCAAGGATAGAAAACAAGAGCTAAACCAGAAAGTGATGCGATCAGTGGTGATGGGATGCCCATAATAGGCAAGTAAAGCGACCAAGCACCCCTCTTCGAATGCAAAGGGCCTACCTTTCTAGCCCAAATTGGACCTGTAGCGGGCATGGATGCGTATTCAGGACAAACTCGGCCATGTCGGGCTCTGCGACGGCGCTTCGAGGTGCCTTCGGACTCCGCCGAACGCCTGTGAAAACAGGTTCGAGGACGGGCGCTTTATCGCACACTCTCTCTTTCCTCCCTCTTTCTCCGGCTCAGACCTCGACGGCGGCCACAGCGATCTAGGATACACAACACAACCTCTATACCTTACACACGTCTAATTCTACAACATGTCCTCCGTAATCGACAGCCCTCCTCGCGCCCCGCCCGCCAAGTACAGGACGCCCCTCGGCACTCGCTGGGAGAAGGAGAAGGCCGCTGCGGGCACCGGCGCGTTCGACTACCCCGACGACGCCAAATTCGTCGGGCCCTGGGTCATCGGCGAGTGCGTCGGCAAGGGGGCGTCGGGGCACGTCAAGATCGCCAAGCACCGCAAGACCGGGCAGCTCGCCGCCGTCAAGATTCTCCCCCTCCAGCCCTTTGTCAACTCGCGTGCCTCGCAGGCGGCGCAGGCGAAATCGGAGAAGCAGCGCATGGGCGTCGACCGCGAGATCACCATGATGAAGCTCATGAACCACCCCAACATCATGCGCATATACGATGTCTACGAGGGCGAAACCGAGCTCTACCTCATCCTCGAGTTCGTCGCTGGTGGCGAGCTATTCGATTTCTTGGTCAATCGCGGGAAGCTCCCTCCGTTGGAAGCCCTTGGCTACTTCAAGCAGATCATCTACGGCCTCAACTACGCGCATACTTTCTCTATCATCCACCGCGACCTCAAGCCTGAGAACATCCTCATTCACAACTTGGACCCTCCTCTCGTCAAGATCGCCGACTGGGGTATGGCTGCCTTCGCTCCCCCTACTCTACAACTCGAGACTAGCTGTGGTAGTCCTCACTACGCGAGCCCCGAGATCGTCAACGGACACCGGTACACTGGAACTGCCACGGATATCTGGAGCTGCGGTGTCATTCTCTACGCTCTTCTCACTGGTCGGCTCCCCTTCGACGACAAGAACGTGCGGACTCTGCTGGGCAAAGTCAAGGCTGGAAAGTACGACATGCCCGTGTTCATCGACCCTATGGCGAAGGACCTTCTCTCTCGGATGCTCATTGTGGACGTCAAGAAGCGAATCTCTGTAAGTAACATATTCGTCTCCTCTGACTTCTTCTTTAACAACTTCGCAGATGGCCGATATCCTTGCGCACCCTTGGCTTCAGAACGCTACGCCCGGGATTCTCTATGTTCCGGCGCCTCCGGTCGCCGAACTCGCTAAGCCTGTACAATCTGAGGATTACCTAGACCGCGACTTGTTCCAGTCTCTCTGCGTTATCTGGGGCAGACACGCTAACGTTGAACACATCAAGGCCGACCTACTCCGCCCGGCCGGTGAAGGCATGCTCGCCAAAGCGTTCTATTTCCTCCTGCAGAAGCACCGCGAACGAGCGATGGAGGAGCACGGTATCCTAATGGACGACATCCTCAAGTCTCCTGGGAAGGTTGTAATCAAGCAGTACTCTACGCCGATGTCTCGGGTTCGCCAAACTCAGTCCGAAATCCACGAGTTCGCCAAGGTTCCCCAGTTTCACAACGGGACCCGCTCCGCCATACAGGCTTCTCGCTCACCCTCACCTGTTCGTCTCATGTTACCCATTGGCATGGAGCGTACTACGTCTCGGGATCATCCTCAGCCACCTATTGGTCCCCGGCCTCAGCGCGTTCGTCCGACGTCGTCTCCTGTCAACGAGCGGATTCCCGGATTGCCTTTCCAACCTATGACACCTCAGCTGCAGCGTCCTCGGCGTTCCGATTCCTCCCGTCCTTGGCTGCCTCCCATTGGAACTGGTCCGTCGTCCGCTGGCACCGCTTCGTCTGGTACAATCCATGCGCCCGTCCCTCGTCTTGCTACTGAGCCTAAGATCTTGCCCATGATCACTGCGCCGAAGGTCGGGGACGCGGAACTGCAGAAGACCATCGACCAGTACGCGAATATCGTCAACGAGCAGGTCAACAGCTGGAACACGGCACATACGCACGCTTTCCAAGGCCAACCCGTCAAATCCCAGGCTCGTGGGCGCATGGGTCCTCCGACAACTCGTTCATCTCAGCCTACTTCCCGCATGGACTTCAGCTCGCGTTACGCTCCAGTCAAGAGCGATAAGGAGAACGCCGACCAGGCTGGGCCCATACGAATGAACACCCAGGATGGCACTACTTCCATGCAAGGCGGTCTTGGCTTTGGCTCGTCCGTCCCTATGTCGATTGCGCCTTTGAACAAGGAGATGTCGAACCTTATGGCTGTGGTTTCTCAGGATCAGAAGGAACTCAAGAAGCACCGTTGTACGTCAGCCTGCACCTGTCTATATGCGTGTACTAACTATGAAACGCAGCCTTCGCCATGGATATCGTGGGCTCTCCGAGCATGCAGAAGCGCTCAGTGGCTTCTGCAATGACATCTCCCAACCCGATGTCCCCCGGCGCCAACTCGATTAGCTCGCCCGCCGTCGGCGGCGAGTTCAAAGGCTGGTTCTCGAACCTGTTCCACTGGAAAGTGCAGTCCTACCTGGTGTATTCTACGGACGATGTTTCGGCCTCGCGGACCCAGGCGCGTCGGATCCTGGAGGGGCTCGGCATCTCCGCGCTCGAGGACTACGAATTTGGGGTGCTCAAGTGCCGCGCGGACGAGATCTACGACGGGACGACCCAGCTGCAGAAGGCGGCGCGCTTCCGTGTCGAGTTCGCGCCGGCGACGATGTTCACGCAGCCGCACGCGACGCCGCGGATTCAGGAGCAGCAGCAGCAACAACAGCCGCACCCGTTGTCGCCGCAGATGAGCTACGTCGCGACGCCGAAGAGCCGCACGCAGTTTGAGCACTTGCAGCGCTACGATACCGTGATCGCGTTGTTCCTCGAGAAGGGCTCGGTGACGACGTTCAAGGCGGTGCATAAGCGCCTGCGCGAGGAGTTTGCGGCGGCGGAGGAGGCGGCGGCGTCGCCGATGATGCTGGGCTCCCGCGCTGTTGGGTCGAGTATTGACCAGCGTGTTATGGGTGATTCCTATGTCTAGGTGCATCGTGCGCGCCCGACGTTTTTCTGTTTGTAACATTACTAGATGTATCCCTAGATCAGACTACACCACCATGTATCACCATATCCACACTGTAACTTCCAACGATGACATTCTTTCACGATGATTCGGCGCGTTTGTTTCGAACTCGACGGAAAACATACCCCGAAAGGGGATTAGTTACGTCATTGCGCCACAAAGCTCAATATGTCCTCTTTGGGATCTCTCGTCGGCTCTATCCGGGACGACCATCACCCTCGAGTTCACGTCTCCCACTGCGACGCTTGCATCGAGTCCCTACCTGCTAGCACTCTTTTCGCACGCAAGAGTACGAGACAACTATCGACATGATGTCGTGACACTCGCTGCACACCTGATTGACACGCCATTTCGTCTTCCGTCTTCGTCCCAACTGCCTCCGAGACGACTCCCGTCCCATCGAACCAATCACAACACGCGCCCGGTCGAACATACCAGCATCGTCCAATCAGCGACATGACCGCACGTGCCGTATCCCGAAGAACAGACATACACGTGCCACATCCCGAAGAAAAGGGAATTGCTCGGCGCGTCGTTTTTCCGCGCCGGGGGAGGTGTGACCTTGGGCTTCGGAATAATCGCGTTAGGATGAGGGGTGGCTGGGGCGATTGGGGTGGTCGTCGAGTTGTTGGGTTGTCGTGGTTGTTGTTAGGAAATGGGCGTGCCGGACGATCGTCGGTATGGGGTCGCGGGGTTCTGGGCTCGGAGACAAATCGTCGTGTCTTCTGTGCGATGCTCACACTGCTGAGTGTCGTATCCGAAGTGCATGGTGGCCCCTTCTCATGTCGCCGACATGCATCGTCTTCCCTTTGGCGTGTTCGCGTCGTGCGCGCGTGCCAAGACCTTCCCCGCTGCGCGTTGGTGGAGCGGTATTGTCCCTCTCTCTGCGCGCGTATAAAAGGGAGGACGCGTCTACAGGGATAAGACATCCTGCTGCTTGATATCCAACGATGAAGGCCTCGCTCGCTGCTCTCGTGGCTGTTGCCGCGCCATTGGTCGCCGCGCACTGTACGTCATGCTCCTTCGTCCGTCCTCGCTCCCACAGATCATGCTGACGCGTCGCGCATACACAGACACCTTCCCGAACTTCATCTCGAACGGCGCCACCTCTGCCGTGAGTTGCCGTCCCATTCACGCCCGTCTACCATCCTCTCGCAACCATGTTGCGACTCTATGGTAGGAGGACTGACAGTGTGGCTGACGTGCTCTGCGTAGGACTGGGAGTTCATCCGGATCACGCAGAACCACTACTCGAACGGGCCGGTGACAGACGTGACGAGCCCCGAGTTTCGGTGCTACGAGCTCGACATGGAGGCTTCTCCCGGCCAGACATCGACGCAGACTGTCTCCGCCGGCTCCACCGTCGGCTTCCAAGGTTCGTCATCCCCCCCTCCTCCATCCCCACGCGACACAGTTGGTTGATAATTGTTGATTATGTGCAACAGCGAACGGCCCGATCTACCACCCCGGCGTAAGTGATCAATGACTGGGTGTATGCGTGCGTTTCTGACGAGCGTGGGGTGACAGTACCTCTCCGTGTACATGACCAAGGCCGACCCCGCCGCCAACGCCGTGGCCGCCGGGACTGAGAAGACGTGGTTCAAGGTGTACGAGCAAAAGCCCACGTTCGAGAACGGCCAGCTCGTCTTCCCCTCCACCAGTACGTCCCTTCCCTCCTCCCCCTCCCTCCCCCCCATTTCACTAACCAAAAAATCAAATTTGCGCAGCGCAACAGTCCTTCGAGTTCACCCTCCCAAAGAGCCTCCCCAGCGGCCAGTACCTCGCGCGCGTAGAACAGATCGGCCTGCACGTCGCCTCGTCCTTCCAGGGCGCGCAGTTCTACATCGGCTGTGCGCAGATCAACGTCGTCGACGGCGGGAGCGGCTCCCCTGCGCCCCTTGTGTCGATCCCGGGCGTGTACACTGGGTACGAGCCCGGCATCCTCATCAATATCTACAACGTCCCGAGCAACTTTACGGGATACCAGGCTCGTGAGTCTTCGTTTTTTCGATATTTTCTGTGGTGTGATGCTGATGGGACGTCGTAGCGGGTCCTGCTGTTTGGCAGGGATGAGCGGTTCTTCGGTAGAGGGACGATCGCGCGTGGGTCCCGGAGACAAAAAGCTGTATCACGAAACGCTATGTTATCTACACCCTTCCTATAAAAAGAACTTTCCCATAACATACTACACCATACTGCCCGAAAACACAGAACCTCGAAGCACATTACAAACCCAAGCGAAAGCGACCAACCCACGAGGTCAACACACGCAGAAACGATCAGAAGCCCAAGAGGGGATATTGATTTCGTGCAACGTGTTCGCGTGAGAGAGTCGTGACTGGGGACGCCTGTTTGGCGCTATTTGCACCTATATATGAATTCTCGCTCTCCCATCAGTCTCCGCGCCACAACGCCGTCCGGGCGCACGCGTGGGATGGGCTCCGCTATGATGGGCACTGGTGCTACGAGCGAGCGAGGCGTAGTGTCGAGGGTGGGGGGAATATGCGTGTTGAGGGTAGTGAAGCATGATGGGCGGGAGGACGAGGCTATAGCTCGGACGTGTATTTTTCCGCTATTCAACAAATGTGGCGCGGCCTCGGAGGAAAGACGCTTTTTATCCGTCGTCGCTGACAGACCAGGCGTCCTCGCTCTATCATATCCCCCGCGTCTTCTCCCGTCTGCGACTTGAATCCTGGGCCTCCGCGCGGGGGAGGGGGTTGATCCTGATGCCCTGTGTGTGCCAAGCACGACGCGGCATTTCTGCGTGGTTTTCCGTGTCGTGTGTGGGCGTATAAAATGCGGTGGGAAGAGGAGGGGAGGATAAGCGTCCACCCTCCCCTCTCGAGCAGTCATGAAGACGTTTGCGATCCTCGCCGCTGCGCTCGCGCCACTCGTAGCCGCACACTGTACGTCGCTCAATCCCTTGGAGTGATAAAGGCCACTGACGCCGTCCGTCGCAGACACGTTCCCGGACTTCATTGCCAATGGCGCAACGTCCGCCGTACGTCCTTCCCCTCAGATAAAAGTGTCGCGCTGTGCTGAACGCGTCGTGAGCAGGACTGGCAGTTTATCCGTATGACCGCGAACCACTACTCCAACGGGCCCGTAAGTCCTTGTAATTATGGTATGAGAGTGAAGTAAGGGTGCTTACGGAGCGGTTGTGGTGGCGGGGTAGGTGACAGACGTGACGAGCCCCGAGTTCCGGTGCTACGAACTTGACCTCCAGAACACGGCGTCGCAGACCCAGGTCACGACGATCTCTGCCGGGTCGCAGGTTGGATTCCGCGGTACGCATCCCCTACCCCCTCCCTCTTTCCTATTGTCCGCGCGCTGAATGTGTTGTGATGTAGCCAACAGCGCGATCTACCACCCCGGTGTAAGTAACCTGTAGAAATGCGGGAAAGGATAGATGGCTTACAGTAGTGGCGTACAGTACCTGTCGGTGTACATGTCCAAAGCGACGCCCTCTGCCAACTCCACCCTCGCGGGTACAGACCAGAGCTGGTTCAAAGTCTTCGACATGCCCCCCACCTTCTCCGGCGGCCAACTGCAATGGCCTTCTGAGAGTGCGTCACCCCTCCCAAAAAACAAATCAAATACTCACATATGGGTGAAACGATTGTAGACATCCAACAATTCACATTCACAGTGCCCAAGTCACTCCCAAGCGGCCAGTACCTAATCCGCGTGGAGCACGTCGCGCTGCACTCCGCGAGCACGTTCCAGGGCGCGCAGTTCTACATCAGCTGTGCGCAGACGAACGTCGTCGGCGGCGGGAGCGGCACCCCTGGCCCGCTTGTGTCGATTCCTGGTGTTCTCACTGGCGTGCGTGTTCCTTCTGTTTTCTCTATGCGTGGATGGGAGTTGATGTGGTGTGATGTGTTGTAGCGTGAGCCTGGGATTATGCTGAACATCTATAATCTCCCTGCTGGATATGTCTACCCGACTCGTATGTGTTTTCTACTTCGCGGTTGCGGGATCTTGCTGACGCTTGTTGGTGTGTTTTCAGCCGGCCCCGCTGTCTGGCACGGATGAACGTAAGTATATGCACCTGGAGCAGCGAAGCGCCGCACCTTTCTCCTTCTCGCATCAGTAATAATACGACCGTCTTTGTCATATTGTCCCGAAAAGCAATAAGAATATGTTCTGCGACTTCACGAACTTCGGTCCGACGTTCTTAAGCTCGTGCGAAAAATGACGTCGCACGCATGATTGAGTCGCAACAAATGGAACGCACGACATGGCGTCGATGCATGCACGCACGCTGCCAAATCGAGCTTTGGACGATGCGAATGGTACGCCCAGCCAATAGGAACGAGACGAGCTAGAAGCCGCGCATCGGGGCCATACTCGGGATAACCTGCTCCAAATATACCGATCCGGGGTGTCATCTGTCGTCCCGAAGAGTCGATGTCCATTGGCTGCCATTGGACCGTCGAGCTTGCCATTGGGCCATCGAGCGGTTCAAGCTCGGCTTCATCTTTCTGTGCCACGGGGATGACAATGCGGGGAGGGAGCCTTCTTCTGTACAGTGCAGTGGAGTGGAGTACCTTATTTTTGGAGGGCGGAAAAATCCTCCGCCTATGTCGCGATGTGTAAACATAGGTGTGGTTGAGGGTATTTTGGTATTTTGGTTTTTCGTGGCTGGAGGGGTATAAGAGGATGCGGGTGAGTGGGAGGACGGGTCTGCAGGTCCAGTAACATCCTCTATCGTCTACTCACCCAGCAAAGAAAATGAAGCTCGCTCTTGCTGTACTCGCTGCTGTCTCCGCGGCCGCGGCGCACTGTGAGCTAGGCCCTCCAGTTCGATGTTGTTGTGTTGACCGTTGTCTTGCAGACACGTTCCCCGACTTTATCGTCGACGGCACAGCCTCTACCGTAAGCACGCACATCCCTCCATACGACATCGAAAACCGTACTCACAGGGATACAGGACTGGGAGTTCATCCGTGAGACTCAGAACCACTACAGCAACGCGCCCGTGCGTCGTCCCCTCTGCGATTGTGGGTACGGTGTTGGATTGACGAGAGGAAATTGTAGATCACGGACGTGACGAGCCCTGAGTTCCGCTGCTATGAGCTCGACATGCAGGCGACGCCCGGCCAGACTGGCACCGCGACTGTCAGCGCAGGCTCGACTGTTGGATTCAAAGGTCCGTCTTCTTCCCTTTTCGCAATCGTAATTATCGTCGCTGATGCCCTGTGTGCAGCTGTAAGTCACCACGTTGGTGCCAAAGACATTTAGCTTACCTCTGTCCAGAACGGCGCGATCTACCACCCCGGCGTACGTCCCCTCTCTTCCTTTGAACCAAACCAAACGTTAACGAGAAAATAGTACCTCGACGTGATGATGTCCCCCGCCTCGCCCGCCGCCAACTCGCCCAACGCAGGCACAGAGAAGACCTGGTTCAAGATCTTCGAGCAGAAGCCACAGCTCGAGAACGGCCAACTCGTCTTCCCGTCCACCAGTGCGTCCCCCCTTCCCCACCCTCCCCCACTTCCCTCAACCTCACCCCCCTCGTTAATCACTAACGAACGATGAAAATGAATGGATAGGCGAGCAGCAAGTGACGTTCACGATCCCCGCAAGCCTGCCAAGCGGGCAGTACCTGATGCGCGTAGAACAAATCGCGCTGCACGTCGCGAGCACGTTCCAGGGCGCGCAGTTCTACATCGGGTGCGCGCAGGTGAACGTCGAGAACGGCGGGAGCGGCACCCCTGGCCCGCTCGTCTCGATTCCGGGTGTGTACACCGGGGTGAGTACTTGGTTGACTTCGCTCTTGGGCGGGGGCTGATGGATTTTTTTGTTGGGCAGTACGAGCCGGGTATTATGCTCAACATCTACAACTTGCCGTCGAACTTTACTGGTTACCAGGCTCGTGAGTGGCTTTTTCTTACGCATAGAAGAGGACGGAACTCACCCAGTTGTATCCAGCCGGCCCCGCCGTCTGGCAGGGATGAAAGGCCCATTGGCTACTCCGAAGTCGACTACTGTACCAATAATAGCCTGTTCTCGAATGCATCTAATTCTTCCGTGCACACCTGTCAGAGAGAAGTATTCAAGTATGGCATTAACGAGCGACAACGACAAATCCAAGCTGAAAGGGAAACATTATCAGAGACAACGGTATTGAATAGCGTCCCAGGTATCACCGAAGAACAAACAAGAGTCCGAGTGAGTCCGGGACGGTCATATGAGGATTACCGCCAGTAGAAGGGCCATGAGTACGATTATGAGGATGATGATGCAATAGCCAGACTTGGTGTCTGTCGACATGTGTGTTAGCGGGAAAGAGTGGGGGAAATTGAAGGGACGTACCTTCGGTTTGGCGGATGAACTTCTTCATTTTGCGCATGGCGTCGTTGAGCTTCGAGTCTGTCTTGTCGACGTTTCTGTCTATATCGTCTAGCATCCTGCGAAGGTTTAAGTGAATAATCTCGAGGCAGCGAAACGTCGGAACGTACTCATTGTGCTCCACGATTTCACGTCCCATCAGGCCAGCCTGTTCAGCCAACGTGCTCAACGTCCCCGCAATGCTGTCTATGGTCTGGTCTTGTTGACGAATCATCATCTAACGCACGGACGCCCTCAGCATGACACCAAAGGCCAGATTTTTAGGAACGCACCTGCTGCTCCTGCCGCGCCCACTCCGCCTGATCATCTTCTGGTGCCTCCACAGCGCCGCTCTCCAAGTCTATCTGGCCGCCCGACACGACGCGCGATGTAGGACGCGAGCGCGGCGCGGCTCCGTATTCGGACTCTACTTCAGCGCGCATGTTCTACCCTTGCAAAGCGACCTACGTCAGCAGGTCTGGCCGCATACCCAGAGAAACATGATATGCGTACGTCGATCTCGATGCGCACGAAGCCGACGTAGTGTCTCCGGTCCATGACTTCTTGTTCCTCGAGCCCGAAGAGCCGTGCGCCGGTGGTTTCGACGACCCTGAAGTACGGTCAGTATGCGTTCGTTGACAGTGATAGTTGTACGCACCTGACGCTCTCGTCGAGATCCTCCAAGTCCGCCTCGAGCGCGGCGAGCGTCGCCTTCAGCTATACCCCACCAAACGCGTCAGACCCGCTCTCAATGCGAAAGCCCACGCAAGAAACACACCTCATTCCTCGCCCATGTAAGCTCCTCGCTGTCCTCCCGCGCAGTGCTGCGTATGCGCAGGTACGACGCGCGGAGAGTCGACGCCGTCTGGAGGGAGCTCTGGATCTCCTGCTGCACGGCGTGGTACGGGTCCGTCGACATCGGTGCGGCTATATGTCGTATGGTTGTGGTTGTGGTGGGTGATGTGGGTGATGCCCAAAGGGCGTGTGCTATGTGTGCGTCGCCAGCCCTGCGACCGACGGCGTGTCTAGGGAGGAGTGTGGTCGAGAGAGAGGAGAATGCAGGTGATGTCGGGAAATGCTGCGCTTGCAGCGTCCAGAAAGCGACCACATAGACGCCGTACCTTCGTAATACGAGTAACGTATTACTCCCTCCGATCACAGACCCAGCCTCGCGGTGTTCAAACCGTTCTTCAACCACGACATTCAACATATTCCCTGAATCCCGAAACCATCGCGCGAAAGCTCTCTCCGTGCAGGCTGCGCCTCTCTCTATGGCAGCTCATACCACCGGGTCAGCAATCGCCGTCATTGGTAGATTCTCCCGGTCGGTCACGGTCTGCATACTTTGAAGTGAAAATTGACCGGTTCGCGGTCAGAGACTGACATGATTCTCTCAGAGCGGGGTGTAACTCCTCCCGCGCTGTCGTCGTGGAGAGCGCCGTGAAAGTCAGCTGCGGTCCGAGCTCGACTGGGAACGCCAGCGGCCACATTCCGCGGCCGTCCACGGACCCAAAGCATCGTCGTCTGGCGTTGTGAAGAAGTTGACGTGATTCTGCACCATGCGAAAGGACATGGGGAGGCGATGCCGCGTGGGCCCACCCAATGGGATACCGCGACATCAGCAAGTCATCTTCACCCTTCAGAGACAGTCAGTAGGGAAGTCCCATATATCATTGACGTAGCTGTGACCTGATATTCATCACAGAGCCTAGACCTATAACTCAATACAAAACATCTGCTCGTCACCATCCTTACGTGCCACGCTCAGCGGTGCAATGAACCCGAGTAGCCCCAGCTGTTATGTCGGGCGGTCGAAATTTGAGGCCGCTGCCAGGTTCTTCAGGGGGATTTCCAGGATATTCGCAAAGTTCAACGGGCGGCGCTGCTTTTCCATGATGCACCGCCGGCGCAAAAACGTGGGGACTGTGTAACGTAAGCTCCTCACTCTTCATTGCTTTCGTGCATCTTTCATGCTTCTTACATCTATCGCCTCGCTATCGTCGTCGCACGGCCGTCCGCAAACCATGAGATCTGGGCCTTGAGCCATACCGCTTTCAGTGGATGGTTGCTGCCCTACCTGTGAATGACTGTCGAGGCACGCTGATGAAGTCGAGATCCATCGAAGATCTTTCTTCTCCATGATCCTGGCCTAACTTCCCTGTTTCAGCTTCATACAGCGGGCTCTGGTGACTCGTGAGACCACAACCATCACCGCCCACTGCGCGTGTTTGTCACCCCTGAATTCTAGGTGCTAACTGCAAGTGGGTGTGCATAAGCAAGGTGTCATTCGTTCTCCTTGACACCGCGCGGGTCGTTGATTCACTAACCAGTATCCTGCGGCGATGATTGTTGCGTTGCTTACTTCTCTTTAATAGAGACGGAGTTTACTTGAGTATGGGCGCACAATCCACGTTGCCGTATTCGTTAACGCCTCCATCACTCGAATGGACGCCGATCGAGGCCATTGAAGGACGAAACACTTGGGATTATTCGTGGATTCTTTGGGCATAAAATATACTTCCAGCTACGCAGTCCCTTGCCTGCGCCCTGTCGTTGAAGTCGCGCAGCAATAAGAATTTTTGACATGCCTCGACACCGGAGTGTGCCGGCAAATGCCGGAGCACGCACCGCCGTACGCGTCTTCTGTGAACTATACGACCCAGCACACCACTCCGGGGTAGGTAATTGCGGGGCGTGTAGAATTTTGCCACTGCCCATGGTCCAATGTCTCCGCAGGCTGGAGTGTCACGCACGGTTTCAAGAATATTCCGTCCGTGTTCGGCTAAAACATAGAAGCGCCCGCATCGTGCATTTGATGCCCTCTCTTCGTGCCCTCATCCCGTTCAACGCGATCGGCTCACCGCTCTACAACTTTGACTCAAGTTATATTCACCCATCTTGAATACATAGGTATGTGCAGATTTTTTAATGAATTACCCGGTGAATTACCCAGCGGCTCGCGGGTAGGCGTGACGCCGCCGCGTCCTAGGTATCCAACATCGCCCGTACTCGGTTCTTCCGTTCTGCACGTCTAACCTGTGTTCTCCTAGAGTATCAAATTTAGCAGCAAATATCAACGCCAGCGGCCTTGCGCGGCGTGGACGACACGGACACCACGCAACGCGTCGGAACGCCATTGACAGCTATGTGAACAAGCTCGCAACCCGCGGGCGGCGACGGCAAGTAGGTGACCGCCCTTAACGCTTCTCTATGTCTCGATTAAGGACTGAGCTTCTTGCGTATTAGTGTACTATCCAGCAGTATCAGTGATCGCCGTTGCGCCGGCGTGGCTGCCAGCCCAGTCTGCTGGCAAGCGGCTCCTCTTCTCCCAAAACGGTACATAAGGCTGTGGAATAGATCCTTCTCCCTTAAGCCTTCCTTGCGCAGCTCCTGGGAGTTTCAAGACACCTTCGACTCGTTCACCGCCTCCTTCCTCTGCTAACGCGTCTCTATGGCACCTACCTCCATAGGCAACGTTCCACAGAACGCTGCAACCACGCAGCTACTTCCCAGTACCGCTACAAAGAGCGGGAGCAGAGTAGAGACTGCATGGAGCCGTCCTCAAGGCGCCGACGAGACTCACGATGGGGACGACTGGGACGGCAAACGGGTACGTCCAGCATTTATCAGACGCGCCGTACGATTCACATCCTACGATAAAGGCCTATCCATACAGCGTGGGATACTCAAACCATCGATCTGGCAGGTCTAACGGCGAGCTAAAGACCAGTAATGATTGTGAATTAATTACTGACGCTCACGACACTGATGATTCTTCTCTCACCAGTAATACGTCGACCAGAGGACTACCAACCCCGCCACTCGCGCTCTGAGTCGCCGGATATCATACACGCCACACCGCTTGTAATCGACTGCGGTGGCTACCGGCTATCCGACGTCCTCCTACCGACGTCGGAGTACACCCAGCTGCGCAAAATGCTGAAGGACCAGGCCAACCCATTCGAAGACCTAACAAGCGTGAAGATCACCATCTACAGCGACCAGCCGGTGAGCTCAAAATCTTCTAGTGTATTAGGAAGATGTCACTCATTTTCCATGCGTGTAGGGACGCTCCTTCAAACCGCGCCAGCTACGTATACGCAGCGGGAAGGGCTCGAAACCCTACACCCTAGTCCACGTCGTGGAGCTGCTCGCAAAAAGCCTAGTCAAGGGCCCCGACGCGACGATCGATTGCCGCCATCTGCCACACTGGTATCTGGACACGATCGTCCGAGAGGCCCGTGGCACCACCTTCCGATGTTCGTTCAGAAATTGTGGCGGAAGTAGATGGGAAGAGGCCCAGCGGATGGGCCTTGCGCAGTTCGCTGCGCGACATGACACCTGGGATAGGAAGAAATTAGAGTATAGTTGACCCCGCGCAGCTACTTCGTCTCTTTCTTTTCTTCATTTCGAACGACGAAACCATCAATTAATACCGCTAGCATCGTCTGCGGATACAAATGGAATGAAATTCAAAGGAATGGACGTGGACTGAGCTGGCTCAACTTTGGGCTACCTATTCTCCGGTGAAGAGAGTGAGTCACCGACCGCTTCCCCGCTCCACCACTCGGGCCAGCCATGGCCGATTTGGCAAGAACGTTCTTCTGAAAACTTGTATGGCCGCGCCGACGCGTCGCCCGAGGTTCTCTGAGGGTGTATCCGGGTTGTTATAACCGGAGTGTCGAGGTGAAACAGTCACGTCGGCCTTTGTGCAACTACCGTGGCGTATGCACAGATTAGGTTCACTTCCCCGCATGAGGTCTCGCGAGGCTGTTCTGTAAAAAAGTGACTGCCTCTGCCAATGACCTAGTCTTTTCACAACGCTCGTTACGCCCGCTGTTGTGCGCAAAAACCGTTCATGTGCGGGGATAGTAAGATGAAGTGATGGGCGCACCGCGATCACCGCATCATTCCGCGCCCCCACCGACCACGGAGCGCGAGCGATACGACGATATCCCTCGACGCGGCGTCTGCAACACAGCACGGCGTCGGTCGATGATCGTCGGGGGCCGACGCGACCTCTCTATTCGGATGCTGGCAAGCCTCGGAGGGGCGGCGCCGCCAAATACGTCAGTGCCACAAAGGTATCGACGGCTAACGACTCACCGGCGTCCACCGGGCACTTCTGTCCGCCCGTTATCCCCGCAAAATGTCAGAGCACCAAGATACCAGATGGCCATAGCATGGACGCCTGTCACGGCCTGTCAATAACCGAAGGTTCTTCCATGTGGAACTGAGGACAGACCCAGAGGATGGCTTCAAACCTCTGGCGGTTTCCACAGCGGACGCAGTTGATCTAAAATTTCACGAGTCAAGCAGATACATACATGAAAGGGGGCTAGTTGGAGCGCAGCCCACGGACAAACTCCGTGCACGTCCATCCTGTGATATTCAATATCCTGCGTAATATAAACAAGTATGATCACAACTTGAAAGCGGTGGAAATGTGAACGGCGGCAACATTAGGCAGGGAGAAGCATCTCCCGGCCGGGACCAGAATCCGCAGACCATGTACGAGATCACGACCGATGCCGACGCGCTCGGCGACTCGCAGGAAGCGCGAGACCAAATATTGATCCGCCAAGTCTTCAGGAACGTGCGTAGTATTCACTCACCTGCTTACGCTGGAGACGCGGTATTAGAAGCTTTAGAGAATCCTCAAACTCCACGGGGTCGGGAGAAATGGGGTCGATCTAAAGCAGATTTGGATGAAGGTCAGCGTCATATGAGGATCGGTACTTACGGTAGTTTTGCGGCCAATAGGAGTGACGGCCCATGGTATCGTGCCTTGCTCTTCGGCAGCCAAAGTGGTACCATACGGACAACTTGAACGTGCAAGCGCGTCGCAATAGGCTGGGGTAATAGCGGCCGAGTTCCGAGGTTGCACCTTCTCCTGGTGGCAGAGTTTTGGCAGGTCCTTCGCCTGTCGCTTTAAAATGTCGCCTTCTCACTAGTCTAACTCACCCGTAGCCAGAAGCGATTCGGCCAAGGCGGTGGTTTGAAGAGTACGGCGCGGACAGTGATCCGGCGGCGCGTCGCAGTCATTTCAGACTCTGCTTCAGCGCGCATGTTCCACCCCTGCGAAATAATGCATATCAGTAGGATTATTTGGATGTATACCCTGAGAAAAAGGAGGTGCGTACGTTGATATTGATGTGTACGACATCAACATAGTGTCTGCGATCCATGACCTCTTACTCCTCGAGTATGCACCGAAGGTTTGGACGACTTTTGGGCGCGTAAAACTACCTAGATTCGACTTCCTTTGGAAACCAAACATGCGTGCATACCTAACGTACTCGTAGAGATCCTACAGGTCTGCCTCGAGTGCAGGCGTTGCCTTCAAATTCAACTATATTCCGTGGAAACGCGTCAGACCCGCTCCCTTCGCACGAAATACAAAACATACCTCATATCCAGTCGACCATGAACGGCGTTGTACGGAATTTGTGGGTAATGCCCAAACGGCGTGTCTAGCAAGGGTGTGGTTGAGAGGAGGTTATGTCGGCAAATGCCGTGCCACCACACAGACGCCTAAATTCGCACGTGGTCACTCCGATCACAGACTCAGCCTCGCGGCGTTCCAACCGTTCCTCTACCACGACAAGCAACACAATCCCTGGATCCTGAAGATGTTGCGCCGAAATCTTCACCGTATACAGCGCGTCTTTACCTATGATAGATTACGGACGTCTGTCGGAAATCGTTAGACAGACCCGCCGTCGGCGTTTGGTCAGTCTTCAATACTATCCCGCGTATTCCGAACTGGTTGTTCACTGTACGTCGAAAAGGGTCCTCTGCAGCACAGCGAAAATCAAACCGATACGCTATGTCTGCGTTACAGCGTGCACTGCTTTTCAATCCGCTGTCTGAACTCGGCCGGGGCCAAAAACTGTCCAATCAACTTCCACCCTACGGATGACTCGCAGATTCAATTGTACTGTGGACGTGAGCATTTATATCTCTTGGTCTGACACACCTCTCAAACTCTGCACAGTCAAGGCGATTACGTGGTTTGTGTATTAGGTTCGTATTGTATGCATAATGCTCGCTTATAACTCACAGCTAGATGCCGTTATCGATGGCGATAGACTATCAAAGTCAGAAATTACTGTCAGATCAGCTCTTCCATACTTACGGTGCTTCTTTCAGCTTGCCAACTTCTCCGAGGACATACGGATATGCTGTATCATCTTCTATCGACTTGTTTCCGACGTTTGAAGGCGTGGCCACAACTCGTTGCCCGAGAAGGGGTTCTGCTCATCGGAAACGATCCGAGTCGGGGCGCACAACGTAGCCCTACCTTCCTTTCGACGGTCTATTGCGAAAATATGCATGGCGTTCCGCAGCTCGAACATGTCGCAGACCGGAATGACTTCGAGAGCCGACAGATTCCGACCGGGAGATTATGTCGCCCTAGTTACCCTGTCGTCGGTGTGCGCTACAGCTGACATACCAATCGTCTTGGCTGATTTTGAAATTGGCTCTACAGAAAATGCTCGGGTGCGCAGGCAACACGTCCTTCGAATTATTGATGTGAGGTCGTTTGAAAAGCAGATACAAGTCTAGGGCGTAACAACCTTGCGCAAATGCAAGTGAACTCTTCCTCATGATGACTGGATCACCCCTATCGGCGACCTGAGAATGAATGTCAAAATGTAAGGGCCAAAAAAATGACTTACGTATGCGACAGTCTGGCTGCAAAGCGTCAACGTCAAAGCTTGCGCCCAACGTATGTGCCTGCCACCATATTTGTGATGCACCGCTGATATATCCGCCCTGATCCAGATTCCAGGTGACAGCCTCTCAATTGCAATGTCGGCCCGACGCACGCTCTGGTAACGTCGTGTTCGTGGATGCCGAAGGATTCTCGTATTCTGGGGTTTGAAGAAACTTCCGTGCCGTTCTCGTAAAGACGTCCCGGACGCGAAAAACGTTCTGTGGCAGATGCAAGGTGCACACCTTGCCTGTAACCTTCCAAGTATTATTATACGTGATGGGCACTTTAAAATAAAATGACTTACTACCCAGAACAGCGCGGTATAACGTGAGTGGATGCCTTCCCGTAGCATAAATACAGATTGTAGAGTATATAGCGGAGGTTGAAAGAAAATAGCGCCCGCCGTGTAGCCAGAGGTGTAAACCGCAGGGTCCGTCCAGCAGATAAATATGGAGGTCGAAATTCGGGCGGGCGGGAATGATCTGATGCCTGGTGAGGCGATGATTGGACGAAGGCACACAGAGGCGCGCGGCGGGGCAAGTAGAACGTCTGAAAATATACAATTTAATCTGGAAGGGGGGGTCGACCCCCCTTCCAGATTATCGTCTGTAAGTGCCTCTCCGAATTCCGACGTTCCGGTAGCGCCCGAAAGCCGACATGCCGACGGGGTTTATGGACGAAATTTATTTCTACAACGCGCAATAAAAGCTGCGGGAAGGCATCCAGTAACCGGAACTCCATTCATCACAGGAATTTACATCTACTTGTTCGCGGCTATACCTGTACATCGCGCGAACGCCCAGATGAAGCGCTTCTTATAATGACTTGATTCTTCCCACGTTCCACACAATATAATAGTCTACAGAGTACGCGGGCGGGGCTTGGCGAAGCCTATGCAGCACTCGGCGTTCGCAGATTTTAGACACTAGTTCCATCCCCAGGTCAAATACTCGAAACTAAGCATATATGTGTGATCCTTCTAATGTGTCATAGAAACGATATTCCGGTCTTTGCAAATGACGCTAGCACTCAGCTGTCGATTTAGCGGCCTCGAGGCCACGATCCGAGGAGCAGGCTTCGTATACTAGGACGCTCACGGGAAGCATACCTTGTATGACCTAGATACACGGATACGGAGTCTGAGGGTAGATCGTATATAGCTCCCCATTGTGTTGTAGTTTCTCGGAGCCTCGAAGCGTTCGCCGATTATACTTGTTAACATCCGTCCGGAAAAAAGGTCAAAGCGCAACAAGCGCTCAGCATGTTGAACTCGGGTACTTTCCTTCAGCACTCTCGTCTTGCCTGACGCGTCCACTTCGTCAGCCTCCAATCTCAACTCAAGCTGCGCTAGAACGTGTAGTAAGTCAAGGCACGGTGAATTTGCGGTGGTTTGGTTGACAGATCACATCCTCCGTGTCGGTTAATAGCAACACGCGTCCCAAGTACCCTCTGTCAGCCGTACTTGGTTTGATCCTCGTTCATTCTACATGCCTCATCTGTTGTCCTGTTATGACAGCGACTGAACGCCATGTGCCTCGAGGGGCCCATGATCTGTGCGATATGCGTGATGTCCACCAGTTCACCGGTATTGACACCCATGCGAACAAACCTACCCGAGAAGACGGTGAGCTTACCACCCCTGATATGTATGCCGTTTCTTGACTGATATGTGCCGGTGATCGTTCGGCTCGCGGTGAAGCCTTTTTGTGTACTAGCGTGCTATCCATTGGTGATCCCCGGGGTCATCCCAACCTGTTGACAGGCGGCTGCTGCACAAGGGGGTACATAACGGGTACATAAGAAAGAGCGTAAGGGTGGGATCTCCCTCTACTTCCTCTAGCGCGGCTACCCAGAGCTTTACGGCGGCTTCGACCTCTTTCCCTCTCTCCCCGCCCCCCTTGACGCGTCTCTATGGCACCTACCTACACGCTCAGCGCCCCATACAACGCAGTCGCCGCGTCCTCATCTTCATCTACCACATACATGAGCGGGTACGGAGGAGACATGATTGCAAACCACTCGCCCTCTAGGGACGAGGGTTACGGTCGAAATGGCTGGCACGACAGGCGGGTATGTCCAGCATCTCCGAGATACGCTGTACCATTAGCTCATCCCGACAAAGCTCTCGCCATCCACAACTGGAGGCGATGAACGTCGGTCTGGCGTGTTCAACGGCGAGACAGAAACCAGTTAGGCTTATTAATTAATTTATGACGCGCATCATCCTGATGATATTTTTATTACAGTTATCCATTGGCAAGAGGGTTATCGGTCACCGTCCTCACCGGCTGGTTCGCAAGACCTGGTTCATGCCATGCCGCTTGTGATCAATTGTGGCGGTTACCGGCTGTCAGACGTGCTTCTCCCGACCCAGGAATATGCAGATACCCGCCGGATGCTGAAAAACCAGATCAACCCATTCGAAGACCTGTCAAGCGTGAAAATTACCATCTACAGCGACCAGGAGGTGAGTTCGAACATTTTCACCTCAAGGGACAAATGTCATTTATTTCCATGCGTGTAGGGACGCTCGTTCAAACCGCGCCAGTTGCGTATCCGCAGTGGTCGGGGCTCCAGACCCTACACCCTAGATCACGTCGTAGAACTGCTCGCAAAAAGCCTCGTCAAGGGTCCAGACGCCACGGTCGACTACAGCCATCTGCCACACTGGTACTTGGACTCGATTGTTCGAGAGGCCCGTGACACTACCTTTAGATGCTGCTTCAAAGATTGTGGCGGCAGCAAATGGGAGGAGGCCCAGCGAACGGGTCTCGCACAGTTCGCAGCGCGACATGATACATGGGGAAGGAAATCATGACATCACATTTGACCTGTCGTGCTCCGCTAGTCACTGGTCCGTTTATTTTTCGTCATCCTGGGTTGTCAAACTGTAAATTTGTACCGCTAGTGATTCTTCTCAAAACAGAGGAAAGAGAGTCAGCAAGGGTCTGCCTCCATTGCAAATGAACGCTACTATATCAGCCCTGCCTTAGCAGGATTTCGTGTCGCCCAAAAGACTGCATGTCAGATCTACTCATTCGCCAGCTAGGGAAACAAATTGCCGACGCATTCCACCGCTATCCTGCTAGCAAGTATCTATTTTCTGACAAGCAGCTCGAAGGCCATTCGGCAAGCTGACGCTGAGTTAGCAAGGCTCATCGATCTATCCGAATTGTGATAAATCACGTCGGTCCTTGCGAAACTCCCGTGGTTACGCCCAGATAAAGTTTGAGCTCCAGTTCGGCGCACGTACGACTCGGAGAACATCCCCCGCACTTGAAGCTTGATGTCCAAGGGTCACGGCATAAAATCTTTCCTCTGCCCCTGACGATGACCCAGCCTATTACAAGCTCAGGCTCATCCCGCCGGTCATTTGGCATAGCCTCCGTGCATGCGTAGGGGTCAGTAGGTTCAGAAGAGCGGCGAGGTTCATGATCACGCATCTTTCCGAATTCTCTCCCAGCCGCTGATCACGGAGGTAAGCAACACCGCAATGGCCCCGACAGGACATAGTGGACTCTGTTACACAGCATGAACAGTCAACTATCGCTAGGGAGGAGGCAACGCGGCCTGGGCAATCGGGGGGGAATGAACCCCTCGAAAGGGTCGCGGCGTTGAACATGTCAGCGCCACAAAGTGACTGGCGGTCATCAACGACATCTATCGGCCATCTCCTATTGTCTGTCATCCCATTCAAACGTCAGTACGAAGGATGGACGCCTGCCACGGTCTATCGATAGCCCAAGGTTCCACGGAAGACAGGTCAAGTAACCCTAGCGGATAGCTTCAAACCTCAGCGGACAGGAGCGAACTTGCCAAGTGACTCTGAACCTTGAGCGGTTCTCGCAGCGGGCGGATTTAATCTAGAGTTTTGTGAATACATCGAAGTCGAGCAGATAGATACATGAACGGAGGGCTAGATATACAACAGGGGAGAGAGCGACCACAGACAAACAAAAATCGTACACATCCTTCCTATACTTATCCTCCATAGCATAAACAAACATCAGAACGCATGATTACGGGGCGGCGAGAGTACTGTGTGGGCGGCGGGGGCTGATTAAGCAGGGGCGGGCACCTGCTGGCCACGCTCGATATCCGCGGGCTGCGTGCGGGACAGCGACCTGAAGAACACAGGGCGCACGATGGACGCCAGCGTACTGCCACGGGGCGCTGCAGCCGGGGGAACCTGTGGGGAGGCACTTGCGAGAGGATGGTCGGTGATATCCTGTGTCTCTGCTTGCTCATGCTCGTCCTCGGAGTGAACGTCCTTGGAGGGTGGCGTGGTAGTAATACGCAAGCAAGAGGTGTAGGCTAGACGTAAAATATATCAGTATAAGATTGGTCGAATGGGTGTATAATGCGCACGTTGTCGGCAGACCGGGCAGAACCAGCCCTTGGCCTTGCGCTTCCTGCGGGTAGTCGTTGTAGGCACGACCGTGGCAAGCGGCTGTGGAGGTTCCGTGACATCGGTACCCTCACCATTCTCAGCCGCGTCGCCCTCCTGACCACCAGAGGTCGACGCCTCAGGGGGTTGTACGATTTGCCCGCCGGCGCCGAACTCAATCATGTTGACGGCGCATTCCCGACATGCGACCAAGTGACGACAGGGAAGCAAAACAACCTCGCGTGGGGCCGAAAGGCAGAGCAAGCACTCAGAGGACGGCTCGTCATCTGCCATAGGTGCACCAGGTGCAGCCGTCGGCGGGTAGGCGGTAGGCAGCGTCTGGGTAGGTTGAGATGTGGTGTTCGAAGCGCTAGAAAGGCCGTAGATTTCGTGGAGGTGGAAAGTATGGGCGCCGATCTAGAGCAGGTTCAGATGGTGGGCAATATTATCAAAATGAACCGATACTTACCGTAGCCTCGCGCTTGACAACCTTGACGACCCACGGCCTCTTGTCTTGCTCTTCAGCAGCCGGAGCGGCACCAAACCGGACGATATGCAGGTACGTCGTTTGCTCGTTGACACAGTGAAGAGGCTTTCCCTGCAAGTCGAGAGCAGTCAGGCGGATGATGGCCTTAACTCCGTGCTCGCTCTCATCCTTGGCGGCCTCAGAGGTGTGTCCTTCTTCCTCGACGTGCGCGTTGGCTTCGGCATCGACAACAGCTAGGGCAGGGCCGGCTACAGACCGCTGCTGCGTGGTCCTCTTGCGGAAGTGGAACGAGGTAAAGCGCTTGCTCTTCCGAGCCGCAGCGTCGGGGGCTGTACTTTCCTCGGTAGTCTCAGCGACCGGCGCGCTCGGCCCAGCCTCCGGCTTCTTCTCCTCTGGGGTAGGCTGAACGGTGTGATCATAACGGCCAAGCTCTAGAGTAGCACCCTCCTCGAGTCGGAGAGTCTTCGCGAAACCTCCGTCGGTCACGCTTTCGAATACCAACACCTTCTCATGGGCTTGGCTATTGTTCTTGGCCATGAGATGGTGGTTCGGAGAGAGTACGACATGAACGGTGATTCCGCACTTCGGCGCGTCACAGTCATACTCGAATTCGAGGCCGTGGTGGTGCTGAGAATCAATGTGGTCGGGGTCATCCGAAGCGTCGACCTCGAGTGGGGTCAAACGTAGAGAGGGCCGCTTGAGATTGACAAGAGCTTGGAGAGTGGTTGTAGAGTGCTTAGCCTGTGGATGTGCATTAGTATAAATAATATTTTCCGCTATATAGAACCGCAAGGGGGATGGGCTTCTCGGAACAGTTATGTTCTCAACAGGACACACGGAAAGATGGCATCAACACCACATTTCTCGATGCGACGGAGGGGGTGTCGAGATAATATCGCACGAAGCTTTGCAGCCATCCCGGAACTTGTGGCTGAACCGGGTCCCTGCGTAGCGGCGAGCTAGGGGTCAAGTATGTCGACGTACCTCCTTGCTCTTCGCAATCCAGCCCCTCACAATCTCAGGCGTGAGCTCGTCAATCGGCTTCTCCTTGTTCTCCGTCCACGCTGGTCCCCGCGCTACGATCCCGATGTTAGGTCCGAAGAGAGTATCCTGCTTCTTCGTCGAGCTCTGGGTCGGCGTGAGGGTGAGGTCACCCATGTTGATGACCACGGCGTCCTGCTGCTGTTGCTGCGCCATCTGTGTAGCGGTGCGGCTGAGGTGTGTGTCTGTGCGAGCGAGGTAGGGGGATTGGCGGAGGCCGAGAGTCCTGTTCCAGTTAGAGTACTGACTTTGTCCGACTGGCGAATGTCGGCTGTGAGCGGGGCGAAACAGAGGCTGAGGGCGGGTGAAGACTTACGCCAGTTGGCAATACTAGCCATAGCAATGCCTCTGAGAGGCTTGGTGGAGGAGAGGACGGAGAGAGTGTATGAGTGGGAGGAGAGAGGTGCGCAGCGCGGGCAGTCCAATTGGGATGACTATTTAGGGCTTCCGGGTTCTCACATGCATCGCCATAGCCGTGCCTACCGCAGCCGCGGGTTCGATTCGCGCCACTCCGCCTTTTGTGCACACATAATGGAGCTCGTGTGCGGCCTCACTGCCACGGCGACCAGGGACACATACAATTGCCATCATCGCAACACAATTGTGATCCTCGCATGCCGCCGCTTCACTTTGCATGCAGTGCCCGGTTTCTGGAAATATAGTCTTTCTCGGAATCAAGCCGCACAAGTTGATCGAGTTCGCCGAGATGCAGAGCCATCTGCTTGCTCGAGACCCATGTACAAGCAGCCAGGGTCGATAGGTGTGTCGTGGACACAATGGCATAGATTACATAGGGGGCTTTGTCGCTGTCATATGCATGGGCCGAGCGCGTCATGATGCCAGAGGGAAATATGGATAGCAGGAAAGCAGAACAAAACTATGCAACAAGCTTGACAACACCACCGGCTGCCTTGATCTTCTCCTCGGCCTTCTTCGAGACGAAGCGCGCTTTTACGATGAAGGGGAGCTTGGGCAGTCTGAGGAAGGGGATTTCGTTCGTAAAGCGAACGCTGTTACACAGAAAAGGGATGAACTCACTGTCCGTTGCCCAGAACCTTTGTGAATCCGTGGTGGAGAGTGTCAATCACTGGGACGACCTCAGAGTCCTCCTTCAGCTCAGCCTTCTCCGCCGCGGGGACAAGCGTCCAGAGCTTGTCGACGTTGATGATCGTCGTCCAGTGTGCGTTGCGCGTAAGGTGGTAGTGGCGCATACCAACCTTACCGAAGTAACCAGGATGGTACTTATCGAAGTTGGTTCTTCACAATCCGCTGCGTGAGCCTAGGGGGGAAAGAAGTCAAGCGGAGGAGACGCACCGGTGGTGGTGCTGACCACCAGCGAGACCACGACCTCCGGGATGCTTGCGGTGCTTGCCGACACGTCCGTGTCCGGCCGAGACGTGGCCGCGGTGCTTGCGAGTGTTGGAGAACCGGGTCGGCATTTTCTGTGCACAGGGAAGGTCAGCGAATCTATGCTAACCCATCGCGCCCGTCATCCAGCGGTCCCGCCTGCCATCCACCCGCAAACTCGGCCAATCCACCACATTCGACCATCGTTTTGGAGCACAGAGGGCGCAGAACACGCTGTACGACGTCCGGGCGTGCAGAATTCGGGCATACTGACCTTGAGGGGGGAGGTGTCGGCTTACGGTCGCTGTGTTGAGCCCTCCTGCCAATGGCACTGGGCGGGCGCTTGATGAAAACCAAATAGTGCCAAACACGCAGCTGCCGCCGTCTTGCCAAATTTGACGAGCGCGTCTTGACCTCTGACCACGTCGTCTCTGTCGGTGTCGTTGACCACGGTGAGTCTCTCTACCTTTCCTCGCCGCTGTGATGCCGGCTTTATTGCCATTATTTATTGTCAATGATCACCGTGATAACAACTTACGTTCTGAGCTCTCTTGTGCGTCAAGTTTTTGAACACGCTTCTGACGACCTCTTTTTGTCCAGATCACGAGCGGTGTACGAGGTGAGCAACTCGTCCCCGGCGGAAGGGTGGCGTTGCAAAGTTTCATTAGCTTCCACTACGCCACAGCTCTACACGACCCCTGTATTCACCTAGTTCGATTGTGAAAGTAGACTACCAATATGAACGCGCCGAACCGATATGAGCTCTTTGTTCTGGACGAAGGCGAGCGGCCGTGCGTGACAGTCCCTCTCCGCGATGCCTGTTGAGCTAATCCAGGGCCGCGCGCAGTGTTGAAGTCATAGAGGATACGAAGATCCCGAACGCGGCGACGATCAAGGTCGTAAAGCAGGATCACACGCTTGGGAACATGTTGCGAGCGTGAGTGTCCGACCGCTGTCGCTGCTGAGATGGCCTACACCTGACGATCCCCGCAGGCAGCTGCTGACGATGCCGCAGGTGCTGTTCGCGGGATACAAGGTCCCGCACCCGCTGCACCCGTACTTCCTGATCAAAGTGCAGACCGACGGAACCGCGACGCCGACAGCCATCGTGGAGCAGGCGTGCACGAAGCTTATCGGGACACTGGCGAGTCTGGAAGCGAAGTTCAAAAGAGAGTTCACCTTCAAGGACGTCGACGGCGCCGTGCAGGAAGGCCCGTACGGCCCCAGCACGGAGACTTCGTGGCCAGGCCAGCGGGATTACCTGGACTTCTAGACACCCTTCGCGCCCGTCATATACCACTCCCACTGTACCATACGCCCGATGTAATATGTATGCAAGCCCCCGCCAACAGGTATACAGCTCGACGAACACACCGCTTACGCGACGAGGGCCCCAATCGCGAGCTTATCTTGACACCGCCTCGCCGCTGCAGGAGCCTAAGTGGCACGCCGCACTGAGCACTCGTCATTCGCCACCGCGTCAGTTTTATAGAGCCCGCACCTCCACACACCCCGCCGGCAGCAATCGATGCCTGCCTTCACTTCCCTGTACCAGAACACTGGTCCGCGAACCGTCTGCGGCGCACATGTCTCTGCTGAGCCTGAGCACACGCCCGACGACCCTGGGTGGAAAAACTGAATGCGGGCCAACGCCGTTGGGCCCAGCGGCGGCGGGCGTGTTCCTGAGCTGGCCGGGGAAGAGCTCCCGCCCGTCCGCGGGGGCCCCCAGGACACGGGCCGTCCATCACACCCAAGGGGTGGTCCATACCCCATCGCGAAGCCGGCTGGGGCGCACCCACGGCCGCGTCCGCGCGTCAAGATAATGCCTGGAACACCCTCTCCCGCAGCGGGCGAGAAGATCACGGGGGGGATCGTCGCTTTGGGACAGAAGACGTCTGCGCGCTGGTAGGCATCATGAACACGTACGTCGCCCTTCCACGCACGGGGGCGCGGTTCTCAGGAGGGTCTGTGTTGCAGAAGCCCGGTCAGGTGTCGCTGTAACGTGGTCCTTTCTCTTCTTCCACCATGTGAACGGCAGTCCGTCTGTAACAGGCAGCCTGGAAAGGGGGCGGGAGAGTGGGATGGGCGGAGTGTGGTCTGCAGGCCGTCTGTAACGCCGCGATGTCGATGGCCCTAGCGTAGAACAGAATGGAAAGATCCGGAGAGATAAATTACGAATCGATGTTCTGGAGACTTCGCATGGTCAAGTCGAACTTTGCAATGATATTGAGAACGCCTGGGCATGGGTCATATTACGTGGCGGGTATCGGCCGAAGATACAGGGGACCGGGTGTGAGATATGATCCTTTGTCCAGGGCATCTGAGTCAGCCAAGGGACATCGCTGCAGTCGTCAGCTCGAGAATGAGTTGGTGAAATACGCGATATGGGGGCGATTACGATTATAGCGGTTTTACAGTAGCAGCGGATGCTAGGGATAGATGGGAGCGTGCTCAGATAAGTGATCCCGCCAGCGAGACGAATAGCCAAGTGTATAGCCTGCCACAAAATCGTCAACAAGGGTTTCATCGACTGGGAGAATCGGCTGCTCTCTTACAGCTACTGATCAACGCCCGATCAAGTTCGGCGCGAACTAGGGGCCTTCGCCTTCGAGCGGGCAGCCCTCTTAGCAAGTAATTGCGTCCTGACCTTCTTCCTTTCCTGCGTGATACTAACGGCTCCGCCCTCGGACTCTTCTTCGTGTACCTCCGCCTCAAACGCATCAATGCAACCTTCCATCTTTTTCTGAATCGCCGCCTCGTCGTAGTTGGCCAGCTCGGACTGATCCACAGACCACTCAAAGTCGAATCCCCAGCCCCGTCGGTGCGTTTGTAGGTCCCCGGCAGCGCCGGAGGTAGCCAGCGCGGTAGACGCGGCCATTAGACCGCCCTGGTCGCGCCACCACTTGATGAACCAGGAGGCTGCCCGCGTCTGATCGGTGACGCCTCCCCTCTTTAGCATGCCTAACCGCTGGGCGAGTAGGTCTAGGAACTCGTTTACATCGACGAGCGGCGGTGTGCCGGGAGGCAGGATGGACAGATAGGCAGGTGCTGAGTATGCGGGCAAAGCGTCGGTGTCGGCTGGCCGGAAAAGCGACAGAGCGGTACATACCTATGGGGTCCAGGATGTTGAAGCGGTACAACAGATACGATGCCAGGGACTCGAGGTCGTAAAGGCCCTCCTTGATACCGGCTGTGAAAACTTACATCAGACACCGGTGGAAAGGGTCAAACCTACGCCTACTACATCTGACGATGGAGCGACGGTGTTCTAACGGATAGTTACCCACCTATGAGGGCCAGTTTCACGCCCCTTTCTGCTCCCTTGTCGCCCCGGCCGAGGAAGGGTAGCATAACACCGGGGGAGTCATAAGAGTAGACTAGAGGGTCAACAGATAGCTTGAGTCGCGTAGAAATTGCGCGGGTCAGGCCAGGCTGAGCAGACGTGCGCAGAGCTTTGGCAGTTGCTATGTCATGGAATGGATCAGCGATCCGTTGCAGCGAACGTGGCCGACCGATAGATGACTTACGCCCTTCAATTCCGCTGCTCCGGAGAGCATTGAGGAGTGTCGACTTGCCTACGTTTGGCATGCCTACCACGAGTACGTTCATCTCTTTTGCGTGCGGGTTTTGTTTCGCGATGTCTGGATAAATCAGAGGATAATGACCGCTCAGTTACAGCGTGGAAAACAAAGGTAACTAAGAGCAATGCGTACCTATGAGCATATTACTCAGGCGATGGATATCAGCAGGCTTGTTCCACGACGCAAAGAATGTTTTCTGGTCGGGGTATTTCGCAGCCATAGCCTTGCGAAATGGCTACTAGACTCCATACTTCAGATGCCGACGCATACACTCATTAGATACTCACTTACCTCGATTCCCCAGCTCGCAACCAAGTCGCGCTTACTAAAAACGATTATCCGTTCGCATAGCTCAGAAAATGCGTATTTCTCTTGGAGCGCTGATCTAGACGTTCCTACTGAGCGAGAGGCTGTTGGAGCCGCGCCTCTTTCTAGTCGCCACTTTTGTAAGGCGCCTGGAGAAGTACAACAGTTGAGCGGGAAGAATTCCGGGATGGATAATACGATTATGGTTTGTAAAAAGCGCAAGAGGCCGACAGATTGCGCGATTCATCTCAGTCGCACAGTCCCCGTCGAATCTGCGACTCGGGATGTATGCTATGCCACACGCATTGGTGATAGTATCCTTTCTCGCCACGGTTCGGGAATGTATTTGCCCCTAGAAGGCACCGTCTGACACAGCAAGCATGCATCCGGAGCGCTATTCGCTCCGCAGATACACGCGCGATCCGTGTACCATGCCTCGCGCAGCCAAAAACCGTAACGGATTGCCCAGCCGAGAGGGTTCCAAGCCACGCACCTTCAAAATTACGATTGATGCTCGTCAGCGGAAGCCGTGCATCTCGCAACTCGAGCACGACGTCCGTGCGGCGCAACAGGGCTGGCAGCTGGCGCGTGAACTGCATCATGTGTCCCGGATACCATGACGGCGGGACGGGGAGCGCGGGAAAGGGCACATGGTGGAGCATTGGTCGTCCGGTGGGTCTCGTCGCCGTCCACAGAGAGTGCGAGTTCGGAGGAGCGTGGTAGTGTCCGGGGCAGAGGCAAGGGTGTGGGAGGCGGCGAGCGGACAGCTGCGACCAGACTTCGACAGATGCGGGTTACACGAGCGGTGTGTCAGCGCAGAGCTACGCCGGGCGTTCGCAGCGCAGGCTGTGGGCGTAGGAGAGACCTGTGAGACCGGTGTGAGTGCGTCGTCGTTGCTCCGGGGCCGCCGAGGTCGTGGACTGTGGAGGGCGGAGCAGAGGACAGCGTCGGCCGCAAGCGCCCGCCCGACGTGTTGCCGCGCGTGACCGATTTGGCTCTGGTTCGTTTACTGGTCGCGACGCTCGCGGCGGCAGACCGCTTGATGTTGGGCTCGCTGAGTTCTGACACGCTTACGCCACTAATTAGACAGTTTCCGGCTGGTAGGACGATCACAATGTATGATTCTGATATCGACGGGCGACATGATGAACAATGTACAGTACAAGAAATGGCGAATGCGACTAAACAGCTTGCTAGGGATGGAACCAAGGTGACACCGACGAGACGAAAGGAGAGACATTCCCTAATTTTCGAGTAAAATAACCGAGAGAAATAAGAGCATTTGTTGACATAGGAGGGATCTTCGAGTAATGGGACGACGACTGGCGGGGCCAGCCAAGTTAGATACGGGGGGCATGGATGGACGTGGGTAACGCGGCGGCCGATAACATATCCACAGTGCAGTGCTGCCAGGGAACGAGATAAGGAAACAATCGAACCGCAATCCAGGCAGATAGGGCGCACCATAATTACACCCAAGCCTCCTTGCCAGGAGCGATGGCGTCGAAGTTCTTGCCGCTGCGCGTCTTGCGCTCGGTGAGGACAGGGACGAGGTCGAGGTTGATGAGCTTCTGCGATGGCGGAGGAGAGCCCTCGACCCAGCCCTTCCAGCCCTTGCGGGCGGCCTGCCTCTTCTTGCGCTGCCTAGGAGGCTGCGGCGACATGGTCGCGGTGCGGCCGCGAGACGGGAAGTCCTCGTCGTCGTCGGGCGTGCGTGGCCGCTTGGACGAGGTGGCGGAGGTTTTGGATGAGACGGACGGACCCGGGGTGGGCGGTGGCGAGGAGGCCATGGGCGGCGGGGTGACCGAGCGCGACCGCTGCAAGGTCGCGATGTTGATCGTTGGCCGGGCCTGCCAGAAGGACGAGGTAGAGGGCACCGCGACGGAGGCACTGGTGGACGCGCGAGGAGCGGCGACGGGCCGCTTGGGCACGGGCGGGGCGGCGGGAGGTGCGCTCACGGTGGGGACGACGACAACGGGCTTTTCTGGGACCTTTGCGGGTGCCTTACCGCGCTTTTTGTCCTTCTCTCGCTCCTTCCTCTCCTTCTTACGTGTCTTCCTCTCTTCCTCCTCCTCTGCCTTTTCTACGGCCGCATATATGGGGACGCCGTTGAGGACGCTGGTGAGCACGTCGCGTGTCGGACGCGTGTCGAACGAGCCTGCGCAGACGGAGGTGGCGGTACGGCGTCGCTTGTAGCCAACGGCGCGGTACATGACGGTGGCGGGCAGGGGCGGGAGACTGGGGGTCGAGGAAATGGGGGAAAGGCAAGGGTTGGTCGCGCAGCGGAGCGTGGAATTGGCGCACTTATACGTTTGTTGTATTCTGTTGAGGCATGGCACCGATTAGGCAGGCGATGTGATGGCACTATCGCCCCCGAATAGGCAGGTCGTGCTTAGCTAACCGGCTTTTGGCTCCGCGCCCATCCACACGCTTCCACGGACACCTACCAGATTCTGATACTCATCCGCCGGTGCCTGCCTGCGCCAGGCGGGGCCCTGCGCTGTGTGTGCCCGCGCACCAGCCAGCCCGCCAGCCTCCGCCCGCGGCGGGCACCCCAGAGCGTGCGCGGGGCCGCCGCCAGCCTGCGCTGGCGGGCGCGGACCTTGAATCTGAGCCTCGTGTCACGGCTAGCGGCGGGGCGTTCCCAGACCCTG
This sequence comes from Bjerkandera adusta, assembly GCA_027924225.1. Taxonomy (NCBI): domain Eukaryota; kingdom Fungi; phylum Basidiomycota; class Agaricomycetes; order Polyporales; family Phanerochaetaceae; genus Bjerkandera; species Bjerkandera adusta. Next base: position 171,373 of record BSCZ01000141.1, read on the forward strand.
AACAAAGCAACGATTTGTCTGGAGGCGGCGTGCGCTGGGCCCGAGAGGGGCCGCCTGCCGTTTCGGGGGCTCTCCTCGACCAAGGTTGCTGATCTCCTCCTAGTGGCGTGTTATCCTGGCCTATGCCACGTTTGGGCCGCGGGAACGCACGAATCAGCGTCCCCCCAACATCGCCCAATTGCAGCCAGGCGCACATCAGATCTGGGTTTCACAATAACCCCACGCGGAAGGTCCCTTGTCCCATGTCCCCTCCATTTTGCAAACGTCCCGGCATTCCATTGTCTGCTGTGACAGCCAACAAGGTTGTCATGCGTTCCAAACCATGTCGGCAACCGCCTGCGTTCCTCCGTCCTTTCCCAGGCTCTGCCGGCTGGCGCCCCCGCGTCCTTGTTCGAGCTGAGGCCCAGGCGAGGTTCTATCTCCCTCCGACCGCCCCAGGGCGAGCAGCCCATTGTCGATGGCCCGTCCTCATTCACCTCGCCGCGCGCACGTGCCGCCGCGGGACCAGGACTGCCCCATCGTACCATCGTGATATCTTCCAGCCCAGCCCGAGAGCCACCCTTTTCCTGGTTCTCACGACGGCGCAGCCACTCACCATCGATGCCGCAGGCGACGCCCCACCAGAGGCTGCTGAGTCTGAGCCTAATCCTTCGGCGACCCTGCCCCAATCAGCCAGCTCGCGCACTGGGCGGCCTGCGCATCCTGCCCTCACGCTGGACAGCCATAATTGTACGGCGCTTCTCGTCCCCTGACACCTGTCTCCACGCTTCCCGTATCAGAAGCTTCTGTTTCCTCATCGACGCTCTAGGAAAACCTACTACGCCGGTCCAGTTCTTCCAAGTCCGCGAACGGCTGCCACCCCACGTGTACCAGTGCCGTGCCCTCGAGCCCTCCCCGACAGGCTGCAGCCCATGTCTGGCCTCGAGTGAGTGCGCTCGTTTATCATTTGCTGCCGTCGGCTCGTCGTTGTCGTCATATAGAGCCCGCACATGAAACGCAATCAGCTCATGTTCGCGGCCGTTTGCATCAAAGGTTGAACCCTAGACGTAACATGAGAGCAATACCTCACCGCACATTGCCTGATTATTTCCACCTCCCGAGTGGTGCCGGTCGCTTCTCAAGCCCCCGCCCAAGATCTTTCTGGCAGATTATTCGATGCGTTCGTACCACAGTACCTTCCCTTTTCATCGAACAGCGAAATTTTGTCAACAATACGAACAGAGGCCCAACGGCAGCCGAGGTAGTGCAGATATCCGGGGACAGGTTTCCTCTGGCGCCGCAGTGCTTAGCGGCTTATTGTCCGGGACACCGATCGCTTTACGGCACATTGCTCTATGGATTTCCGACTCATTGGGCTCTGTATAGCAGCGTCATTGTTGGTGGGCTTGCCGACATGTACTCGACGTCAATGACTCCATCCTGGTATGCTGACACTCGAGACAGGCGCTTAACGCGTTTCTAGCGGGTTCCGTAGTCATCCAGCATACGCTCACCGGCGCTGCCCGCGCAGAAACTGCGCGACTGCGTCACTATCCACTGGCGGTGGCTGACGCTCCATTGGCGCGACATGACTCCCCCTCTTGGAACGGTAATCGCAGACATCAGGATCGTCTCTGGCATCCCCCGACAGCGCGTAGGATGCGGGCGCATCAGCGGGATGTCGACACTCGAGCCTGGTAAGCCAACGGTACTGAATTGTCTCCATTTCCATCTATGTCTCCCCAACATTGTGATAGATTCTGAACTTTGCTGCCCTGTTCCTAGGGAGAATGAATAGGCTTCTGTCGCCCTTGGAACAGCTGAATCCTACCGTCAAGCAAGGACTCTGGCGCTCCCGCCTGTACCCGATCTTAAATAGTATTCGTCTTTTGTCGCCAGCGCAGCGCGCCCCGTCAAGGCATCGCGGCGTCAAAATCGCCATGCGTCTGCCCCATGGCCTGCGAGGCACAGCTAAGTGCGACATTATGTGGTGCGAACCGATCCACATTTGACTCCTCCTTACCGTTAATATTTCGGCTAGTTTCAGTAGTCGCGTAGCAATGCTAAGCCTCCACCTATCCAAGACTGACTCCCTCCGTATTCATAACACGTCAAAATTGCAGGGTCATTATGACCGTCTTCCGTGCATGTTCATTCTTCGTTGGCGAGATGGAGCCCTAGATCGAGCACAGCTGCAACGGCACGCCGTAACGTCGTTGTCTCCGCGTGCCAAGTACGCATTGGTTTGTACGATTTTATCCACCACATATCCATATCTTTCCCGTTCTGATGACTCACTTTACAGCACCGCTCTTTTTGCGGCCGTCCTGCGCGAGGTGACACACGCCGTTTCCGCGAAAGGTCATAGACCTCTGTCTCGCAGCGCAGGTCCATATGTGCGCCAAGCCCGCGACGCCCGTCACGTCATTCGCTGCCAGTTGTCGCCGCGCTTTTCTGCGCCCGACGTTCGACATACGGAAGTACGTCGTACTCTACGGAAGATCGCTCATGCGGCCGGCTTCGTCGTATTGCCACCGCAAACTACCCGCGCGCTTCCCCGCGCCAGCATCCAAGGCACCGTCCGGAACACGACCGATGCCCAAGATACCGACGACCGCCACCCCGCCGCCACACTCCACCCGCGCCCTGTGCGTCCGCACACCGCCCGCCTCCCTCGATCGGCCACGGCCGCATCGCGCCCGCAGATCCGGGCCACAGATCAGGCCAGGCGATGAGCCAGGGGGCCCTTGCCGTAATCTGTACGGCGGCAGTAGACCCATCAGCTCCATCACGCGTTGGCATGCTTCTGAGATGGGAATAATCCGGCCGCGTACTCTTCTATCGATCCCCTCGGGACTGGCCTACCCCGCCGCTGCACCAGGGGGCGAGGACCGTCCCGGCACCCGCGCGGGAGGGCACGGCGGGGGGCCACCGCGGGCGGGACGGGGGCGCGGCGCGTGCTGGGCCCCGCCCGCGGCGGGCGTGCGTCGGGCGGGACGGGCTCTAGGCGCCAGCCGGCGTGTGGCGGCTCTCACGCCTCGTATTTCCACTCTCCGTGGGCTAGCCCGAAAGCGGCGTGCCCTCGTCCTACGGTCCCTGCGTGGGTCTGTCGCCCCAGCGGCCCCGTGCCTGTGTGCTCCCGCGTGTGAGGTCGCCCACAACCATTTTATATTCTCCCGCCCTGCGGCGAAATACCTGCCTGGGCAGGTGCACGCAGGCGGCGCGAGGGAGCAGCCTCGTCGCGCGCCGGGTCCGGGGCCCGACCTCCTCGTCCAGACGCTGTCCCAGTCTCGACGGTGGCCGGCCCTGAGAAGGAAGGACGTACGACGAGTCATGAGAGGGGATCGCACAGCCCCATGCGCAGGGAAATTCTAGCCGACCATACAGTTTCCTATTAACGGTGCGGCGGCCATCACCTATTTCCGTGATTGGACCCTGGGCGAAGCCTTCTGGTCGACTATGGAACGTACCGCGCGGCGGCGACTCGCGCTGCATTTGGCGCTGCGTAGCTGCGCAGGTATACGGGCGGAACACTGGTGGATAATTATTGGGCCCGCCGTAGAGTACAGCCAGAGACACTGTAAGCACAGAGACGGTGGTATGCTAGAGATACAAGTCGGGAGGTCATAGATTACAACACCGCAGTATCATAGCCGGAAAATGGAGAGACGGTAGATTATGCTGTTAGATAGACCGGGTTTTCTGACATACCTGAAACACTCGGAAAAAAGCGGCGCGGCTGCGAACATTAGTTGGTCGTCTACATCCGCAGAAACACAGAGGACATCCAAAGCAATAATGTAAGAAGCAATAGCGGTTGGAAACGAAGTGAGCACCGTTGTAACGTTGCCCTTGTTACAACCGTAAGTTCTGGGACGCGACAATGCCAACCTGGCATTGATTTCGTAACATTCACTGGCCACGTTGTGAGCTTATTAGATGCGTGGCACAAACTACCCACGGTAAGCTTGGCTACCAGGCGCGTCCAGTGGGCATCTAGTACAGAGGTAGACGAGGGACGGCGCGATGCTCCAGACGGAGTGCAATGTGGGGGAGAACAACGGTAGGATGTTCAATGTTATAGCCGTAATGGCAACCTGCTGCTCATGGGCGAGCGTACGCCTATTTCGCTTCCTGAGCTTGTCAATATGGTACACGAGACGCAGCTAGGGGCGGGGAGACAAAGACATACCAATGAAGCGGTAGAGTGCGCCGCCAATGACATAAGAACATGACATTTGCGTCGCTGCTGTTACTAGCAGAGTGATTTGCATCCACAATATTAAGCCTGCGCCTATCTCTATCTGACGAAATGACTTACCGATGAGTTTTAATGACCGATAGGGCGACGTAGAATTTGGATAATGCTCCAAATGTTATGGCGGTTGTAGCTGATAGCAGGCTTGAGTGATCTCTATGCGTCAATCATGGTATGCAGATAATCCTCATCGTCGTGTAAATTTTCTACAAGCGTCAGAGCATCGTTAGAGGGTTTGCGCGCCGTCAAATGGACCTGTCCACCGCCTGCCGCCGTGAAAACTCAGACGGACGCGCAGACCTACGTAGACACCGAAAAGCGCAGGCTCCTCGCTAGCGCTTTGACGTCCCAGACAACCATGCATTTGATTTACGGCTGAAAACTCGTCGAGGAGCCTAGGTCCGTCGCAGAAGGTAGCCGTACAGCTAGTTCGGTTTGAAGATTGCAGCGACGCTGTCGGATGTTCAAAATACCCTGGGTAGCGCGAGTTCGTGGGCGAGTCTGCAGCGACATTGACGCCAGGCCGGGCTGGCACGGCCGGGAGACGCTTCACTTCCTCTGGAGGAACTCAGCGTGGGGTGAGAGTGGTGTTAGATGTTCGGCTCCCCTCGCGTTTGCAAAGCATGCCTGTCTTCCGGTCTCTCAGAAACCGTCAGCTGATTGCCCTTTCGAGGACATACTCTGCTACCGGCTCCGGTGCCAACGAACGCAAAACCTTCGTGTCCAGGGCGGCCGGAGCGGTGTGCGGTCATTACACCACAGTCTATGCACATGGCTGCTAGAAAAGAGGTTGTTAGCTTGTAGGTTACAACAGATAGATGTGCAGGAAATTTTCATACCGACATCCAGTCGGTGCATCCGCTATCTCGGTGCGTTCGTGCTCCGCGCCTCAGATGCCACGTCGTCAAGGCGGGATGCCTGCAAGCTTGCTATGGGGCGACATGGATCTCCGAGGCCCGGCGAGGTTTGTCGCCTAATGCTCACGCGGTTCATGGCTGTGTGCTGTTGGCATTAGTCCCCACAGAGCTGGACATCTATCAGTCATGCCCCGCACTCACCTTCTGGTAATGATGAATCTCCAACCGGGATTGGGCGTGGTTGACTATTGGAATTAGTATTGCCGTGGGTGGCGTCCCCTCTGAAGCGTGGTGCGACAGGCAGCGCGACGGCCGCCTGGAATGAGTCTAGGCGGATGGACATGGTAGTCAAATTACAACATCATGAAAAGGATCCGCGCCATGATATCGTATTCCAGCCTCGCTTTTCCAGGCTGGCTGGTTTCACATGCTTCTGACCATGTGAAACGAGCGAACTAGACGGTTGTCTTCACCCTGAGGAAGAGTACAGCTGAATGATACAAAAAAGGCGAAAAATTCCCATTAGCCGACTTGAACGACTGACCTCGTCATTACTAGTGACGCGCTCTACCAGCTGAGCTAAACGGGACGATGCAACGGACCGTGTTGAAGAGCACATGTACCTGCACGCATGTCGACAGCGGAAGAACGGGAGCCGCCGTGACCCCAGACACTGCCTCCCGCTTCCGCCCCGCGAGCGGACGCCACAAGCCTTTGCCACCCAAAGATGGAATACAGTGGGAGTGGATAGCGCATCTCTACGACCCTGACCGCCTCTACAGTGCATGTACGCATCATAGCTCGGTCTGTGCCCGCGTATCCGAGTTCTCGGTGTTCAATAAGTGCGAACGTGCGGTGGCTTGCAACCTCGTGGCATGCGTCTAGCTATATTCCGCCATGAGGCGTGCGCTAGCTCCGTCACGAAGGAAAGTGGCAACGCCGTGGCGCGATACCTGTATATAGCAATGCCGACGCTGGGCGGCGGGAACGGCGGCGCCGACGGTAGATGGTGGTCGGGGCCCGCACGTCGGCGGACACGGCGCTGTTCCGGCCAACGAATACTTCCTGAAACGGAAAGGGAGCCCTGCAGCAGCAATTTCTCGATCTGCCAGTGCGTCGATGTCGGGTGAGGTTTTTTGACGGTCTGTACGCTCTTGCTGCCCCCTCGACGACGTCCCCGACGGGCCCCTCGCCTCCCGACGCAGTGCCCGCCGCCCCGCGCGCCCACGCCCTCGCCGGGCCAGCCAACTTCCTCGTTTGCAACGGCGCCATGATGGACGCACAGGCTAGCGCCCATAATCACAAGGACTTCTTCGACGCTTTCCTTTGCCACCACGACGACTCCCAGCCCCCGTCCAGCTCCGCCTCCTCTGTCGCCGACATCGACCTCCTCGAACAGTCCGCACAGCTCGTCGCGATGCAGCAGGCCATGCCGAACGGCGTCGACATGAACATGCTCGAGGGCCTGATGGCCCTGCAAGACGGCAGGGGCCAGTCGGCCGCCATGCAGGGCGGCGGCGGGCAGTCCCAGCAGGTGCCGCAGGTGCTTGTCGAGCAGCAGATGCGCTTGAATCAGCTTCAACAGCTGTATCAGCTGCAGACCCAGATCTTCCAGCAGCAGGTACGTCTGCCGATTCTCAGTGCCTTCCCGGCTCGAGCAGCGGCGTGGCAACCGACCAGATGCCGTTTGTGCACGGCCGGGGGACATTCTCGCGAGTCTTGTCTGCGCTCTTTGACTTACCCGTCGACCTCGTAGATCGAGATACTCAGTGGACAAGCTGCATTTGCGCCCCTGATGATGGATCGGTCGAGGGAGTCGCAACAGCAACAGCAGTACTTGCCTACTCCTGGTGCGTAACTGGAACTCATCGCCGTTCGTTCATCCTGGTCTGAATGATCGTCCAGCCGCCTCGACAGAGCTACCACCCCAACCGAGCCCGGAATTTGTCCCGCCAATGATGCTGCAACCACAAGGCGGTTCCTCCGTCAACCATGGCCAAAACATCCACGGACATGGGCAGCAATCATATATGTCGCAACATATGATTCCCCCTGCGCCACACTCTGCACCCGCGAACATCGTTTTCCAGAACATACAGAGCCCGTACCTCCCTTCACCCGCGGACCTCGACTTTGACGAGATGTCGCCACTCACAAGTCCTTGGCTCGGAGCGTACAATACCGGCCAAGCCTCGGACCAGGCTGGCTCGTCCAGAGGTGCGCCGCCTACGCGGCAGCAGGCCCCGCTCTCTGGCACGAAACGGCGTACTCAGTCTCCCGGCAGCGACGATCAGTCCATGTCGGGTCGCCCCTCCCGGAAACGTCAGGCCCATGTCAACCGACTTTCCGGCATGCAAAACGGCACACCGCCCACGATACCCTCTATGTCTAGTACACGCAAGCAGAGTCTCCGAGGAGGCATAAAATCGGCAAATTCTACGCCGCTCTTCCCAGCCGTTGGCTCAGGTATCGCATCTGGGTCTGGAAGGTCGGGACATGGGGGCTCTGGTCGTGGAGTTCCGTCGCCAAATGATATTCCTGGTGACACCCCTTCTCCGGTGGACTTGTCGATGCCTCCTCCCGCTGCACCACAGCCGCAAGCATCTACCGACATGATGCAGGGTATGGGCTCGAACGAACCGACCCCCGCACCCACTCCTGCTCCGGAACACATGATGCCCGTGACCCCTGCCATTATCATGAAACTCGGGAGGCTGGGCACCGACAGTTCCCTGACGCCGCAGAATGCACCAGCTACTGGGCAGCAGACGGAAGGCACCAGGACACGGTCGAAATCCGTTGGGCGCCCACGATCCGGTACAGTCGGTGCGGGTTCGAAATCCGGCAATGCTACCGGTAATCTTATTAGTCCTGCCTTGAAACCTATACGGCCAGGTAAGCGGTGTCCAATTGTTTATGGGGAGCGGTCCGCTGATAGTTGGTGCAGCCGGAGGAGCCTCAAACATAATGTCGCCCATTTCCCACTCGTCCACCCAACCCCCTCTTGCAGTACGCAAGACGTCCCACAAAGCTGCAGAACAAAAGCGACGTGACTCGCTCAAGTCGTCGTTCGACGATCTCCGCATGCTGCTTCCGCCAATTCCTCTTCCCTCTGAGGAAGGCTACCCCGACGAGCCGATACTTCCAGGCGCCATGCCTCCCCGCGGACCGCCAAAGGGCAACTCCGACGGCCCGAACCGTGGCGTCAGTAAACTGCAGCTCTTGCGCTGCGGTAATGATTTCATTCGGCGGCTCAACGGGCGTGTTGAGCGGCGTGACGACGAGATCGAGCGTCTCAGGCGTGAGGTAGCGCGCCTGCGACTTGTGGCGGGCGAGCAGAGCGTTGCGGAAGAAGTGGAGGGCGAGGAGCCTATCGACCTAGAAAAGGATTTAGACGCGGTGGAGGCGAGTTTGGGCCCGCTCGGGCGGTCCTCTGCGCTCGCGGATGGCGAGGAAGACGACTACGGCGACTCCTAAAAGCGGGCCCGCTCGATACCGCATTTTTCTTTGGTTTGTTTTTTCGGTGTTGGGGAGGGTGCGCTGTGCAATAGTTCAGCAGGGTCGGATGAAGGGGGAGGCGCCTTTGCTCCGTGGTCTAGCGCTAGACACGAATGGTGTATTGGTATATCTTGTCGTAGGTGTTTTAGAGAAGTCTGTTGTAGCCTTGAAGCGAATTTAGTCGCGAGAATGTACGCTGCTCATGCTATCCACGATATTTCGTTGTCCAGTCGTCCATTTTGCTTTTCTGGTCTCGACAGTTGGCCTGTGTGTTCCGACCCACTCCCTTGTCTTCACCGCCGCAAATTTGTCTTGCTTGACTTCTCGCGGGTCCCCTCATCCGAGCCAGCGACGCTGTCTCCCCCTCAACCGACTTGCCCAAAGCGCACCCGCCGATCACTCCCGATCGGATCTCCACCGGTGCCTGCCCATGCGGGGATGATAATAGAGCCACGTGGCGCGTATCAAGCGTCCCGCGTTGACCGACCCGCCGAGTTCATTCTCTTCCCTCGCTCTCCCTCTCCTCGCCACCACCTCCGCCGCGGTCCTCATTTCCCCATACCAGCCCCCGACACACCCACGAAATAATGGCCGACCAAATTGCTGCGCGGCATCCGTTGTGAGTCCATATGTCGTGAATGAGGGAGACGAGGCGTGTGTTGACGAGGAGGTGCTACGTAGCTCGGTCATTTTCCTCCTGCACATCGCCCTCGATGTCCCCATCGCGGTTCAGGGCCTCTGGTCCCCGTTTAGCATGCCGTTCCTGCAGTTGAACAACACTGCGGTTGTGTTTGTCAAGGTGCGTCGGTGTCCTGGTATCATACAGTGGACGGATGCTAATGCGGGAGGGTTATAGCTGTACGCTGCGCTTGCAACAGGAATATGCATCGCCGCCTTGTTAGCATTTGGGCTTCCTGGTATGTCCCTCTCTTTGTCAAGTCCCCCCACCACCAGCTCCCGCCTTCCGGTCGGAACGGAATGAACTCACCAGCCTGAACAGAATTCCTCCCCGGCAAACGCGCCCTCGCAGTCGGACTATGCATCTACCATGTCACCTGCTCCACCATCCTCTACAACGCACCGCGTTTCATCCCCCACTCATTCGGTGGTTTTGCGGAATCGTACGTCTGACCGCTCTCCTTATTGTCTAGCGTGGGACTTACCAATCGGGTTCCGTAGGCTGAACCTCACCCCCGAAAAGGTCTGGAGTACGCTGCACGGCATCGTCGGACTCGGATTCGCGGTGTGGTGGCAGGCGACGGTGCACCTTGCCGCTCTAATGCGGAGCCAGACGATGAAGGCGCAGTAGTGCGTGATCATGACGAGCTCTGTGTGTACGTGTAGATATGTTGTATTGGGTCTACATGTTGTGCAATGTTATGTTGTATCTATTTGGGAGAAAACGATCTATCGTGGGCTGAAAACAGAGAGTCGAAAGGACAAGCTACGGGAAGATGACAGGGAGATTCTACACACTTCTACAACAATTCTAGGGGACGTGTGACATGGAGTGATACATACGAGACGGGAAAACGCGATTGAGGACCGGAAAACTTGGATGGAGCAAGGACGTGAAGCTATACTGATATGCAGAAGGAGAGAATTGACGAGATCAACGGGAAGGTCGCTTTGCTAGCCAAGGCGACCTGTTTCTTTTTCTTGTGTTGGTAGAATGCCGATGTTTAGTCGACCCTGCGGATCCTAGGCACAAGTGCCCAGATGACGACGAGGCACGACATCATCGACACGATGCTAGAAGTCCTCCGTTAGCATCTCTGTGATAGTCTCGAGAGGGGTATCGCTCACAATGGTTGCAGAGACGAAATGCCAAATTTGCTAGCAAGCAGACCGGTGAAGAACGGCAGCATCGCGGAGCCAGTCATGCCAATACCCGTGATCCAGCCAACGGAACCTGCAAAGAGCCACTTGGGGATGATCTGCTTGCTGTGGTTCACCTGGATGGGGTACATCGGTCCGAGAACGAGGCCAATGAGGGAGACCGCAACGGCGTTCTCGACGAGCGATGGTACGACCCAGACAGTGACCTGCAGCTGGATGGCGAGGAACGCGTACAGGAACATAACACGGCGTTCGCCGATCTTGCGGTTCAGCCACAGCAGCGAGACGCGTCCGAGCATCAAGCCTATCAATTTCCCCATTCGTCAGTGGAAGGTTGATTTTGTAGGGCACAGTGTACGCACCGCCGAAGAATCCAGAGGAGATGTATCCTGCAGATGCGCCGCCGCCACGGCGCTGTTGAATGTACGTGACGATCCACCCGCCGAGCGTGACCTCGACACCGATGTAGATGAGGGCCCATATGGCGAGGAAGTGCACTGCGGTGATGCTCCATATTTGCTTGTACTTTCCCTTGCCGGTGACGTCGCTCTCAAGTGGCGCTAGGCCTGCTTCACCCATAACATCTAGAGGGAAGCCGCTCAGCGCGGTATCGTGACGGTCTTGCAGTGGGGACGTACCGTTCATGTTCTTGAACCGGAAGGCGGTGATGAGGAAGATGGTGTTCAAAGCGGCGATGCCGAGCGAGACTAGGTAGTGGTATGACCACTGCTCCTGTGTTGCAAAGTGGGTCGACAACAAGGGTGCACAAAACGCTCCTAGGCCTACGCAGAGAGGAGACGTCAGATTCTGAGGTCGCCGATGAAAGAGCCAGATTTACCGTAGGAAGCATGCAGAACCCCAATCTTCGTTGGTGCGTCGCGCATGTTACTGACATAGGTGTTTCCTTGCGAGTTCAGAAGAGCCAGTCCAAAGCCGGCACAAAGGAACGCAATACACATCAGGGGGAATGGACCGGCAGGACTGAGCAAGCTATACGCAATCATCTCAAACACCGCGCCAAGGACGAGGACCTGCTTCCAGTCTCAGCATCGACCGTAGGATACGTAGACAGATAACACACCTTGCCAAAGCCTAGCTGGTCTGACAACCGAACGTTCGCGACGGCACCGATGATAAAGCCCTATCACAAGGTGTCAGCAAACAACAAAGGGAATGAAGCATGCGAAGGACTTACGCAGGTGTTCGCCACGAACAGCATCGACACGATAGCAAAACCGATCTGCACACTTCAAGGTCAGCCAGAATCACCACGCACGCGCGAGTCTAATACGTACTCCGTAGTGCTCCTGGATCCTCGGGAGAAGAGGCCCCGTCGTGCCGTCGTTCCAGCCGCACAAGAAGAAGCACCAGCACAGCGCGGCATAGTGCACCGCGCTGCGTCGGTTGTGCGCGCGGCGCTCGCTGTCGGAGACAATCGCAGCAGTGCTCGAGTCGTCGCGGATCGACACCGCGGCAGAGGTCGCCGCCGTCTCTGTCACCGGGACGGCCTCGATATCCTCGCTCGTGCGCTTGTACACTTCGATGTCATCCTCGTCCTCCTCCTCTTCTGGTGTGCGCTCCGCCTGCTCCTTGCGCAGCCGCGCGATGGTCTGCAGCTCGAACGCGTCCTGGGGGTCTGCTGAGGGGTTGAGCGGCATGGTGCGGGCACGTCCGAAGTCGGAGCCGCGACGGCGGACATGGTCGTTGCCGAGCAGCGAGGGGTCGAGCAGGGCAGCGGTGCGCTGGTCGACAGCAGAGCCGAGCACGACGGCAGGGTCAGGGTGGGGAGAGTCGATCGCAGACGACATTTTGCAGTTGGTGGTCGCTGGCGTGCGGAAATCTGCACGGGGCGTCGCAGCGCGTGTACGCAGAGATAAGTTTTATACATACCTCTGAATCACCGGCCGCTTTTTGGTGTGTCCGTGGCTGGGGGCAAAGCGTAAAAAGAGCGTAAGAGAGCGAGCGGATGATAAACGTGCTCGGACGCGTGCTCTAGATCTCTGCTTGGCCACCTGCTCCTTGCAAGTTCCGGCGGATATCTGGTCCCGCCATTCGTCTGGTCTCGACTCTCGAACATCGGGTTTGTCGTCCGGGCAATCCGCGGGGAAAGCCAATCAGCGTCTGCATTAAGGTTCCAGCTCGACGTTCTTTCCTGGCAGCGTGTTCGCCGGCGTCCGCTGCTGGCGGTGGCAACACGGCCACTAGCACTCGGGGGCGATACCAGCCAACGCGGGGTCTGTCACAGCGAGCAGTGTTCGGCTTGCAGGGGCCAAATTACATACAACGGGACGGCTCCTGTGAGAAAGATGTGGGAGGAAGAAGAGAGGTCTCGGCGATGCGGGGCGCTGCCGTGCGGGGTTTATATGTGCGTCGGGACGCACCGACGCGAATTTGATGTCACAAAGGGCGCATCAAAATCACGACAAATACAGCTCGTGGCGTTGCTCGCCCTGCTGAAACGAGAAAACTCTGTTGCGCACAATGCGGGGCACGCTCCCTCCACTCTGCACGATCAGGCGGGGATGAAGCGTTGTCCCATGGCAACTGGACGCTCTCCAGGGTCAATTAGGTTTACGGGAACTCTCTTTCATGTGACGCTACACGAGGCCGTCAGAACCAACAGGATTAACATGCCAATCTCCTAGTGATGATAAGGCGGGAGAGGTAGGTGGCAATTGTTCTCGCGCGGGGTAGGTAGAAGAGCATAGCTCGCGGCAAGCAGCTCATACGTAGTGTTGATCGTAGCAGAGTCCAAGGTGCGCACAGTCGAAAACCTGTTGGCCGGGAAGCATGTGGGTCGAGCTGAAAAGGCAGACTGTCTGGAATATCAGCGAGTGAGGCAAGAATCCACCGTAAGGACGAAGAAGGGCAGAGCCGTGCAACATCTGGGCTAAAAATGGCTCTCAATGCTTCGTCCCGGACTCAGTGAACAGTTGAGAAGCGCCGAAAGCCGTGAGCCCACACCCCAGTCTGTCAGAGCGGTGTGTCGTTCCGGGTTCCACCAAATGCGTCGTAGTGCTAGGTGGGTTTTTACGTGTCACATACGGATGAGACGGCTTGAGAATCGAAGCCGGTGTTTCTCTTCGCGGGATCGGCAGGGCGTAATAGTCTCCAATGAGCAGTAGTAATCCTACTGAAAATTTCACTGTCAGAAGCCCTGCAATCGTGTCCACGTAACGGAGGGCGTAGTATGTGTAGGAAAGAAGAACGCTTCAACGCCGTCGTTTCCGAGCCCGAGCCTCCGCATGGTCGACAGAAGTCGGTGTTTCGCAGCTCCCACTAGGCTTTACGAGCCACTCCTAAGGATCTTAGAATAACAAATTCGAAGCAACTTCGAGCGCATTCGAATTTTGGCGTGTCGTTGAGATGGCGGTCGAGAGTCAAGGCAAAGGAGGTTGCCTTTTGCGGACGGTGGCGTGAGTACTCATTTGACGCCGAAGCATTATTCGCCCTCCCACAAACTCAATTCAAAGTTGCATCTCGACACTATGGGTGCTCTTCACGACAGAATCGCAAATTAAATCCTCCAAATTCTACCAGAGATTCTCAGCCTAACGCGACGCGTCGTAGAGGCGGGAAAAGAAGAACCCTGCCGAGTACGGTCTCAGGCTTGGCTCGAAAGATCTTTACGAAGTCTGTTCAAGTTGTGTGGCTGGTGTTCGGACCTTGGGCGTACAAGCCTTCGTATGCTGACAACTGCCATCTTCACATCATTTATCATCCTTATTGACGGCCGACGGAATAGTTCATATTGGTTGCGAAATCGAATGCTCCACTCCGAGTCGACCCATGGTACTGATATCGAGTATGACCGCCTTCTAACGTGCAGAATTATTCTACCTGGCGAGCCCGCGGAACAAGTGCCCATATGACCAAGAGACACGCCATCATCGATACTACACTGGTCATAGTAATCAGCATGGCACGCACGGTGTACAAGACTGCAGACTCACAACGGCTGCAGCGATGCGATACCGAACTTGCTCGCGAGCAAACCTGTAGTCAGGGGAAGCACCGCAGAGCCTGTCATGCCGATACCGGTGATCCATCCCACCGACCCGGCAAACAGCCATTTGGGGATGACGTTCTTGCAGTGGTTGACTTGAATGGGGTACATCGGACCCAGGAGTAGCCCGATAAGCGAGATGGCGACCGCGTTTTCGTGGAGGGATGGGACAACCCAGACCGTTATCTCCAAAGCGATAGCGAGGGAGATGTAGATGAACATGACGTAGTATTCGCCAACCTGTAGGAAGTGTAAGCGGTATGATATGTTGTGGGTAGTGAAGACCGACCCATCGATTCAAACGAAGTAGGAGGATGCGTCCCAGCATAAGTCCTGATTTTGACGACATAAGAATCATTTGTGGAAGGGAAGAGGTGAACATACCACCGAAGAAACCGGATGAGATGTAGCCGGACGATTCCCCGCCTCCTCTATGCTGGCGTATAAACGTTACGATCCACCCACCGAGGGTAACCTCAACACCGATGTAAATAAGAGAAAATGCCCCCAGATAATGGACGGCAGAGATGCCCAAGATTTGTTTGTATTTGTCCTTTCCGGTCGTGTCTTTCTCAGCTGGCGGAAGACCAACGTCGACCATGATTTCTGGAGCAGACATGTATTCAGCTCGTTGACGTAGGCATCCACGACCCACTCACCATCCTGAGTCCGGAAGCGAAAGGATGCCGTAAGAAAGATCGCATTCAAGACGGCGATAGACAAGGAAACGAGATAGTGATATGACCATCGTTGCTGCGCTGCGAAGTGCGTTGCAACCAATGGTGCGGAGAATGCACCCAGGCCTACCAGCTTTGATGTCAGCATGACTGCGCAGGTGAGGGTGCTTGAGCCTACCGTATGAAGCATGCAAGAATCCGAACTTCGTTGGTACGTCGTTCATGCTACTAACATAACTATTCCCCTGCGCCGTGAGTAAGGCGAGCCCAAAGCCAGCGAACGCAAACGCGATACACGTCATGGGGAAGGGGCCGGCAGGACTGAGGAGACTGTACGCGACAATTTCGCAAACGGCACCGAGGACTATGACCTAAATTCAACTTTGTGAACATCAGTCACGTACGATGTAGGATAACAAACCTTGCCAAAGCCCCATTGATCTGTCAACCGTACATTGGCCACTGCTGCAGTGATAAAGCCCTGGGTGCAAGAGCAGAGTGTCACGGGTCGGATGTAGGTAGAATCGATCGTTTCAACGCACGACGGTATTCGCCACGAACATCAACGAGACTATCGCGAGGTTGATCTGCAAGTGAAGGAATAAGTACATCAACAAAAAAATGGACTCGAAGAAACGCACGCCATAATGTTCTTGGATCTTTGGTAGAAGGGGGCCTGTCGAGCCATCGTTCCAGCCGCTGAGGAAGAAGAGCCAACACAGCACGGCGAAATGCATAGCGCGCCGTCGTGCATGAACGCGCTTCTGGCCATCCGAAAGCACCGGGTTGGCTTCCAATTCTGCTGCACCTTCCAAGCTGGTTGGCGTGCTATCATGTCCTTCGTCTCCCGGCGTGGTACGTTTAGAGTGAAGCTTGTGTAGATGTTGTGCGAGCCCCCGCATCTCAAACGAGTTTTGGTGGACGGCTTGTTCGTCCGGAAGAGCTGTGACTGCCGAACGTAAGGAGTGTTCTACATCTGGCCCATAAGCTCGCAACTTGTTGGGAGAATCCGAGTCAAACGAATTGGCGCCTAAGAGGGTGCCGCCGGTACCGCGTATATCGTTTGAAGGGTTGTGAAAGACCACAGATTTTAGGGAAGATGTGTCTTCCTCGACGAGTGACATGCTCCCTTGAGGGCGGGATATTCTATGTCGATATACCCCGTGAAATCGTCACGCTCATACTTGACCTCGATACGAGATGGCCGTCGAGAGTCAGAATAGTTGCCTTTTTCGGACGCGAAGGACAACGTAAACCCATCAGGCGCCTGCATGGTAGGCCATCATTTCAGCGTTACACACCGCATGGGCCAATGAGTTTACTAAGCATTTGGTGCGCGACCGCTGGCGAGGAATATGTGCGGCGTTGAATTATTTGTGCCGGAAATTCGCGCACATTCGAGACTCTCCCCACAGGCATCGCGAATGACCCCTCGACACTTGTACCCCAGTGAGATCGTTCCTAGTGATGAGGAATGGGATAGATTGGTTTACACAATGCCACATCCAGACAAGATAGGACGACAATAAAATATCGTCTATTTCCGTGAATTCGGGGGTTTGGAGTGTGGAATAGTAGAGAGTCTTGAAACTAATGCCTTCCTAGTAAGCATCATTAATTCTGCGCGTAGTTTGATATCTCGAGACTCTGTCGGCATCATGAAAGCGTACGTGAGACTCTTGAGGCAGCGCACAACTTCTGGAGAGAGGAGGAACGCTTCTCCGCGCCAATCTTCGGCACGACGGATGCGCCACCGCTGTACCTCGAGCTTCAACTCTTGGATCTCGTGACGCTCTGCTCTTCGGTAGAGTATCATTCGTCCAATGCGTTCCAATGGCGCATAGGAAACACCGAGTTTCTCGTTTTCGTAGAGGTGTAAACGCTCAAGGCGAGGGAAAATGTGGTCTTTCAGCAGAGGCCTTTCCATCGCCTCGAGGACGTCTTCGGTCGCACGAGGTCCGTCGGCGTAGAGCACACGCACGCTTCTGAGAGGTCGCAGGACTTCGACAATGTTGGTGTAAAGAGAGTGGAGGCCACTACGGCGCGATCGGTCCCGTAGTAGCAGGCCAAACGTGCGGGAAAGAGGCAGATTCTCTACGATTTTCCGAAGAAAGGGAACGACGCCATGCATCCGCTCATTGCCAACGCTGACGAATATTATCCAGCGGATGATGGGGTCAGGTGGGTCTTGCAGTTCACCGCGGGTGCCGCAGACTTGGTCTGTGACCCAGAACTTGAACTCGACAGACGAACGGGTGGCGACTTCAAGGTCGAGCTCAACGAAGCTTGGGGTGCCGACACGGGAATAACCTAGAACACCGTCTCCACCGAACCTTCTGGCGATGGCGGATGAGATTGCTTCGGCATCTACGAAATCCTCGTACGTAGACTCGATGGTGATATGGGTCGTTTCAGGACAGATGATTCGAGAGAGCCATATCGAAGTAGCGTCGGGCGTGGATCCGTCATATAGTCGAAGACTTCGAAGACATGGAAGACGCGCTTTGCGTGCGAGTGATCCCGAAGGTGGCGTTATGTCGAACTCGGTGTCGATGCTCAGCCGCTCCAGTAAGGTAAATTGACCAATGATGCCGGCCAGCGCATTGCCCTCAAAGTAGGCATTGCCAGGCGGCCACCTCCATGCCCGACGAATTTCCAGAGAACGTAGAGTATGCTGGAACGGCTTGTCTTGTAGCATGCTGACCAGACTGGGAAGAGCGCTGCTATCGCAGCTATACGACTCCAAGCCCGGCAGTTGCATTCGATGGAAGGGGGTGTCTGCGTATTGGTCCACCGTTCTTTTGCCCCCCACAAACTGGAGGGTGACGCTCCTGACGTTCGGTAAATCGAGGGTGGCGAAGTCCGGACTTTGCAGTGCGGCGTGGATCAAGGTGTCATAACGAAGGCAAACACTTTGAATGCGCTGGGACTCCTTGAAGACGATCCGACAGGATTCCAAGAGATCTTCGGGGCTGAGCGTGTCACAGTGACGAGCCGTGTGGATAGACAGCGGATATCGTCCAGACCGGCGGATTTGCTCCGCTACGTCGGCCGGCTTTGTCAACATAATATAAGCATTGAGGAAGCGGTATTGGAGGGAGACGTCGCGCCAGTATCGACAGATACGTCGAATCGTTAACCAAGGATAAACCTCAGGGAGGATGTTGCTTGTTTGCCGCGCATGTAAGTCGGAGAAGTCGTGTAAGACGCCCTCTATGTAAAAGAGAAGCACCACCGCCAAGACTTCTCCTGGTAGGTTGTGTAATGGGTGGTAGTGAGGGTGTGAAGGGAGGAGCAGGAGCATGTAGGATCCGACTGCTCGGTTCGTGTGATTGCCGAACGTCCTTGCCGACTGGGGGCTTGTTCGGTAGGGCGAATATCCTGCTCTCAACAACGCTAAGAGTGAGCTAGCTTCAGCTTCTAATGCGTATGATTAACGCGAAAGTCCTCACAGGAAAATGATGTCCGGAGTGGTTAGGGAAGAAAGGGTGTGCGTGTGAGAAGGCGCCCAATGGTGGGAACGGTTGTTGCCGAACGGACCGCTTTTGGACCACACTAGAAACCAACCGAGAGGGTGGGAAATCGAAGACGAACCCGCCCATTGTCTAGAATTAAGAATCCCCAACGGCCAGCGCGCTGAGAAAGACGAAGGTGGAATAAACGGGACGGCTACAAATACATCCAATATAACTGGACAGAGCAACAGGCAGGGGCATAGGATGAGATGACGAGTGCATATGGTGAAATTGAGATGCGATAAATAGCATAGGAGGACGATGCGGGGAGAGCGATTGACAATTGCGAATTATGAGGATGCGAGCGACAGTGCTGAGCTTCTACGTCGGGGCGAAGCTGTGGTACGAGGGTTTGTGGCGAAGGAATAGTTCTCCTTGCAATACATTGTTTGCGTTACGCCTAGGACTTGTGTGGGTTAGACTTACGAGCGGTTACGACCAAGCGAAGGGAGCTTACAAGGAGCTGGGGGTTCCCTTGCCGGCAGGGAGCTGTACTTTTGTTGCGGAGACGCTGGTAGGATGCGACTTTAGAGCCAGAAGTGCCGTGAGAAAGAGGTAAACTCACAGTGCGCGACGTCCGCAATGTCTTCGAAGTCTTGTGAAACATCGTCCCTAAGAACGAAGATGGTGGAGACGTCGTTCATATCCAAATTGTCGTCGTCATGAGACACCGGATCTAGAGGAATGGTATGGCCTTGAGTATACGATCAGCTTAACTGATCTACACTACTGAAGTATTCGACGTACGCTGTGCGAAAACGCGAGTGGGTTTTGGCACCCGTACGGTAGATGGCCAACCACCGCCAAGTCCGTCGTATTTTTCCTTTTTATTCAGCGATTTATCTGCGGAGGGTGTCGCGGTGGAGAGTTGCTCGTCGACCTCGGCGTCGGGATCGAATTGGAACGGGTCGTCTAAGCTGAGGTCGCTGAAGAGCTTCCAGAGCTCATCTTGGAGCCTGTCAAGCTCCGAGTCGTGTAAGATATCAATCGATGTCGAGGTAGCGTCGTAGAGGGGCGCAGTTGACTTTGTGGGAGAAGCTAGCGCTGTGAACACGCATCAGCAGGGACACCAAAGACTAAGAAGACATTAGGCATACCACCCGCAGGTCGAGCGTGTCCGTCTTTCGGGGCCAATCGGAGTGGCTCGATCTTTTGTATCTGGTTTTCACCGGCAGCAGAAGCTTCAGACCGTCAGTCTCTAAATGCTATAAGCGAATGATATGATTGTGACCCACCACCAAGCGGAGCATCCACCTCATCGAGCGGCGTGCTCGGGCCTGCCGACTCGTCCGATGAGTAGCCTTCCGAATCCTCGACCAGGCCAGGGATAGTATCCATGTTGATCCAGGGCACGGTGCAGTCACCTTCGTCATCGCTACAAGGGTGTTCGAACATTTGCACCCATTGAGGTGGGCTGCTCTTCCGCGGCGTTTCGTCGTGCGTATCCTTCTCGTCGTCGTCGTCTACGAGGAAGTCGTCTTCGGTCACTCCAGGACCAAACAAAGCTTCCACTGAAGAAAGCGGTGAGATAGCGTCAATGACGGCGTTCGAGGTCCCACGTACACTCATTGACGGGGTTCCAGTTACCAATGCTCAAATTACCGAGTCGCGCATCAGAACGAGGGGACCTGCCGCGTGTCGATCGTGAAGAATCCTCTCCCCCAGTGAAATGATATTCATCCACTGTTCCGAAATCAGCGTACGAACTTGGGATGAGAGAGAACCGACTTACTCTCAGCGGATGTTGCCCAGGGATCCAAGCCCAAGTCGTCCTCATCGGAGTCCGTGTCGTCCTTTGCCGTACAGTCGACCTCCTCCCGCTGAGGGCTCCCCTGGGCCTCTCTAGCGGCGGAGTCATGGAACGAGGTGGTGCGCACAAAGGCGCGTTTCGGGCGCGGGCTAGAAAGAACCTGTGGCCGGCTCTCGCTCGTGCTGGCCTCTTCGCCGTCTTCATCGCGCCATCCGAGAAGGAAGGAGGGCCGCGACTGCCATGCTGGCCTGCGATCGTACTCATCCCGTGAGTATGTTTCGTGTACCACGACGAGCGCGTCCTCGGCCGCGAACTTCACCGAGAGGCGTGGCCTGCTGCCCCTCCGGGATGTCACCGGCGCGGGTGGAGAGGGAATAGAAAAAGTTCCGATCGGATTCATCGTCGAGGAATGAGGCTGCGACGATGCTGGTGGCCAGGGCTCGGCGGGGATGATGGGATGAGACAAACGAGGGTAAGCTGTTTAAATGAGGGGCGCGACGCGGTTCAGATCGGGGAGATCTCCGAGACGTTCATTGTGCCAGATGCTTACCTGACAGTAGCGTGGTTCACTACCTCGCTAAAGCCTGACACTGAACGCACCGCGCACGATGCTGATCCTGACTCCTCCGCCTCGAGGCGTCGGTCATGCGCTCTGCAGATCTGTCAGCTAGGGGTTCAACAGACCGCAGACTCCTCCTCAGCAGTACTTCGTCTCATTGCTCAAAAACACATTCAAAATTGGAAAACACGACGAGATTTCACTTCGATAATGTACACGGTTTGCTCATTTCTGGCCTAGTTTGCGCGGCCAAATTAGCAGAGGACAATCGCAGGTAGAAAATACCACGCACTTAGCTCAATTCGATACGTAATCCTCGGCTGCGTCCCACTGCCAGCCGTCTCGTGCTGGGCCGGCATACTCCATTGAGTTGAGGTCGCTCTTGCCATCTAGAGCAGGGAGCCATTGTTTTTCATTTCCGTACGATGCGAGACACTCCCAGGCCGAATCGTGACGCCATCGGCGAGCAGTGACCCCAGTTTCGCCGCGCACCACGCCCTGGGCCCAGTTGCCGACCTGTATGAACACCCCTCGCACCTCCTCGCCCTTGCGAAGCTGCAGAACCACCACCCGCGTTCCCGAAGGAAGCTTGTCATCTCTCCACACCTCCTCGTACTTCTCCACCCGCCCAGTCTCCGGGTTCAGCATCTCGCCTGTCTCCAGCTCGTCGCCGTTCGGCAGCGTCTCGCAGCGGCCGATGTCGGGAGGAGCGTCTTCGCCCCCGCTGCGATTATCGACGATACGACCCCACGAGCACCTTCCATCCTCCAGATACGACTTGACCCCAGCAAATGCCCATTCACAGTCCGAGGGGTCTTCTAGGAAGGGTCGAAAGTCCGTGTAGAGGTTGGTAGCGCCTCCGCCGTTCAAGACTACGGTGCAGGTGAGCTCTTCTGGATCATTGGGGAGAAACCGTAACGAGACGCGGCGAGAGATGGATGGTGGATGGAGAGAAGCGTCGTTGCTTGACATGGTGGTCGGACGTCAATCTGAAGCATCAATTGATGCGTCTCGAATGATGCGCCCTCAGTCGTATTCGCAAACTCTATTTGTCATGGAAGCGTGCGCAAACATCAAAACCACAACTTTACACAGCGTCTTCATGCTCGGCAGGGTAGAGGCAAAAGAGTTGCTCAAAACGGAGTTCTACAGACGGGACTTATCTTACGCGAAGGTTCATCTTCTCGATTTTGAAGAGTAAACTGTGATAAACAGACATAGCATCTAAGACAACACCCGTGAGCAGCAAGCCAAGACCTGGAACCTGCCCCCGCTTCCTCCTTGGTTACAACTGCTATCAGTGGTAGGAAAGCATTGCCAGCTCTGGCCTGTCGTATCAATGGCACTGGTCGGTCTGCAACACCTATCCTCAACACGACATAACGAGAACACGGAACTCAGGAAACGCACTTTCCCTTGCCATCGCATCGTACCGAGGCACCCTTGTTGTATCCGCCCTTGCACATCTGGTCTTCGGACTGCGTAAGTCCATTCTGCGAGATGAGCTTGCAGTTGTTGGTCATGAGGAACCCTGAGTAGACGAGGAATGCCCGAGCGGGACCCGTGAACTATGAACGGCGGAGTCAACGTCGACGTTGCATTTCCGTGAAAGCGTCGTACGCACCTGTTGCAACTAGAAGGAGCAAGGTCCAGTTAGAAGAGATATATATACCAATCATTTATTCGAGCCCGACGTACAAACTCAGATCCAACAGCTATGTGAATAGTGCAGTCAGTTACCGGTAATGTGTTGATGGCTATGAGGACGTACCCATCTGCCCAGGAGCGCATACAGCCAGTGCAGGTTGAGCAGCCACACCGAAAACAGCGAGGAGAGCGAAGGCGGACCGGCCGCTGAAGAACATTGTGCAAAGGTTTGAGGAGAGCGAAGGAGGAAGAAATGAGACGTCAAGCCTAGAGACGTCTGGACATCGTTGAACAGTACTTTATACCGAGACTTGATGCGCGTACGCATTTTCGCAGCTTCCGGCATCATTTCCGTAGCGCAAAGTACATCAAAGAGAGTGAGGATGTATGACACGCTATGCTCAAGCCTGACGCGGGTATCAAAGGTAATAGCCCCTAGTAGTCCGCGCAACCCGACTCTAGGACGGAGTGGCATCACCCTTAGGATGAACCCTGCTGTGCTCAATACCATTTCAGACTTTTCTCTGAGAAGAAAGATATAGCCTGCTCACCATGCCGCAGATACAGATCCCAGTAACGCGTCGGAGATACATCTCAAACGCGCCAAGTTTAGAAAACAAGGCGAAGTGAGCTCATCGGCAACACATCATTGCATTTGCCAGCAATGTTCCAATCACGGTTTCAGCCGTCCGGCGGGATGATCCAGGGACGAAAATCATTCAGTGGAACCTGTGAGAACCTGTGCCGGGACTGCATAGTCTCCGTGGGCGCATCGCGGGATCGTAATAAACAAGTGATCAATGTCGCACGGTCGCCCCCTGACCCCACGGGGGACTCCGTGGGTACTTCGTCGTACCTAAGCCCATGCAAGTACGCCGAGCGAAAAGCCAAAAGAGTGCGAGACCCGACACCGAAGGACGGTCACTGAGAGAGGATGGGAGGAAGATCAAACTAGTATAGACGCCGTTTGCAGATCCTTACCATTTGTGGCGCTTAGGTAAGCAAAGATAACGATCTAACCAAGGAGGAGCAATCGGCGTCTATACTCGACTTTTCGGCTTAGCAGGCTCTCTGCCCAATACAAATCGTTCTAAGCAGTTTGCAAGCGACTTTTGAATATACCATAAATTCCTAAGCTATATAAGTCAGCAGAAAGACCAGGCTCTAATCGCTGCGCAACACACCCATTGGATAAGCATGAGGAGACACGGTTACAATATGAGCGAAAAATCACCACACAAAACGCGAGAATCAGTTAGGAGGCGGTATGTGCGTTTCATCCACACAGGTGCGCATTTCCGATAGATCATTTGAATATATCAGGCCTATATCGAACAGTTTGCCGATCTAGTACAACAAGCAGGGTGCAAAGCGCCACCGACAAAGCTCCGCCATCACAGCGAGGGTCTCAAGCGCGGTTGCAGCACGCGAGGACAGTGAACCTCCCACCGGATCCGCCGACGTTGCAGCTCTGATCGTTAGTGTTGGAGCAGGTCCACCTCTGGCCCTGCGTATCGGTGGCAGAGACGACGCTACAATATTTATTAGAAGATGGTTGCAAGGGCGGTGGTTCAGAGCACTCACTTGCCACTCCCGTCACACTGGACGGAGGCACCTGAGCTGTACCCGCCTTTGCAGTACTGCTGAGAGTCCTGAGTGAGCCCGTTCTGCGAGATCAGGTTGCAGTTGTTGGCCATGAGGAAGCCGCTGAACACATTGAAAGAGCCCGAGGGACCGGTGAACTGCGGAGCAAGGCATGTTAGCGTCGACGATGAAGGTGAAGAGCCGCAGTCACGTACCTCTTGAAGCTATACAATGGGTGGGAAGGTTAGAAGACAAAAAAAGCCTCAAAATAACTGCGTACGAATTCGGTACCAACGGCTAGAGAGGATGGTTTAGATGGTGGTACACAGCAGGTAGAAATAGAGAGGACGTACCCATCTGACCCGAAGCACAGACGGCCATGCCAGGTTGTGCGACGCCGAACAACACGACGAGGAGAGCAAAGGTGGAGCGGGAGTTGAAGAACATGATTTTGGTCGTTCGAGAGCGATGAGCAGAAGATACAGAGGAGCAGGCGCAAGGGTGAATAAGAGCCTGCTTGACCTCTGCAAATCCCAAAGGCTTAAATACGACTTGTTAACGCGCGCCTTGTGGACTTAGGCTTTGGGTCTGTGTCGTCCGGCCCCCGCGAACCACGCAAGCAGATGAGAGCCGCGACTGAGGCGCTCCGCAGAAGGTCGGTTGCGGGCGGTTGGCATGACTAGATCCCGCCGAAAGGTACGCGTCATTGCTCCCGAAGTCACAGGGGACGAACGGTAAAATCCTGTGGGAGAAACTACCTGGTACCACAAGGGGTTTCGTATGGAGAACGGCGTGATTCGCGGAATAAAAAAGGTGGCACTTTACGTAGAAATCCAGGCAATGACCGAGCCCAGGAACGGACTCGTGCGCAACGAAGCATGCAGCTTCAAAGCCACCTCATTCTTGAAGAGGGTTCCGAAGACCGACGCCCCAAACAACTACTTCATGATGCGTTAGCTACCTCATCACCGCTAGACTGAGTTGCTACTCACAGTCGTTGCCTTAGCTTCGTCCCTCTAGGCTCGAGCTGCGCAGCAATGAGTTCAGCAATAAGTGCACTCATGTAAAATTACTTGGATGTTCGCGAGCGGTCAGATCTATGCGACGTCGGTGACCGGCGGCGAAAATCCCGCGAGATGATTGAAATACCTTGCCGAGAACCTTCGAGCGACATGTGCCATGGTACGGGAGCTGTTAAAAAGAGGTCAATTGTATCGTGGAAAATCGGCGAGGGTGTGTCGGGCCCGGTATGGCCGCCATCTTGTGTCCCAGTGCGGAGCTGCGCTTTGACAGGATTCTTCGCGAGGTATAATGGTTCGATGTCACCTTGATCATCCTCTTCCACGTAAAATCTTCGTAATTGCACCCTGGTACATTTTACAAGGGCCTGGTGAAGCACAGCAAGCGACACCGTAGCGCACACGTATCGACGACTTAGCCATGATTCAGCGATGCTCAGGGCTCGTGCTACAAAAATAAAAGGTAGTCCGTTTATGTCAAAACGAAATTAAACACGGAAGAGAGGAAACTCACTTGGGGGAAGAAGTCGACGTTGACGGCAACCCGAGCCGCGAAGTAGCATAAGCTCAACAGACACGAACAAACGGTGGCCACAAGCCTGGGTTGTGTTGATCGCTTGTCCCAAACGGGGCTTCTCGGGAAGTCCCGAAACAGGCTTGCCTCCTACCTCGTTGCACTAATTCTCTCCACACGGCTTGCTACCGTTTTCATCCGTTTCATTCGCATCTGAAATCAACAATTGTGCCTGCGCGATGCCGCGAGAGCAACCACACAGTCGGCTCAATGCCTACCACCACACGAAGCAAGGAATACTCGGAAATCAGGCAGGTCGTGCAGCCCCTGCGTGGAAGGTCAATCAGCAGGAGCGGAGGACTTCTGCTGCCCAGGCTGCCCCGGGTAGCAAGATACTATTGAGTAGGCTGCCGAACGATGTGGGCGAGGATGAGGTTCAGGTACGTCGACGCGTGTACCCCTGCACTTCGTACCACTGACGGATACGCGCCAGGCACTGTTCACGAAGACGGTGGGACCCGTGCAGGACGCCTTCATAGTGTATAACTCGCAAGGCAACTCAAAGGGCATGGCTGTTGTGTCCTTCCACCGACCAGGCGACGCGCTCGTCGCGCGACAAAAGTATAACGGAAAGATTATCGACGCCAGTGAGTAGCGGCTGTAGTCGGGTGTCAACTCGTATGCCATGGCAGCTTCACATGGTCGGACTCTTCTACGATCACAGGGAGGCCCATAAAGATTGAAATCATCAAGGACGACGATGATACACCAAAGGCACCACCGCCGCCTACGAAGCCAGCCGTGCCTTCGTTGCTGGAACGCTTGGGAGGACCTGTTGCCCCAGCTCTTCCTCGACCCGCACAATTTGCGTACGTCTGTCGCGTCGTTCTGTCGCGTTCCCTTACTCAAAGTTTTTCCAGGCAACCATCGAGAAAAGCACCCGCATCCGCGAAACCAGCACCCCAGTCCCTTCCAGCGATTCCAGTCAACGCCCGTCGGAAGACAGGTCGGCAAAAGAAGGGTCCCAAACGCGTCAACAAGGCCCGGGCGCAGGTGACGGCGGCTGAGCTCGATGCTGAGATGGAATCATACCGAGCTGGGGTGTTGGTCGACGAGGATATCAAGATGTGAATCGGTACGGGCTGTTTCGTTACGCACGGTCCTGTTTTCTGTACTTTGTCGAACTTGCTCTGCTTGCACTATAATATTCCTAGCCTGCTTTGGCGTTTAGAATCAGTAGTTGCGTGTTTTTGATAAGATAAGATTAGACGGCGCCGACATGCAATCCGCCGGCGCCGAATTCATGCTCCAACAACTTGCTCCCGACGTTCACCATCCCGACCTCCACGCGACCCTCTCGCGCCGACCAGCATGGTTGCGCCGCTGTACACGACCGCCTCCGGTCTCCTCTTCCACGCTGGACAGATCCTTGTCGTCACCGTCGGCCTCCCGGCGCGCGGTAAGACACACATCTCGCGAGCCTTGGAACGGTATTTGCGCTGGACGGGTGTGAAAACACAGGTCATTTCTCTCGGAGACTATCGCAGAAAGGTGTTAGGGAGTGCGCAGAAGCTTCCGCCAGACTACTTCACGCTCGGTGAGTCTTCCGTTTTCCTTGCGTTTCGCCGCAATCTGAGAAAATCGAGCAGGGGAGAAGAGCCCCAACACTATCGCACTGCGCGGAACGATTGCCGGAGGTTGCGAACAGCTCATTTGGGACTTCTTTGACTCTGGCGGACAGGTCGTTATCTACGACGCCAACAACGGTACTCGCGCCAAGCGTCAGGAGCTCGCGGAGAAGGCCCAGAAGGCCAAGGTCCACATCGTTTTCTTAGGTGCGCTTTCTCTCTGCGATGTCTGATCTTTCGGAGGTACTCAGGCTTGTTGCTTGTCCTAGAATCGATCTGTGACAATGAAGACATTATTCTGTCTAATATTCGGGGCGTCAAGATCTCCTCGCCGGACGTGCGTTGGTATCCTACTCGGCCGGGAGCTGTGTATAATGCCCATCCATAGTATCGTGGCTGGGACCCCGAGCAAGCCATTCAAGATTACTACAAGCGGATACGCGACCACGAGTCCCACTACCAACCCGTCGAGGAGACGGATTGGCCTCATATCAGGATCATGAACGTGCGTCCTTCTTTGTCCGATGCTGGAGTCGTACTAAATAACTTGTCTACCTCAGGTAGGAGAGAAGATCATGGTGAACGTGAGTGTTTCAAGTCGCTGTGTACAGGACGTCGCTCTTAACATTCGATTGCAGGAAGTCCGAGGCTACCTCCAGGTTCGTCCAGGCACTTGCCTCATCATCGCGAAGACGAAATTAAGGGAATTTTTCTACAGTCAAGAGTGGTCTTTTTCCTTATGAACATCCACAACCGCTACCGCACAATCTACTTCGCTCGAGTAAGTCATTAACCGAACCTCCCTCGAGCCTTCACTGATTTCGCTTCAGTCGGGCCAATCCCTCATAGAGCACTCCTACAAGGCGGATTCCGACCTATCGCCACACGGATGGGAGTATGCGGAACGCCTCAAAGAATTTGTCCTAGACCGCCGAGCCAAGTCACTTGAAGCGCGTGGTCTGGACGGCAAAGATCGTCGCCTTGTGGTACGCGCATGTTGGCTGCAATGTTCTTCTTCATGCCTGACAAAGCGTGCGCAGATCTGGACATCCGCACGGAGACGCTCACACCACACCGCATGGCCCTTCCTTAGCACCTCGTCATCGGATGCAATCCCTTTGCCACGCGTCAAGATCATTGAGAAGCCCCAAATGGCGGAGATCAACCCCGGAGTCTGGGATGGTCTCGCGCCCGAGCAAGTGCGCAAGTTCTTCCCTGACGAATGGGAGCGCTTCGTGCACGACCCGTATGCCTACCGTGCGCCGCGCGCAGAAAGTTATCACGACCTCTGTGGTACGTTCTTTCTTGATTTCCAAATCTTCAACAACCTCATGCCACACACCAGTGCGTCTCGAACCCACTCTCATCGAGCTTGAGCGCGAGAGGGAGGACTTGCTCATCATTAGTCACGCATCTGTCATTCGCTGCATGCTCGCGTACCTCATTGGACTCCCCGCATCAGAGATTCCTGCCATCGAAGTCGCGCGAGGGGACCTCATCGAGGTCGTGCCGACATCGTACGGTGTGCACAGCCAGGCGTTCCATTTCTGGGATGGCCCAGGGCGCTCAGACGGCAGCCCAGGCAAGGACGAGGCGAACTTTTACGAGAACTACGCGGAGGATACGAAGGGAAAGCGGAGACCAGATGCCCAGGGGATTATCACCCCCGTAGAGGTGGCTGTTTGAATGGATGGGCTAATAGGAGACGGAATGGAACAATCAATGATAGTGTGTATTCTACCATACGCTGTATAACATTTTTCAGTGGACTTTCGCCGATGAGTCTGAGCGACCCAGCTTTCGGCTAAGACAGTCAAGATCGTCATGGAAAGATGATAAAATCTTGGTGAGCACTTCTTCGGCTGGAAATCTCCTCTTTCTGCGCTAATGACACCACCATTTCCCCAGGCATTCACAACAAGTTTCTCGCCCTCGCAAAGACGTATGCGCCTCTCAGCGATACGCTCGTCCGCTATCAAAAATAGCAGCGCCGCCACTCCATGCCGTGGATCACGCAGCCGAGTTTTATTCCGCTGGCCGCCCAGTCAGACCTATTTCGCGTGTGGTGCTTCCAGACTCAAATATCCGCCAGCTGTATACACTCGCTTATATCCTATCAAGGGTTACTCTCAACGTACATCAAATGCTTACCCCGACATGACAGGGCGTGGGTACTCTCGGACGCCAGGATCGGGGGCGCTCCGAGCACCTCGCAACTTCTCGATATCAATAACTTCGAACGCCCTCTGCGCAGCGAGAGCTCAAACGCATGCGAATTCGTACAAAACGGCGTGCTTGATGGAGGCGTTCTCATCTCCTCTGCAATCGTATTTACAGGAAGCATAACATGCAGGCTAGCCTTGCCGCTGCAAGAGAATCCCTGCAGACCTCCGCTGATTTGGATGGAAGACGGTCAAGATGCCCTAGTGTATTAGGTTCGTCACATATCTAGCTGGGTCGTTGACCGCAACTTACGGTGTGCGCTAGGGGGTGCTATTGGAACTACCTTGGATGCGTCCCAAAACTTGAATCCTACAGGGCAAGCAGTGGCTCCTGTTATGACAGAAGGATTCAAGCTCCTTCAGTCGAAGATCGACAACCTTGCCACGCACTCGGAGATGATTATGAATGGGTTGGACCATCTGACGAAGATCCACCCTTTCGTTTCCAGTAAGTTGCATCTATTTTTCGAATTTCTTGCTCTTAGCCAATACCCTATCAGTCGCCGTTCTAGCCTTCAAAACGGCTATCAAGTTTGAGGTCACTCGCCGTCAGAATGACAAGCGTATTCTTGCCGTTCGTGCTGCGATGACAGACTTATTCTCCATACTCCTCCTGTGAGCTTCGCCATTCATACACGGTAAGGTCCACTCTGACGGCGCTAGTATCGAGAAAATTGGGAAAGATGAGCCTGACGAACACGGTATGCTCATCGAACAGCGTTTGGCTATACGTATCACGAGCATCGCCGACGATATCAAAGAATGCACCAAAGTCTGCGATACTTTCCAGAGCAAGCGGACGATCGGTACGTGCTGTCACCTAGTAACTCTACCACTGCGCTTGACTCTCTCCTTCAACAGTCAAACTCTTCAAATCCTTGGAATGGGAGGGGAAACTCGAGGGCTTTATCGTCACGTTCGAGGAACACAGGACAGCCATCGAATTCGACCTCTCGGCACACACCAGCATCCGAGTAGAGCAGATTTTCACCACACTCACAGTTGCGACGGGTACCGCCCAAGCCGCCAGAGACAATTACTCGATGGCGCTGCTTCTACAGCTACTCCGCTCCCCTGAGGAACGCGAGCTGAAGAGATTCATCGACTCGAAAGGTGGCCCGGAGCAGTTCCTCAAGAACGACGATCTCATGCAGGAACTCCTGAAAAGGAGCGGCGAGCCAGAGGGAAAGACCAGCCTGAAGGGTCCGTCACCAAGGGGGCAGACAGATTTAATACAGGAGATCAAGCGCGAGGTCAGCAAGACGATGGCCGACATGATTTCGGAGCACTACGACCAGTTCAGGGTGAAGTTCGAAGCCCAACAGGAGCAACTCAGACAGCAGATGGACGCATCCGTGCGGAGAGAGGGCGATAGAATCATTACCGTGATAACCGGTGGACCTCACGAGCGCATCATAGATCCGGTAGGGCTATTCTTATCATGATGCCCACCTCGCTGACGGGGACCCTTCTAGGATCTTTACGTGTTGTGGAAGGACATGGGCTGGAAGAGCACGACGAAGGCGCGCCACCTCGTGATGGCTCTCCGCGAGTTCTATTCCGAACGACGCAAAGACATCATGTCCAAGGAACGCAAATCTATGGATAATATTCACGCCATCCTTCACTCTACAGACGACTCACCATCCCAGAAGGTCCTTGAAATTACGGAAATAGTCGATGGGAAAATCAAGGCGAACGACGGGGCGCTGCAGGGCGTGCAGGATGACTGGGCGCTGGAGTACATCACAATTTCCAGGATCCAGCCTCTTCTCGAAGCCTTCGACGACGACGCGTCTAGTCTGGTGTCTGTGGCGGAAGTTAACGCATTCACGACGGCTCGTCCCAAGGACTGGAGGTGAGTGCCTTCCCGGATGTCGCTTTTTCCGAGCTCATGCTATGTTGGACACCAAGCCTGCCTCAGTGGATGGCATATTGGACCGCTGGATTCCCCTTGACGCTGAAGTATTATTACAACCGAGCTCAGGTCCTTTTGTCGCGGATGGCCGACCGTGCTCGAAACGTTCTGGAGGCAAACCGCTCGCTGGCGGATGCTCTCTTGGGCGAGTACCACACTACCAGGGGCATAGACATGTTCTTTGGCGGCGTGTATAACGTCGTGCAGGATGTCTACGACGACTACGATTTGTTTGGACGTTTCAAAAACTATGTTGAGGCCGAAGAAGCGCGAATGCAACAGACGTTACTGGCAGTCAAGTATTGCATCGATGCACAGAACACCCTCCAGCTCATAACTGGGCCAGGTCGCCTGGAGAAAGTAAGCCAACCCTTCCTCCCCCGGTATTGCCAGACCAAACCTTGACCGTGGTCTTTCAGTACGCAATGCCGCTATTCTACCTGCTTCTCGTTCGTGGATACCAAGTCCTCGGCCATGCAAGTAAAGCTGTTCTTCACCCGAAGGAGGTCTCCAATATCTTAGACTCATTCAACACGATTCTCAACGCGATTGGGACTAGGGTGGCACATCTCAAAGGTATTTTATGCAAGGCACCCTTCACGATCCACGATTTGACGTACCAATGACAGCAATATGTAAGCTCCAAAATCTTGGTCTTAAAGAGCAGCTTCAAAAAGTTGCTTATGGCATTGTACGTTGTCTCAATTGAGCCTGATGGTCCTGGTCGACTTATTCTCTCGCAAAGTTTTACTACGTGGAATTCGACGCCGAACTACCGCAGAGCAAATACTGGTCTTCGTTATCCATTGCCCCGCTATGTTATCCCATCGACGATATTATCTATTTCTCTCCTAATATGGCCGCTTGTACTGCAAGTTACGCGGACCTTGACGCTATCAAGGATCTACCCGAAGGAGAACTGCATTATCCAACGATTGCAGATGCCCTGGATCTCGAGGCCTACGACGAACATAGCGATATCACCGACGTTTTGCTGTCAGGGCGCGCTCCTACGTGGTGTGGCTCCTCCTCGTATATAGGATACGACGGCAGCATCATCAGTCAAAGCCCCGCCGGTATCATCACCATGTCAATCCCTTTACACGATGGCCAATTTTCTGGGACTGGCACGGACAACGTTGGCGACTTCACCGTTGAGGGTCGCCTTGAAGGCAATCTCGTCACGTTTACAAAGCAGCACGCGTCAGGGGAGATCAACAAGTGGCGATTAGAAGGCGAGCTGGACACCGACCGAAGAAGAATTGCGGGCAAGTGGGGCTCATGTACCAGCCCTGGGGACGATTTGGACAAGCGCCTTAGCCCGGAAGACGTACAAGGCCATTTCGATCTCTACATTGCGCCCCTTCACCTCCGTCGCTCCAACTCGTCCGACCAACAGCCGACAGCACGTGAGCGCTGGCAGTACGCAATCGGGGCCACCCGGGATCTACTTCGTATCAAGAAGGGCCTATTCAGCTGGGACTACCTGAAAGAACGCCGTAGGATCCGCCATCGTTTCCTTCAGCTTTTTTCCCGGCTAGGCGTATCTACCACTTGCATATTCGCGCAAGCTGTGGAATCATTGTCGCTAGAGGAGTCGCAGGAACTTTCGACTCTAATTTCGTACTGTTCGAAGGCAGACCTCAAATTCTATCGATCACTCAGCGCACGGCTGCAGCGGAGGAGCATCATCCACTGGTATGTTATTTCCTCAGGTTCTCGTCGCCGTGTTCTTACCATCTTACCAAGGGCTGCCTGCTGCGACCTTACCCCCCAGGTCTTGCTATCTGGGGTGCGGTATGTCTGTCTGCATTGCCTTGAGTTCGACTCAGCGACTGGCGCGACACTGTCCTCTACGACGGACTTGTGCTCCAAATGCATAGACGCCACGGTGGATCGTAAAGACAATACGAGCCATACTCCTTCCCATGATCTGTTACAGCTGACGCAGTGTCTTCACCGAAGATGGGAGCGCTCAACCTTCCGTTAGCGTTGGACACTGCGAAAAGCCTTCGAAAGGATGGTCTGTTTTTTGTTGTCATATATGTTTTTATTTGTTTTGCTCAGCCATCGGATTCTAGATGTTACGGGGGAGACAGCACGGAAATGTAACAAATGCGAGTCCTCTTGCGAGCGGCCGTATTGGTATTGTATCGACTGCCCTGGTAATCTTATTTCACCCTGTCCCATTGTACTGGCTCTGCTGACATCTCTCATGTAGTCGGGACGTGCTTCTGTTCCAAATGCAAGGCGGGGTTCGATCGCATGTCCTCCCACATCGTGGACATATTGCCCGTGCACACCGCCGACCATCCAGATATCACCATGAACAACTGTATATCCCAGGCGGACGATACAACAAACAAAAACGCCACTGACGACGGGCTCCAAGTGGATACTTCATCGAAGAACGTTTCACACACTGCCAAGTTCGAAGTAGTACCACCAGAAATTGTTGTCGTCCCTGGAGACGAGAGTGACAGTGCCGAAGTGAACAATAACGCAATTACGGAAGGTGGATGCGAGCCAGCTCCAGAACAGAATATCATTGCGGGCTCAAGAGACAGCAAGAACCCATCGGCGACCGACGCCACACTTCCTGAAGATGGCCCTACTGAGACCTCGAACGTCACGGGCGCGTTCGTAAATATCACGAAACCCGACTTCGAGCAAGTCACCCACCGCTATGAACACAGGATGATCCTCTGTCGAATGCTAGCGGAGGGCTCTTCGGTGACAGAACCGACGAAGCCGACCGTGGAGGAACAACTCGTCAGCTTCACCAAACGCTTCGACTCCCTTGAGTCTGGCGTGAGGCGGCTGGAAGAGATGATGAATAGGTTGCTCCACTCTGCGGCAATTGTGTCCAGTCCTGACGTCGGCGCGACCATAGTGTCAGAGGCATGATCACTGGCATGTATCAGCCTAGCCTAGTACTAGTGGTATGGCAGTATGCGTGGGTATACCACCTGTATACTCGATGGAGGGGAGTGGTTATGGAGAACTATGAGGTTCATATGATGTATTTGTCTCTGCGCGCGTGCGGGTTCCTTCAAAAAAGACACGAGAGGGACACGGCGGGCGCAAGCCTGAAGCCACGGCCGGGAGCGCTAACGTGGTGACACCGACTTTGTGGTGAGTGTGTATTTGATAAGAAAATAGAAGCTTATGAATCCCACAATGATCCGACATTGTTACAACATCCTGGCCAACTTCTGCTGCTAAAGGGGACGTCTCATGTTCATTTGAAGGGTATCTTCGGAACATACCATAAAAGGGAATTTCATCACAATCGTGTGTGACAGAGCGCCGAAAGTTGACCAGCGCGTTGGCCGCGACCACCTGCCCTTTGTTCCTGTCGACCACGACTCTCCACGCTGCGCGCAACATTCTCGCGCGCCCCTTTGCCACAAAACCCTGAACCGACGAGCCATGGCGCGTTTTCGGGCGCCCACGAGCGACAGCGAGGACGAGGGAGTTTCGGATTCTTCACAACACCAGGAGGAACTGGAAGTCGCGAAGGAAATCTCCTCTGTTCCACAAGATGATCGCCATTCTCCACGAAGATATGGCGCGAATCTTGTTGACAGTGACGACGACATGTACACCGACGACGACAACGCTGCCGCAGACCAACATTCGTCTCGCGACTCGTCTGTCTCCCCACCCCCCATAGCTTCCCGACCAGTTGACCCGACACTCATACCATGGGCCCGCGAAATTGGTGTAGATCCACAAAAGATGCATGTCATGCAAACGGCCCTTTTTCGTGTTCCAGAGGAGGAAGCGGCAATACGAGACATGGGCCGTCTGACGCGCCAGAATGCAATGCTACAACGACTTGCCACGTTCCCGCCAACCCTCAACCGGAAACATAGTAGGGACTCGGATGGGGACGGCCTTCGCGCAGATTCCAGACAGGTGTGTGAGGCAGCTATCTGAACTATGGCCCAGCTGACCTGAAGCAGCGTCCGTCCTTTGCCCATGACGTCGAACCGGCACCGTTCAAGCCAACAAGAAAATATGCAAGAGTGGAAGGGTCCGCATCTGCCTTTTCTGGTCAGGAGAGTGTGCTGGTGGACTCGGGGCTCGCACTCGGGCGGTCTTTCCGTGTAGGCTGGGGGCCAGGTGGCACCTTGGTTCATTTGGGGACAGTGTGTGCGCTGAAAGATACTCCGTAAGTCCCTGCAGCCCCGATCGTGTGATAGTATTCATCCCATACCACAGTACTACATCCGCCAACACATCCGTCATCAAAGTATCTTCGCCACCTCTAGTTGCCACAACTCGAGACGAAACCCTAGAGCGTACCACTAAATTACTCAGCCACCATCTCAACAATACCACCATCGAGTCCGACGCTGATGGAGTGCCTTGTGCAAATCCTTCTCGAACGCTCAACTTCGCTTCGTTTGCCTCGCTTTTCCCTGTGGCCGACGGATCTTTTGAGGCGACCTTATTCCGTCTTGGGCAAGCACTGTTCGACCCTATAGAGCTTCGTCTGGCCGATTCTGTCGGTGTTGACATTCGAAATCGTGTCGCTGTCCTACGCCGAAAGTCCGCCCTGTCCAAATGGTTACAGGAAGCCGTGGCGCCCATCGTCGAAGCTACGTTACGCGACATACCTCCAGGGGAGTACGACTGGGCGGAAGCGATATTCACTCTACTCACTGGGAATCAAACGGAGAAGGCCTGTGGTACAGCCGTCGACTCTGGCAATGTCAAGCTGGCGACCTTGCTTGCCCAAGCTGGCGGGGACGACGACTTCAAAATGGACCTCCACGCTCAGCTGAAGCTATGGCAAGAGCAGCGTATTGATGTGCATGTTGACGAGAGAGTGCGCAAGGTTTATGCGTTGCTCGCTGGCATCGTAGACGTGTTGGAGGGGTCGAAGGGGACAGGTCTCGAACGCTGTCCGGATGTTCAGCTAGCGAAGGGATTGGACTGGAAACGCGCGTTCGGTCTGCACCTCTGGTTTAGTGAACCTATGGATGCCCCCATCTCGTCGGCCTTCGAAGCCTATGACCGAAGTCGGAAGGCCAATCCCCAAGTTGCTCAGCCTGTTCCATGGTATCGAGAGGGGACCATCTCTCTCGATTCCCTATGGAGATTACCGAAGGATAGCGACTCACCCGACGCACTATTTTCACTCATCAAGTTATTCGCCAATCCGGCTTGCTCGCTATCCTCCATTTTCACACCGCTCTCCTTCGCTCCCTCGCCTTCGGATTACCGCCTGCCATGGCATCTCTACATTCTCCTCTCTCGGTGTCTTCGGACACGGGACTTCCCAGACAGAGGGGATCCCGGTGTGGAGCGTGGCACGCCAAGTGCCGACGGTGAGCCAGAGGTCGAAGGCCACAGCCCCAGCGCCGATCTGCTGGCGAGCAGCTATGCACTACAGCTTGAGCAGGCAGATATGCTGCAAGAAGCGGTGTTTGTACTGCTTCACGTCGAAGGCTCAAACGGGTACGCATTCGTTGTGCTATGTTTTGATGCCCGAGTTAACCGATAGCAGGCGAAAGCGCGCGATTAAGGATATGCTCGCTCGAAATGCAGCGCGCCTAGACGACTGGATGACACGAGGGCTCGTGGGCAGTTTGAAGATCCCCATCGCTTGGGTAAACGAGGCCAAGGTGTGTTTCTCAACATATCAACAATCCATCACGCGCTCATATCGTCCGTGTTCCAGGCTGTGTACGCGCTGAACGAGGGTGAAGTTTACCGCGCGTACGAGCTGTACCTTACCGCCGGCCTATTCACCCCCGCTCACGACCTTGCGGTGCTTGAGCTCGCGCCCGACGCAATCATTCACCGTGACCTGGAACTTCTGGAAGAAATATTCCAGCGCTTCGTCGGGCACCCCGTGGAAGATTGGCATGCTCGCGGGAAGGTATGTGGGTTCTTGTAGGACATTGTCGGGTTCTTTCTGACCGGTGCTGCAGGTGTTCTTGGACTACGTACACGCGATGACGCGCATGCCCGAGCTACGCGAATACCTCGACGAGTCCGACATGGCCGACAATGCTTATACAAGCGAAGTCGACGAGCTGACGCGGAGCGTGCCGAAGATGATAGGACTCTTGCCCAGCATCCTCCGCGATCGCTCAGATATGCGACACAACGCAGCCCTCGCGGAAATGATTGCGGGGCTGACGTTGCGTTTGGACCAGCTACGGCCTCTGGCGGTGAGTGCATCGCTTTCCTTCTGTGATCGAGACCATAAAACTTATCGTGAAATGTTGTAGCTCGGCACACAGCTTCGCACCGCGCAAGTGGGAGAGGCGACAAAGCTTCACCATATTCGTGCCACGGCCTACGAACGGTTTTTGCGAACAATTGAAGTCGCGTAGTCACAGATAACTTCCTCTTTCATTGCCCATGTACCGAAGACTCCCTATCACACGTATATAATCCACACTGCGTTGTCCGTTCAAATCGCTTCATTCGTTTTGTTACCGCCGCCGAAAGTGTTATGTTGGTGCCGCCCTTATATATGTCTTAGCCAACGCTTGGACCGGCGTACACTAGCATCTGATTGTTCTTTGTCTCGAAACTTGTATATTCGCCCCCGCCCCGATCGATCTGTCTTTTTTGTTCTGCCAGCTTGGACCTTGTCTGCTATGCAGGTATCACCAGGTCGCTGGATTCAAGTTGGATTGCAGCTGCACACCGCCCGCGCGCCACGGCGCGTCCACTCCATGGTCCCGCTTCATTGACCTTTTCACTTCGTCGACACTCCTGGTTGCCCTCGTGCGTGCAGGGCATTGCCATTCTTACTCATCGCGCGACCCATGCCTCTGTTCTTTCCCATTACACGCATACTCCTTTCCCCGGCGGAGCGGAGCGATGCCGCCCTTGTATCATGTTATGCTGCTTGTCGATGCGCTATCACAATTTGTTTTGTTTGAGGTGACCGAGCCCCCTGTAATGTTTTGCCTCGGCTTGTGCCGGCTCGGTCGGGATGTCCCCGCAGATACCCGCGCGGCGGCGGAACCAGATATCTTCCCCGTAAGAGTCGGAGGGCGCAACACTTTAAATTGCGTAGGCGCGTGGCCCCGCATCGGAGATTTCGTGGCACGCGTGTTTCAAGTCTACGGCGCAGAGGTCTTCGGGGTATAGTGTCATAGATAGATAAATAATACAGTACGAGAGAGGGCACGGCTACAGGGGATTCTAAGGAGAGCAATAATATGGCTACAGGAAAAGGAAAGCAGTCTAGCTAGACGATACAGAAAAAGAGCAGATACGGGGATGCTAGTGATACAGAGGAGCGGAGGAGCTATTGATACAAGGGGTAGGGTGTGTCGTGGTATGGAGTGGGCGAGCAGGCGCTGCCTGGCTGGCCAGTGGTCGTCTAATCAATGTTGTGCCCGCAGACGAAGAGAACGGTGGCGACGAGGCAAGGCTCGAGTAGGCCGAGTTGGATGGCCTCCTGGGTGAGCTCGAGGAGGACAGCAGACGGAGCCCTAGCGACACGTGCGAGCACTTTGGGCGCAGACGTCTGCGTGCGGTACAGCTGGACAGACAGGATTCCGTCAGTCTCGAACAGAATTGTCACAATGCAGAGTAAACGCGTACGCAGATGAAGTTGTCGATCGGCGCCCACGCGTAGTGGATTCCCCGAATCTCCATGTTGCGCTGGCTGCAAACGAAAAAAAAGCGCGTCAGAATGGGTGCAAAGCGTAACGGCGGGAGAGACCGATACAAACTACACAAACCTCTGGTCTGGCGAGAGTTTGAGCCACTCGCGGATGCGCTGCCTAGGCGTGACGCCGCGGATTTCGAGCGTCGCGTTCGGCTGCCACTGGACCATCGCGATGTTGCGGTTCTCGGTGTCCTTCCAAATGGTGCACGACGGCGTCGACGCCTCGGTCACGATGCGGTACGCGACGCGCTGCTGCGGCCCGAGCACAGCACAATTGAGCACCGTGGCGTTGAAGTTCGTGAACGTGAACGTGACGCTGTCGGGCTGCATGGAGCGTGGCATCGCGGTCGTGACTGGCAGCGAAGGAAGCGCGCCAAAGACCGAGGGTTCGACGGCGTACCCAGGCTGGGGACGCGACCAGCCGCCTTGTGCGTAGGGGTTCATGTTGAAAGCCATTGGGAAGGAAGGTAGAGAACAGGGGATGTGAAGGCTTGCTGAATGGAGCGGGTGCTGCCTTTCTTCCGTGGCTCCGACGCGCCATATATACCAATCCGAGTATTTGCTTCGGCCATGGAGGAGGATGTCGCAGTAACGCAAGAAGCGAATCTCGATCTAGGACCATCCCGACGGTGAGGACAAGGCACGGTGCCACGCGAGGGGGCAAGTTTCAGATCAGACGACCAGAAACAGAGCACAGATCAAGATACCGCCACATCGACTGTTCAACCCGCCGGCATCATAATTGTCCTTGCAGTCAGGCCTGCATAGCTGGTGGGCCACCCGCGCATTACTAACTGTTGAACGTCGACCGTTCAGCTACGTCCTGCGGACCTCCGACCTATCGGGAGGGTAGAGGCTGAACAGCAACAGCGGCCAGA
>BSCZ01000142.1:0-62151 GCA_027924225.1 Bjerkandera adusta
CAGGGGATAATCGGACCTAACTAGGTGGGCATGCGCTCGGGCCATACCGATCTAATTAGATGGCGTGATGG
Organism: Bjerkandera adusta; assembly: GCA_027924225.1. Taxonomy (NCBI): domain Eukaryota; kingdom Fungi; phylum Basidiomycota; class Agaricomycetes; order Polyporales; family Phanerochaetaceae; genus Bjerkandera; species Bjerkandera adusta. The sequence goes on from BSCZ01000142.1 coordinate 72, forward strand.
GGAGTCCCAGGTGCGCGACGTGTCTCTGGCTACAACGCGTCGCCTTACTCCAAAAGTCGCACTGTTTACCCACATGTCCACTTACACGACACCCAAGCCCAACCTTTCTAATACCTATAACTTTGTTCATTTTTTGCGTCCCTCACAGTGAAGAAATTCCGACTCAGACAAGTTATCGTCGCTCTCCGATGTCAAGCAGACTGAAGACTGTGCAAGACCACGGACTAGCACTTGTCCTCCCGCATGATAAAAATGCTGGATTACCATGCAGTGGATTGCTAGAGCTCCTGCCAAAGCGATATCCTGTAGTAAAGCAACAGAACGCGACCAATACACCGAACAGAGAGGATACCGGTCGTCGAGAACGAAACCTGGTGAGTACAATCATGTTTGTTATGATTGATTAGCTGAGATTATTCCAAAAAAAAATTTCTACCGTCATATGCATGCTCGCGCAGGCGCGGAGTGAACGGTCGGACAAGTTTTAATCACGCATGCGCATGTATTTGCTCGCGTGTGGCGCCACACGTTTGACGTCCTACACCACGCCGGGCTCACATCGTCGTACACCAAAGCCAACGGGATCCGAAGGATCTCAGTGAAACGAAGCCTGTGGAGATTATAGAACTCGCACATAGCTCCGCGTTCATGATCGTCTGCTCGTCGACTTTGCCCCGGACGACTTGACCGCTTCGGGAAGTCATATCAACTCGAAGAGGCGATTCTTTGGAATTTCGAAGACATACTATTCACCGCTTACCCAAATGTTCAAATAGAGCTGCACAACGAGGGTCTTCCTTCCCAAGTCATTCCTTACTATCGAACCAAGCGGTACCCGCTCCCAGCCATACATATCGACGAATCTAGTCTTGGTCAACGCATTATCGAGCACTTCCAGACCCTCTGGTATTTTATTCGGTCGGAAGATCGAATTGTACCAGAGAGTCTCGTTCCGAAACTAGGCAGCGGGGTAAAGAGAGGTTGCCGAGGGAGCGCCCATAATAATATCAGGTACGCATGAATTGATGGATATGACGACTGCGCGCAATTACCCTATCGCCAACGATAATCCATGTGTACACTTTCCCAGCACCCAATATAACCGAACAATTCCACAACTGCACCGGTCCGCGCTTTCAGCTTGACCACCACCCCCACCACCATGGCCGACCGCGTCGACCTCAAGACTTTGGAGGACCAGCCGCCGTTGCATGCCCCCCAGGCTCGCAGGGTGCCGCGTCGCAAATGGGTCGCCCTCACGCTACTCGCGCTTGCTGGGTACGCTTTCATGGGGACATTGAACTCCGTCATGCCCGGCGATGAATTCCCGTCTTCGGAGGAGCTCAGAGCGTTCCGCGCAGCCAAGTCTATCGCGACCACGGCTCTCACGCAGGAGGAGCGGGAGCAGCTATTCCTGTAAGTTGCGCAACTCCGTGATCCAGCGGTATTCGTTAAGTGGAATGCATCCAACAGGTCCGTGCCAAACCCCAAGAGTGCCCTGGCCGCGTCCCGCGAGTATGCCACGCATCCTCATCTCGCGTCGTCCACGGAAGACTTCGAGGACTCAAAAGTCATGTTGAAGCTATTCCAAGACCACTTCGGTATCCGCGCCCCCAAGGAGGAGCCCATTTTCTCCGCAGGCACGGAGGAATCGCGCGCAGCCACTCTCGGGATCAACACCCTGAAGGGCCCTACTGCGTGGGTGGACACGTACTACCCCTTCATGAACACACCCAAGGACCGCAGCCTCCAAATCCTCGGACATCACGGCGAGTCTATATGGGACGCAGACCTAGTGGAAGATGGAGACCCGCTGGACCCTGAAGCCGCGAAGTACAAGGATTATATTCCTACCTGGCACGGGCTTAGCCGCGACGGCGAAGCGGAGGGCGAGCTCATTTATGTGAACTACGGCACCAAGGAGGACTACGACAAACTGGTGGCGAAGGGTACGAACTTCACAGGAAAGATCGTCCTCGCGCGTTACTACGGCGACATCTTCCGTGGTCTCAAGGTAGCTTGCATATTTCTCTGGACCTCGCGGCTTTCTGACGCGTCTTGCGTAGATTCTGGGTGCTCAGAACCTTGGAGCTGTCGGTGCACTTATATACTCGGATCCTAGAGATGATGGAAGCGTCACGGTTGAGAACGGTTTCGAGCCTTACCCAGCGGGTCCCGCGCGCAACCCGACCTCAGTTCAGCGCGGCTCAGTCCAATTTTTGTCGCTCTACCCTGGTATGTTCTGTCTCTGCCAATGCTCTTAGGGATTCTGATGTTCGTAGGTGACCCCACGACCCCCGGCTACCCTGCATACGAGAACGCGACGCGTACAGAAGGAGAGAACATTCCGAAGATCCCCAGTCTCCCCATCTCTTGGGCGAACGCTAGGAGGCTTCTCGGCGAGATCGTCTCCTCTCAAGAAGAGGCTTTGACGCTCTCTGGCAAACACAGCGAGCGTAAGATTCGCTTGGTGAACCACGGTACGTGCATCGATCCTATCGACAGACTTATTCTGACACCGATGCAGTCGACGACCATATCATGCCGATTTACAACACCATGGCTGCTATTCCTGGGCACATCAAGGGAGAGACCGTGATCATTGGGTGCCATCGTGATGGTGAGCAGCAACGTTGCTTAGCAGGAGGATATAAGGCTGACTTTTGATGCGACAAGCCTGGGTCATGGGTGCAGCAGACCCCACATCAGGAACCGTTTCGCTGCACGAAGTGATCAAGGGTTTCGGCACTCTCCTCAGGACTGGGTGGAAGCCTCTGCGCAACATTGTGATCGCAAGCTGGGATGCCGAAGAGGTAACTGCAATGTCATCTCCGTGGTGTAACTCTTGACTGACGACGTTGTGCGTAGTATGGTCTCGTAGGCAGCACAGAATGGGTCGAGGATTTCTCCGACTGGATTTCAGGCAACGTCGTTGCCTACATCAACCTTGGTAGGACGCCAATTGAAACTAAAAAAACGAATTGCGCTAAGTATTCTGGTAGATGTGTCTGTCGCTGGATCCCGGTGGAACGCCGGCGCGTCCCCATCGCTTGCGCATCTCATCCAACAAGCTGCGTTGGAGGTCACTCACCCGACGGATCCTCTCCGCACTCTGTGGGACGCCAGGCAAGACGTTGGGCCTTACACCGGGCCTCAAGACGAGGCCTTCGTCACTACCTACAAAGCTGAGCAGCTTCGCAAATCTACCGACACTGGTATCCCGCCCTTGGGCTCCGGCAGTGATTTCACTGCCTTCCTGCAGAGGCTCGGAGTACGTTCTGTCCGTACCGCCTGTCGTTCGAACTTGGAGTTGACGTGTTCTGTGTTCAGATTGCTAGCATGGACCAAGGGTTCGGACCGACACCATGGGATGCGCCGTATCACTACCACTCCATCTATGATTCGCAGCGGTGGCAGGAGGTGTACGCTGATCCCGGCTTCCTTCGCCACGTGCGTACCAATCGACGCGATACCTCGGTCATTGTCTAACACTCCTCTAGGTTGCTGTCGCCAAACATCTCGGCTTGGTCGCGCTGAGGTTGACCGACTCCCTGATCCTCCCTCTGAACACTACGCAGTACGCACAGGAGCTCGACGACTACCTCGACAAGTACGTTCTCCATCCGCCTACCTAAATCTCCCTCTGACTACATACTCCCCAGAATTGTCGAGCTCGCCGACGCCAACGCCCTGAAGGTCAATTTCGTAGCTCTGCGGACCCTCATCGGCCATGTGCAAGAAGCCAGCAAGAAGCTCGACAAGGAGAAGGTCGAGGCTGGCGAGGCCTTCCAGAAGCTGGTGGACAAGCTCCCCGACACCCCCGGAGACAAGATGAGCTTCATCTGGAAGCTGATCTACCGTTGGATCAAGCGCAGGCAGAGCCCCATCAAGGAGTTTATCGAGGCTGCGAAGCGGGTGAGCCGCGCGAACGCGAAGCTCGTCGCGTTCGAGAAGGGGTTCTTGCACAAGGACGGTATCAAGGATCGTGAGTGGTACAAGCACCTGGGTGTTGCGCCTGGCAAGTGGCTTGGTACGTCGTTCTGTTATGTATAATTCTGTGTAGCATGCTCACGAGTCGTTTAGGGTACGGTGCGACTACCTTCCCTGCTCTCTACGACGCGATCGTCTTCGACAAGAACGCGACTCTCGTGAAAGGTGAAATCGAGCGCCTTGGGCTCGCGCTCGCTGTGCTCGCGGCGGAACTCACTCCCAGTGAATAAAGCGTGTATAGCGGACTGTACAATTCTCTTATGTGAAGTATCTTTGCAGCATTTATTGCATGTAAAATCAGTAAATGTACATGCTACGAATATGTTTTGAGTCAGATCAGTGCGAGTATACGCCACCATATATGATGAGTAGAACGGACGGATATGGACGCATGTAAGTATGTTCCTCCGTCAATCTTATGTCCGTTACAGGCGGCTATGTACACGGCCTCGGCAGCGTGATGCGGGGTGAATCAAACTTAGGATGGCAGATAGATGATGATACCCACGGAATGGTTTTCATGCTCCCATAGCTCAGAGGCAGAGCGTAGACGGTGTACAGGCTACACCTATCATACCTTGGGGTATGGCGGAATTCCGCGCGCAATATATGCGCATTTGTGTCCATGGATGTGACGCCCGACGGGCGCCGTCCATGGTACACCACTTCGACGTCGTCGACTCAGGTGTAAGCTACGCCGCAGAGATGATATCTCTGCGTGATCGAGCCTAAGGTCGCAAGTTCGAATCTTGCTGGGAGCTTTTATTTTCACTCATGCTCCCACATTGACATAGGTCTCTCCACCCCGCTATCCCTTATATCTCTAAAGTTAGCTGAAGTATATTCATGGAGTACTCCGAGGAAACTATGGCGATAAGATGAAAGGTCCGTCATCGTGGCCCCTATGAGTAAATTACAAGTGGGTAATGTATAGCATCGCAACTTGACCGATGCTCAAAAAACCAAGAAATCAAGAAACAGGACTGGCCTGGTAGCTCGAAACAAGAAGAGACTAGAATTAGCTGGCTACACAACCCCCCTAAGCCTATTCCACCCTTGCGGATGGACCGTCTCGAGATGCTTGACGAGGAAATCTGGGTCGTTGGATTTCATCGGTTCCTCTTCCGCTTTAGTCACTTTCGCGCTGCGGAATCTACAGATATCGTCAACTCAACGCCAGTTTCAAACCCGTCATGGTCCATCAACACATACCGACACATTTTACACAACAGCTTGCCGTCATGCTCCTCGTACGCCTCCTGTATGCAAAACTCGGGCTTCAAAAGCCCATTCTCATCCAGCCGATCCGACATTTCGTCGTCCTCATCCCCGTCGTCCACATCGATCGGCTCCTCGTTCGCTGGGATCGCCGCGCTCACGCTGTCGCCCAACGGGCCCGGCTCGGGTGCAGCGGGACTGCCCACCACGCTGCGCTTGAGCTCGTCCTCGAGGGTCTGCATATCCAGCAGGGACATCGGCGGCACCGTCGATTCGCTTTGCGCGTCGTCGATCCGTGGGCGCTTCCGCGCGCTCTCCTGGTCGTCCGACTCGCTATCGTTCGCAGTCAGATCGATGACGGGCGCGGGCATCGTCGCCGCGCGGCGTGCAGGGATCCTGATCGTCCCCAGACCCCGCGGCTGGGATGGCCCTGCGACTGGAGGAGGCGGCGGCGGAGGCATGGTTTGGGTGCTCGGTTGAGACTGCGAGGGGATGGTGGTGGGCGGCGGCATCGTCCCGAGGGAGTTGCGCGATCGTGGACGCGGACGGATTTGGGGGACCACAGGCGCAGAGGCCGTGGGTTTCGTCGGCTGGACGTTCTTGGTCGCGTTAGCGGCTGCTAGACGGGTGGCAGACCGACGTACAACGGCGCCGGGGGGCGCGAAGCCCTGCATAGGCACCCCCGGCTGCACATGCGATATCCTGGGGATGTAATCCATCCCTGGTGTCGTTGCCGCAGGCTAGAATGAAATTGAAACGTAGTAAGCTGACTGACGGAGTACCTACATGGCATGAAGGACGCGTACGATCATGGCCTGTGGACCTACAGACGCGAGTTAGCATGCTACTGCATCGTCATCGTCAAGCATCGGACGAACCTGGCCCTATCTGACCGTACGTTGGATGTCCAGGCGGCGAAAATAACGGAAACTCAAGTGGCGGCCGTTCATGCGGCAAGAAACGCTGCCAAACCGTACGATACTCCATTGCCCTAGCAAAATCACGACGTCAGAACAGACTCCCCGCGTAACAAACACAAAGTACTCACAAACGGTCATACGAGCCTGCCAGGGTATGGTAATTGCGCAAAACCGCGTGCAAATCGTGGGTGGTACGGTCCAGCTCGGCCGCGCCTTGACGAATCTGGTGTTCGAGATTCGCGATATGGTGCTGCTGCTGGTTGACGATCTGCTGAAGCTGCTCCGTCTCCTCAAAGAATTCATGATTGTTGGACCGGAGTCGTTTGAACATCTCCAGCTGGCCCGGGAAGTACCCCATTTCTTTGAGGTAGTCGGTCACTGTATTCGCGAGAATCGTTTTCACCATCGTGTACTGCTCGGCGGGGGCGTCGGGTAATACGATCTCCTCCTTTCTGAAAGCACGTGCAGTTGAGTACACATTTTCGCGTATGTTTCGGTGGGACTTACACGTCGAGCGTGTCGGGGCTGATGGTGCCACTCCCCGCATCTCCAATGATGGGATACTCAGGCTTGGTGTCCTCAAACTTGGTGTGCTCGGGTTTGGTGTCCTCGAGCTTGGGAGAGGCGTCTGCGCGCACATCGACGTCCATCATGGGCGATGTCGACGTGTCGAGGACGCGGTTCTATGTTGAACGGGCCAAGAATTTAGCCGGCGCCCCCTACGCGCGCTGACGCGCTCACGTCCCAAATTATCGAACCTGCCTAAAATGAGATTTTCCCCGCCCGTGTCCATGACAACACACCAAAAAGTCAAGTCGACTTGATACACACTGTTCATCGTCGAGCTACATCTAACAAAAAATACAATGTACGATGCACAAAGTCTCCAAAACTAGACCGTCGATGCAACTAATTACAGAGGTCTACAATAGCAGGTAACCTCGATACATTCGCCAGTGAGAGGCACCATGGAACACAAAGTCCGACACACCACCAGGGTCATGACAGGAATCATCGCGCAAATTTCTTCAGCAGCTTTTTGGGTGGGCTCCCGCTGAGATTGTTACCACCCGTGAGCCGACTGAACGGGTTCCGTCCGCCCCGCATGCGGTTGTGCTTGTTTGAGTACTTGTGGAATGCCGTCTGCGTGGTGTGGGCGACCCGTGTACGAGCGTACTGGTTGAGAGAGCTGTCCATGTCGTCGTCCTCATCTAACTTGCGTTTCTTGGACTCGTCGTCAATTGTCTCTTTCGCCTTTGACGTAGAGCTGGCGTAAAATGACTGTGTTGAGATGGGAGAGGCTGGGGGTAATGCCGACGCAGGAGTCACAGGGGAAGAAGCGGCGCGTGGGGAAAGTGCGGATGTGGAAACGGCGGCAGGAGAGGAAGGTGAAGGGGCATCAGGTTTCCCAGCAGGTTCGCCGATGTCGTCGTCGTCGTCATCGTCATATTGCGAAAGACTTGCCAGTGCGGCGGACGGCTTAACGGGAGAGGCAGGGGTAGATGTTTGCTTTTGTGCGATCTTGCGCTTCAAAACCTCCGCCTGTGGGTCGGGTTTCGGCTCTGAAGGCTTCGAAGGACGTGTAGGTGCTGATGAGATCTCAGGAGATGGGAGAAGTGGTCCGATGAAGCGTTTCGATGGTGGCGCCTCGTCCTCGTTGTCGCTATCGACGATCTTCCGCTTCTTCATCCCCGCGACCACGCCTACCCGCGGCGGTGCGGGAACAGAAGTTCGCGCGGAGCTCAACGCGGCCTCCAGAGCCTGGCCCTTGTTACGGATGTAGAACAAGATGTAGGCGTTCTTCAGTCCTAATGGTGGGCCATGGTGTCTTGAGACCGAGTCGTCGTTCATCTCGAACCACGCCCCATTCGCGTCTTTCACGTGTGCGTAGTAATGTCCCGAATTCGGCCCGCTTCCAGCGTGAGAGATGACACCGTAGAGGGTGTACGTAGGTCCATGTTGACCCTCGCTCATCACATGCTGCAGTGACAAGGTCTCGTCGTATCTAACTGGGTGTCCAATTTTACGTCCCATCGGAGTAAAACGCTTGAGATGGACAGTTAGGACCATGGGCGCTTCGTGAATAGTGAACTGCTTGTTGGCAGAGACGTGCTTCTTGCACCTAAACGTTTATAGGTAAGACGAAGGAAACATGCTAAATAGCCGTGACTTACTTATCACATTTGTACTTGTTAGCACCTCGGAGATGATCAATTGCGACGAACTTGCGAAGGGCGTCCTTCAGGTTGTTTATCCCGAAGATATCAATACTGAGATCCAAGATGCTATCGAACGTGTCGCTGTTGTAGTCGCAAGACAAGCAGGTAACGCGCGAGCGCAATCGCCCGCCGAATATTTGGTGTACCCACGTTGTCTCGGCAAGTTTAGGGTCTATTTTCCTGTTTGTCTGATTAAACGTTTAGGACCGCACCTCGATGGACGTACTTACTGAGGTTGACCGGCAAGACAGGATTTCTGGAAAGCGTCTATAGCGTAACGGAGAAATTCATGGGAATCTTCTTGTCTACCCCGTCGTAGGTGTTTCGCGATTTCTGCATGTACCAAGTCAGTGACACGAGAAGACGCGCGAATAATAGGTCCAGGTACGTACGTTGCAGCCCTTTCGTGATAGAATAAGGAACGATGGCGTGCGTCGCGCTGAAGCTCTCCATCGCGAGGTCGCGCATATTACATGACATACAGAATGCGTTCTTCGACACCAAGCCTGCGTTTGCCGCCCATTTAGTCGCGGGTAAACCAGTGTGGGGGATGATTCTTACATGGTTCTGCCTTGCTGTGCTTTATCAGAACTTGTAGAAGGGGCGGTGTATGGACAAGGCACTGCAGCGCGCTATTCAGAAAGCAGGTGTTCCCCGTGTTGACGAAACCGGTGCCTCTCGTCGCCTTCACGGGCCACGCCAGGTCGATGGTGCCGGGGTAGAGCGACTTGGTGGGTGCGGCGGGGCCCCGAGGGTTTTTCGGGGATTTTGTGGGGGAGGAGGGGGGCGCGCTGCTAGACCCGGCTTCCTGCAATGAGACAACTGCTGAGCAAACCGACTAACGCAGCGGAGGGTGCGCAAACCTGGGAGTCCTCGACCGACGGCGTGCCGTTGATCGGCTCGTACTTGCCCTCCACTGCGGTTATGGTGGACGACGAGGAGCCTTTGACGAACTCGACGGGTGGTGGCAGGAGCGCATTGAACGCTTGAAGATCCTTGGCGGGGCGGTACTGAGTGAGATCCTTGTCGTTGAATGCCGGAGTAGACTGCAGAGGGGCGGCGAGCATTCTGGACCGGTGCACAAGCGTTCTCGTGCAGGAGACAGAGCCGGCGAGCCAAGTTCTGGAGAAGGGGCGGAGGGGAATGGCGGGAGGGGTGAAAGGGTCGGTGAGCGGTGCAGACAAGAGGTCTGTGCAATTTCGGTGTCGGGCGTTTAGTCTAGTACGGGTCAAGCGCCAGACTCGGAGAGACATGGATCGTACAATTTAACAAACACTCCTGAAAACCTGAAATTCGGCATTATTTGAAGATAGAAATTCGGTATGGTTTCAGACATTTGGTGCACATTTCCTCCAGCGAGCCGTGCACCAAAGCGTGGCAGAGGAGGTGCACTCATCAATTTCGGGCTTTGCCGTAATCCACGTGTCAACAAGCGCGCCATATACGCGTCGTTGTCCTTGTGCAATCAACCCACAACGACAGTCCCAAGACCGCGAAGCTCACCACGCACAGGTTGTCTGGCGCACCTTCATTCGGGAGCGGGTCAGGGTCTGAGCATCCACCTTCACCGATCCCGTAAGGATCCTGTCTCAACTGGACAGCACGACACACCAGGCATTTCAGGACGCAGGTCCATATATAATAGGTGGACTCGTCGTCCACCACCGCGAAGAAACGTCGCGCAGGGCTTTAGGCTGGCCGACGCCGAGCGGTATATGGCTGCCTTTCTTTGGGAACATGTCGTGGGCAACGGGAACGCGTGGCGACTTTGAAGTCTGCTTTGTCCTCTCTTTGTCGCCTCATCGCGTTGGGCTCCTCCGCGAGCACACCAGATCTTCGAAGGTGCGCGTACTAGTCGCGCGGCCGTCTGGGAGAGGGGTATTGTGTGAATCGTTGTGTGAATAACCGATGTCGCACACAGACTGTCCTCTTGGGGTGAGCGATGGAGAGAGGTGCGGACTCGCGCGTTCCCTTCAGTGTATTTCGCGGTTTCCGGCGGTTCGTCCGCCGTAGAACTCGAATCAGACTACTGTTGGAACTGTCGGTCCTATCCTCAATTTTTTGCCCTTGGTTGCTTCGTTGCACCTTTCTCTAAACATCTTGGTTAGTGTATGTCTCCGCCATCGTATCGCATGTCTTGATTAGCGACTCTCATTGTTAACCTCTAGAAGATTAACATTCCTTACAACAATTGGTATTGGAGGGATCTTGCGTGAGTCATGAAGGCCTGCCTTTTATCCGTGTATCGTTTGGATGCATGCAGCGCAAGGTATGTTGACATTCACAATCCTCCTGCAACTAACCGCGGTTTGGGTCCAGTGAGAGTGAGGCACCATTGCACTCGTTTCACGACGGTATTCATTTGCGCGTGTTATACATCACGAATCGCTGGGTGGTGTCGGGTGGTCGACACACAACCGCCGGTGGATTTTCGAATGAGGATTGCATGTCACCTCCATTCGAAAGAAAAAGTATTTGTACATTTCGCGATAATCTACTAACTAAACATCCAACTATCTGTTCCATAATACATCCGTGTTGTGTATGATCTGTACCTACCGATGACCATTCTCTCTATAGACAGTCGAGGCAGTGGTAGGTGTCCTTGTCTCGGTGAACATTTTCACATCTTCATCCGAATCCTGCCAGTGCGGGATGCGTGACGAAAGATCAATCAACATTTGCATGAGATAGTAAAAACTGATCCCAAAGAAAATGGTCAGCGCAATACGGGCGCCGAGGGTACTTCTGTGGGACAGAGGGGGTCTTGAAATCAAGTCCCCGTTTGGATCGGTGCGCCACGCGAAGCCAACGATGATCACACAGAACATGATCATGGACCACGTTAGCCAGATCGCGGGGATAGCTAGCATAACGTAGGGGTTCCAGAGGGGGTTTGTCCCCTCTTCCTGGGTGTCTGGAGAGAGTCTGGTCAGAATAATTGAATGAGGTGCCAATCGTAAACCGGCAAATACCGATGACCCATTGTAGCCAGCCCTTGAAAAGCAACGTGCTTCGTGTTCCCGAAAAATGAACCACCAAGATACACCCGTAGACCAAGCTGAGAAGCGCGAAGACAACAGCGTAGAGTATGGTCCAGCGAATGAAGGGGTCTTGGGCTGCGTCGTCAATCTGGAGCATTGTGACAAGGACGCTGTGTGAGCATCTCAACTTAGTCGTGCGCACGAGATTAGAAACTAGCAACGCACCCGCAAAGAAGGACAGACACCACATTCAAGACCTTCCACTCCTCCAAGTGTCCTTGTGCGAATTCTCCCCACACTTTGTTCATTTTCCCCATCGTAGCTTCGTCCGGGGAGATATCCACCATTGCCCAAGCTCTAATGTCATCGGGGTTTACGCCAGGGACAAACCAGAGGCGTAAAGCACGTCTCCAGTAGACAGAGGGAAGGTTGAGGAGTAGAAGTATGTAAAGGAAGGTGACGGATTGTCGGCCGAGATTGAAGATCGAGAAGGGATCCGGCGGTCTTCCACCGACCCTTCCGGGACTATGATACCCAGCCTCAACGCTACCTAGTTGCGATGCGGCACCTGCAGAACCCGGCGTTTGGGACGGGGGATTAGCCGCCATGGGCGTAGGACTCGGAGGGTAGGGGGGTCCAGGTAGATCCGGCACCGGGAAAGCAGTTTGTTGTTGCGTGAAGGTACTCTGGTGCTGCGGGGTAGTAGGAAACCTCCAAGCGCCCTTTGAGAAAGGATCTGCCAGCATGTTGCTGCCAGTGGTTCTGCGATATTGTCTCTGCTGTTGCGTTAGACGGCGGGGGTTGGTTATCGGCGGCGGGGGATGATACATGTGCTCTGGGCGAGGCACGCCTGCGGTACGATTCGACGATATGTTCGGCTCGGGTGAGTTAGACCTCGAGTCGATGGTAGGTAGCGGGACTGCACGCGAAAACTTGACGGAAGAACTGGGAGGAGCACGGTATTCCGCCTCTCGTTGACCCTGGCGGGTGACGTTTAGGTCTACCACACAAATTCAGTCCTACACGATCGTGGAAGAATGCGAACGGTGCTACCTCGAGGTTCCTTTCGAAGCTTCCTTGCTATGGAAGCCCCTACCCCCCGAGAATTGTCAGAGGAGATCGATTGGGTGTCGACGGCGCCACCAGCAATCGTCGGATCCGGGTAGCGCGACGCGTCCGCTGTGTTGATGTCGGCGAGATTCCTCGCGCTCTTCTTCCCTTGGAGAATGGACGAAGCGTCTATAGTTACGGGTGAGTAGGTTGGGGACTCCATCGATTATCGACACACACCTTCACGCGCTTCGCGTTTACGACTAGCCGATGCAGACACGGAAGAAGCCTCCGACATCGAAAGAGTGGCGGGAGAGCAAGATGGGCGCAAAAGTGGTGTCCGCCTGCCACCCACTCCCACTGAGTCTCGACTTTAAGAACGTGAGATGAACGGGGATTTCGGTGCGACCAGGAGGGCTGCCACAGGCCAACCCTGCATGCGTCGAGCATGCGTATGATGGACCAGGGCGCCAGAAAACATACACAGAAAACATCCTCGCACGCTGTGATGCCCATTCAAATGGCCGATAAAGAGGGGGATGGTGAGTGAGGGAGATTATCAGGAGTTGGTTGGTCATGGCCCACGAACCACGTAGAGGATCCCGAGCGAACGGGGCGACATCACCACGAGTCTAACCAGGAACAAGATCATCGCGGGAGCGCGACGGAGGACAATGGGCTGCGAACGAGGCATAAGTTCACAGAGCTGATAGGATTGACAGGTTGCATACTCCGGCTGGCCTCGTTGTGATTTGGAGTGCATGGGTACTAGTGCGAGTCGGGACTCGGGATTGATTTCGTCCCACAGTCGGTGCCACTCCGCTGAGAGCGAGAGATAGATCATTGGGATTTGAGGCATGTGGGGTGGAATCTGGTCGATACCGAGGTAGTAATTTGGAGAAGCAAGGTAGATGGCGAAGCGTACGAAGAGAACCTCGTCAAGCGAGAGACTCATGCCGAATCCCCGAACCATGGCGCTAATCCTGGTCGACGGGCTAGGCCGGCTATTCACGCTCAGCATCCTCGAGAAAAGTGGGTGAGAAAGGTGTTTAGTAGATACAACGAAAAGGCCATGGTAGTACATGTGTCGAAGGTCTGTACAAATACACTGTAGACTACAGCGGGTCCATGCGATATCCGTACAACGATTAACGATACAACGGGTATCAGCTGGCTAAGGTATGGCGTCCAAATGAAAGAGTCCAAAGCATCGGCGGGTCTAGAAGAGCATCAGGGAGGGAGGCCTGTCCCACCTGTGCACATGCTCGACGTCTTCGCCGACGTCCAAGTACGCACGGGGCTCGTAGAAATAGTCCTCGCCGGCGCCGAGCTCCTCGCGCGAAAAGTCCCACATGACGGACGGCTTGGCCGGCTGGGGCGGCGTGAGGAACGGGTCCTCGTCCGCATACGCCTCCTGGGAGGCGAGCAGGAACGGCGACGAGTCGACGCTCTCCTTGCGGCGGAAGTAGCGGACGGAGTCTATTACGGCGGGGCGTTGAGCGGCACTGCGGAGGGGAACGGGGAGTCGGCGTGCGCACCATTGTACATTGGCATCGGCGACGATGTGTAGCTCCGCGGCGGCGTCGCCGGGAGGGACAGCGCGACGTGCTCGGGTGTTACTATGCCGTAGCTGCTCTCCGGGCTCGACGGCGACGACTCGGGCTCGTACGTCTGGCGGTGCTTGTCCGCTGATTTGGCGACGCGCCGCCCCATGGGCTTGAGGCTGTCAATCTTGGCCTGGGCGACGTCGTGGGGAAGGTGCATCTCCTCGACCTCCTGTGAGTTGGGGTGCAGCCGGTGGCGCGTCTTCAGATGGTGGACGAAGGCGGTCTTGCGGATGATGCTACGGCACGAGGTTAGGTAAGTACTAAGACGGACAGGGGAGGCGAGGATACGTACGTCGTAGAGCAGTACATGTCGCAGCAGACGTAGATCTTCCCGGAGTGAGCTTCCTTGCGATGCCTCGAGCAGGAGGACGGATCACCGAACGACTGCGCGCAGAGACCAATGCCGCACACATGCGGCTTCGCCTTCTCACTGCACGGACATGAGTTCGCAAAGCGTAGCAACGGGCAGGTACACGTACTGCCAGTTCATGTGTGATTTGAGCGAGGTAGATTGCTTAAAGCGGTGCTCACACCCCTGGTAGGGGCAGACGTGTGGCCTGCAGAAGTAGATAGTTTAGTCGATGATCAGTGAAGGCTAGACCAGCGGAAGACTTACCGTTCGCCAGTGTGTACCAAGATATGACGCTTCTGGTCTGTCTTGCGGTCGAAGCTCTTCGAGCAACCGGGCATGTCGCAAGGGAACCGCTGCATGGAGGTTAACAGAGTGGCAGCGCCGCATAACAAGTCGACCGACCTTGGGGATCGTATAAGTCTTGGGCTTGCGGTCGTTCATGGCTTGGGTAGTCTTAGCGCGAGGCATGAGGGGTCGTACGTCCGTGCGTTCGTGAGGTAGATAAGTCGTCGGGAGGTGCTCAACACTTCCTAGAATAAGGGCGGGTGCGCCTAAAGTATTGTACTGCTCGGGAGACCAGAGACTCGTGCTCTGATGGCGGCCAACCCAGTTGGGGGAGCAGAAGACAGTGAAGAAAAGGAGATGGTGTGGACCAGCGACGGGTGGCGGGGCCTTATAAGCCTTTTCTTGTTCTCTCGCCCGCGATCACAGCGGCCGGGATCTCGAGCACGGTCTTTTGAGGGGGCATCGGTGGGGGGATTTAATTGTCCTTGTTCTCCTGTGGGTCGGGACAGGGAGCTCGGGGACGAGGGGGCGAGGGCGAGCAAAGAGGACAATTGGCTGCGAGGGTTAATAGTGAGATCTGAGCCTGAAACGGCGATCGGGGGCGATCATCACTGCATAAGGTCGATCTACTCGGATCTACGATCCTTTGAACAAAGAGCGTCCTACGTAGCCTTGAGGCTCGCCTTGATGCGGGCTTCCGATACTTTCCAGCCCAGCTCCCCGCCGGCGGCCAGCTTGTCCTTCGCGGCACGCAGCGCGGGCGGTGCTGGCCAGAACACTCCCTGGAGATAAAAGGCCAGCCTTGGGCGTGTGAATACATTGCCACAGATACAGCAGAAAGAAAATACAAAAAGACACAGATACTTTCCACAGCAGTGTTCCACAGAGATCCTGTACATGTGCCCAGCCGTGATAGTCCCTAGACTCATAGCCCTAATCGTTGCCCAATCCCGGACCGTCTATCTTCTTCGGGATATCTAGCCACGGCGCAATGGCGGCGAGGTCTGCGAAAGTAAACGACGCGTACTGCCCGTGGTTTGATCCAATGACGAGGTCCCAGTCCTGAAAGGACGGACCATCCGTAAAGTGCTCCTTGGTGCGCGGACCAATGATCTGGGCCGTAAGCCTGCGTCCAAGCCGCATGTAGCCGCAAACTAATCAGAATCAAAATATGAGAGCTCACATCAGTCCCCCCACCCATTGCAACCCGTCCTCTTCGATCGCACCACTTTCGAGCCAGCGTTTGTCCTCGCCGCTGGGCGTATAGAAAGGGTAATTCGCATGTGATGCCGCTGGCAACGGGTGAGACATGTGGCGGTATATCTGGGAGACGTCCCCTGGTCCGCAACGTGTCAGTATAAAAGACCCCTAAAGCGTCGATGATGCGCGACGCACCGTGCAGCGAACGCGTCGGGAGCTTGGCCTCGGGGTCGGCCGTGGTGGCGCTCCCTGAAGCTTCCGCGCAGGGGGTCTTCTCGATGCCCGGCGGGTGTAATAGGAGACGTGCATTTGTATTCGCCGTCGTCGAGCCACGAGGCTTGTTCAGCACCCCGAACGCGATGATCCGGACGTCTGTAAGCTCGACAACAAGCTGAGATATTCGGGACATTAATCACTCGTCTCTTTTATCTGAGGGGACAACAAAAGTGGCGACGCACTCGAATGCGAGTTTCGAGGTGATCGAGATTGCTTTGCATCCTGTACACTGCTCAGTAATGAAAACGGCCGGAGCGGGTTTTTGCGCACTTCAGGTCGTCGAAGAGGACCATGGGGTTAAAATTACGCGAGGATGATTCGAGCTCGTTTG
Source organism: Bjerkandera adusta (assembly GCA_027924225.1). NCBI lineage: Eukaryota > Fungi > Basidiomycota > Agaricomycetes > Polyporales > Phanerochaetaceae > Bjerkandera > Bjerkandera adusta. Next base: position 16,504 of record BSCZ01000142.1, read on the forward strand.
CCACTCCATTTCTGCGAATCAAAATATACCTATAGGGGCACCCGTAAGCCGTGCTGATCCTCGGAGGGCTGGTAATGATAGTCCGTACTTTGTCCACGATTCATCAGCCGTGCACGAAGTGATTGAGCGGTGGTACACGCGCTGGAGTAGTCTGATACGCCGGCATGTCAATAGTTCTCGCTTAACGGCATGTCAGGGCACGCACCTCAGAAAGGTCACTCTCCAACTCGTCCCCTCGCTTTTCCACCTGCGCCATCCTGGGAGGAACCGTCTGTTGAAGCACTCCTCCCACTCACTTTCCTTGAGATTCGGGAGGGTCGCTTCGAACAGAAGCCATTCGGCTCTGGAGAGACTGACGATCTCGACCCCGTTCTGGCGGGGTACGGTGTATCTCGTTGCGAGATACTTCAGGCACGGCTCGTACGGCGGGTTCTTGAGGTTCTTGAGTATGGGCTTGCGCCAGGGATTCAGTGAGGAGTCGGACACGACGCTGCGGAGGCGGCGGGATAGACACGAGGTCGTGATGAGCGACTGGAGGTCGAGCTCGCCGAGGACTTCAGCAATGAGCTCAACGGGGAGCCCTTCAAAAGAGCCCATGGTGGTTGGAAGGATAGTTGGAAGGATACTTGTATTGCAGAGCTGTGGCGGTCGGAGGCAGGAGGCGCGTCCCTATACTAGGATTTCCGGTCACGTGCTCCAGGCGCCGCGAATGAGACACAACCAAAGCGACATTCCATGCTACAAAACATAGATACACGGGAAATAAATACCATCCAGATCTACAGGCATTCAACACGAATCGTCTAAAAATCCTTCCAGTCATCATCCCATTCGTCCGCTTTCTTGGCCGGTTTGGCGGCGGCAGCCGAGGAGCTTTGTGGCGCTGAAGGCTGAGAGCAGTTCTGGGCAGGAGAGTGGGAGTCGAACGAGTCGAAAAAGTCATCGTCGTCCTGGTAAAGGGAAGATGTCTCTCCCGTGGGTCCCTGCTGCACGACCCCGTACCCTCTCCGCTCAGGCCCGGCACCAATCTTATCCCTCACCGTTCCGACGACGCCGGTAACTCCTTCCGCTACGTCCACTCCAATCGTGTGTTTCGTCCAGGTGTTCGCAGTCCTCCCGACATCTCCGGCCCGTTTCCCAGCCTCGTTCACGTAACCCATGACACCAGCTTGGAAATTTGGATCCTTGACTTTCTCCATACCAGGCTGTATGATGTTCTCCGACACCACACGGGAAGCACCGACTACGGCAGAGGAGAATAACGACCACCCTTTGCCCAACGCAGCCATAGGGTTCTCCTGTATGTCCGTGAGAGTCGGCACTGCAGCAGATGACAGGCCATAGGATGGGTGTGCTGCCGGCGCGGGAGTGCTACCAAAGCCTTGGTATTTGCCCCCTTGAGATGGTGGAAGATCATCCGGACGCGACGCGTTCGCCTGGCCGAGAGTAGCAAAATAGTTCTCGTTGGCGGCTTTCTGGTCAGGGAACGCGCCGTTCGACGGATTGGGTGTGCCAGAGCGTGACGGGTTGAACGGCGACGCAGAGCGATCTGGCGCGTTGCGAGTCGATGCTCGCGATTTCCGGAGACCTTGTGCGGACGAAGGTCGACCAGGTGGACTGAAAGTGGAACCCGCGTGAGCAGGCGGTGCTGACGGCGCCCAGTCCTTCCCGGCCAGAGCGGCATCGAGCTTTTGGTGGTGTAAGACATATGATGACGTGGCAGCGGCGAGAAAAATACCTTTTCTCTGTATTGTGTGGCTGCCCACGAATGATATGTGTCGTAGGGACTCATGCCGTCCTTCCAGCCTCCTTCCGCAGGGTATTCCTTGAGGAATTCCTTGCAAGGAGCGTTTCCCCCGAGCTGCAGCAAAGTCAGACGCGTAAAGAGAGCAGAGTCAGGCATATATGTACCTGCATGCGCTTGATTTGTTCCTCTTGCCAGGTGTCCATAGACACGGAACGTACAAAGCTGGAGCAATTGAGAGATCGTATCGGGATGAAATCTCGGAGAAGACATACCTAATATGGACGCCAAAGCCTCTGTGTACCCCAGCACATTGGAGACAGAGGAACACCGCGAAGCTGTCTCGGCAGCTCAATCGCACCAGTGTTACGCGGGGTGGTCAGAGGGAGCTGACCTGAGAGAAGCCCATTGCGGATTGGGATTGTTGCAGTCGATGCAGCGTTTGTTTCCGAGAGGCTCGTTTTTGATGAGCTCCTGAAGGATGCGCTTTGCAGCGACCTGGTCCATGGGTGATAGCGGCGGCGGTGGTGGTCGGGAGCGAGTTGGGTGCACGCCCTCGACGCGCGCGTATGCGGTGCCCGAAGCGGAAGCGCGGGCGTGGGAGGGCGCACGTGGTCGGGCGTGTGCCTGTGTCGGGTCTGCGGGCGACGAGCAGCTAGCGGGAGTGGGGCAGGATCAGCGTGCTCTTTCATTTTGAAAGCCGGCGGTGGCCTGCGCACGCGGGCACAATGCACCAGAACGCGGCGAGTGCAGAGCCAAAGAGAGTAGCAACCTGGTGTGTGCGATCCCAGAGTGCTGGGGACCCGCTGTGTCGGTGTGGGATGCGGCGCGCAGTGGGGACGGGTCGTCGCTGGCGAGTGCGAGCGGCGACGGAGAGCAAAGTGGCCGCGAAGGTTGTGTGCCAGCACGGTGCCGGACTCGCCGGGGTCGTCTGGGAACGCTCCCTCAGGCCCGCGACGACCGAATGGGTCTGAGCACTTTGTCTCCCGCCTCCATCACCCCTGCCGCCAATATTACTCGTGCTCCTCGTCTCGTCCCGCCGCGTCCCCGCCCGCTCAGCACCCTCTCTCGCCCTCGCGCACACCCACAGCCTCGGCCGCCACCGCATCGCACGACCCGCGACAGTGGGATCCGTTTCCAGTCCACTGGGTCTGGTCTCCCACGACTCTCTCCTGCTCTCATTCACCGACCCGTCGCCTTCTCGTCCGTGAGAGCCATCGCACCCTGACACACCGCAGAACACGTCCTATATCTGCCGTCGCTAGCCCCTGCTACGACCTTTCACCTCTTCCCTCTTCAGCACGCTTTCCAGCCATGATTCAGAAAGTCAATCCTCAGACAAATCCGCCAACCGGCCCAGAGGTATGGGGATCATGGGGGCCGCCCAGTCCCTGGGGACGCAAGTAGGTGCCCGAAGTGTGTCGCTTCCCGTCGGTGTTTTGACCCGCAGCAGGTACTATTCCTTGGAGGTTGTCCAGCACCCGCTAAGGGCCCGTATGTGTGGATTTGGTGATAAAGTACGCCCGTATGCCTGGATCACCGTCTATGTTTAATAACAATGCCGTCAGGATCGAAGACCACTCGCTCCGGCAGCTGTTGCCAAGATGCATGTGAGACGAGAGGACCACTCGTTCGTTGATGTCGAGTTAGTCTGCCTGGCCCGTCGTAACCCGAAGCGCCATTGACATCCTCTGCAGCGAGGTCGACTGCTCTTTTTTTCTCGTCACCGTGGATCTATGGTCTGCCGACGGAAGTAAGGAAATGAATCTGGTCTTGCACCCTACCTCCTCCGACCGCTATGTGCCCTCGCATGCATCCAAGAAACGGAGAGCAACCACATCTTCCACCGCCCCACCGACCAGTCACCAAAGCGACCAGAGTCCTGTGCCCCCAACCCCTTCTTCATCACAGTACCCTCCTGTGAGTTCTTGACCCACACAGCCTTCTCATAATATCTAACGCCGCTCAAGCCGTCTTCTGGTATGGCGCCCTACATGCAACCCAGCCCCTCCGGATACAATCCGCAAGCATACCCCTTCCCACCTCAGCCGGATGCTTCAAATAACTTCCCACCCTATGGTCCAGGGTCTGACCCTTCGACATGGGGATATTCAGCGCCTAACACAATGGATCGTTCATCTCAGCAATACGGTCCGCATGCCCTTCCGCCCATGCACAACTTGGCACGTTCCGACTCACAAGGGCATGCAGGTCCCAGTCCTGAAGCTGGATACGACGCAACTAGTCCGACGCAGACGAACGATGGCTGGCATGTCAATGGGCATCCACGCGATGACGCCGATCCGTATCGCACATGGCCTGCGGAGGCCCATCCGTACACTTCTATTGAAAACGATGCGTCATCTACCGTCGATCCCTCCCTTCGTGGTGCTCCTGCAACCACCCCTGGCTCTCACAACCAGCCGTGGCCGACAACACCGATGGATCCTTATTCGAACGCCCGATACAGCGTGGTTCCGGTGCCCGGCCCTGTGCCCAACGTCCAACCAATCGCGAACGGTGCATCGCAGCAGCCGGGGACGGTCGAGAACTCAATGTATGCTTCAGCGTCGTACGCACAGCATCAACACCAGCAACAGGCACAAGCACAAGCCCAGGCGCCGTACGCGCCTGGCGGCGGGTACGCGCAAGAGAGCCCGCCGCCATCGACGATTCCGCCACTTCCACGGCACACGTACACGCGGACGCTCGTCGGCCCTCTTTCGGCAAACGCCTGTCGTCTGCTGGACGAACACCGAAAGCCTGGAATTTTCTTCCTCTTCCAGGATCTGTCCATCCGCACTGAAGGTACGCATCGACATCTTCGCAAAGCGATCGTTCAATCCGATGGCCCATTCATTTCGGAGGCTTCATTATGGCCGATTTCTGACCTTGCCCTTCTCGGATATCTAGGAACCTTCCGCCTGCGTTTGAGGCTCATGAATGTGGGCGCGTGAGTATCCACCCGACCTTGTCTTGATAGTCGCTGTCGCTGACTGCCAATTCTCTCTTGGATCTAACCGCGATTGGAAATGGCCTCTTCTATCTTTCCTGATAGTCCACCTGCTCCTGAACCTGGAGGAACCAGGGTGCACACGGACGTGTCGCCCGTGCTTGCCCAGACCTTCACGGAACCATTCACCGTCTTCTCGGCCAAGCGCTTCCCCGGCGTCCCAGGTAAAATTCCATCTAATTCTCCCCACCGCCGGCTCTCACCCCTACGTCTACCCCTACAGATACGACTGCTCTGTCAATAGCGCTAGGAAACCAGGGTCAGAAGCTGCCGCTGGTAAGTTCGCGCCACCGTGCTTGAAGGGCGCCGCCATCTCATCACTGTCTCATCCTTCGCAGCGGAACCGCAACAGCACCAAGGGCCGCAAACGTCAGCGTCACGGTTCAGACGAGTCCGGCGAGGAATCGGACGACGGGTGATGTGGCTACCTTTAATTATCTATCGATGAAGACGCAATACGTGTAGAATTAGTTAGATCGATTGTTGTACGCACCAACTAGTATCTCTTTGCTTTCGCTATATGCTATCAAGGATCACGAAGGCCGTCGGACCATGCACAAGTGTTTCAAAGCAAACGCAGCCTTTTGTCGTCGCCGTGCGCGCGTGTCCTACGCCACTCCGCGAAGCGGAGGACCAAGTCTACAGTACGGGGAAACGCAACGTAGATACGGTCGAGCACCTCCTGCGCCTGGATCGAACGCTCCTCAATCTCCTCTGCTGTCGGCGGTGGCGCCGCAGCCGCGGGCCCTGGCTGCACCGCCCGGACGATGTTACCAGACTGCAGGTGCTCAAACGTGTCCGTGAGCAGGGACACCGTTGCCACATGGGGCTGCCACGAATTCCACATCGGTGACAGGCGGCGGAGCAGGTGCAGGTCATGCACGAAGTCCTGCTCCTCGTTGGTGGCCTCGGTCTCGTACGGCCGTTGCTTGCGCGTGCGCCGCGCGATCTCTGCGCGCCGCTCGGCGGCGTGCAGCGGCGGTTGGGGCTGTGGCCGGCTGGGGTCGGCGTCGTTGAAGGGGATGCTGTCGGTGAGTAGTGGTGTTGTGGGTTCGCGCGGGCGATCTGTTTGCATGCTCTTGATAGAGTCGCGTAGGGGTAGGATGACACGCTCGATCACCTCGAATGCACGTTCGACCTTGCCCGCGCGGATCAGCGCGACAGCAAGGTGATTCCAGTTGTGTGCGTCGAAGGTGAAGCCGATGGCCTGCAACTCCTGCCACACTCGCGGGATTTCATCGTGGAGGCCAGTCGAGGACATGGCGTCGAGGAACATGGATAGTGGGAGGGCGAAGAGATGGGCGTGACGGCGGAGCTTCGGTGGCGAGGCTGCGTCTTTGAACAGAGCCGACAAGCGGGACTCCTTCAAACCCAGCTCGAATATCTGCGCCCATGTCTGCAGGGCGGCTTCGCCGTCGCGGTTCCTCCGATGAACGTCAAGTAGCGCCGTTAGGGAACCTAGTGTGAGCTCCCCTCCTTGGTCGATCATCTGATGCAGCAGCTTCTCCACCTCTTCGGTTTGCGCTTTTCGAGCGTAAAGCGCCAGAAGGGGTCCGTAGATGAGGTCGTGAGGCGATCGGCTGCTGGTCTCGGCGTGCACCCACGTCCGCTTGTCGGGAGCGGTGCTCATGAGGTCGTTGAGGAACTGCCGAGCAACCCTGACGCTCGCTTCGCTCTTCTCGTTGCTGTACGCCTTCAAGATACTGTGGAAAGTGACCGATGTCGGCTCGATGCCGTCTCTGATCATCGTCTCGTAGACCTTCCTAGCCTTCTTCTGAGCCTGATTCCTAAGGTGCCCGCCCATCATGATAGTGAGAATGTAGACGTTCGCCTGTTGCCCGTTCCGCCACTTGAAAGTCAGCCTGCGGAACTGCGTATACAACTCCTCCGCATAGCGCATCTCGCCGTTGTCGATGGCAGACTGGACGACCAGGGAGTATGTGTGCTGGTCGGCGGCAATGTCGAGTTTCTGAAGCCGGTGGAAAAGCTTGAACACGACGCTGAAGGGGGCGCCAATGAGGATGTAGGCCTTCAACAGGGTGTTGTAAACTTCGATGGATAGACCAAGACGGCGGTCCCGAGCAACGGTCCGCAGGTAGTCGAAGACGTTGATAACGCCCTGCCACTGGCCGGCTTCGACGTAGGCGTTCATGACCGTAGTGACCATCTTGCGGTCCGGTACGATCCCTTCCGACAGTGCCTGCCTGAAAACAGCTTCCGCAGCAGCGGGGTCCTGACGTCTGGCGATGAGTGCGAGCACAGTCGTGTAAGTGATGTGGGTGGGAGGAAACCTGGAGCCCCGCATCTGCTCCAGCACTGCGCCTATCGCCGAAACGTCGCCCTCCTTGGCAAACGCTTGCACCACAGCGTTGTAGACATGAGCGTCCGGCATGATCCCGCTCTTGACCATCTTCTCCAGCCAAACGTTGACATTGACGCAGTCCCCGCGTTTCGCATAGGCGTAAATTACCGTGGAATAATGTATGAGGTTAGGTTTGACCGAGTTGTCGCGCGTTCCGAAGAATTCTTCGAATAACTGAGCCACCCGAGGAGCATTGCCGGCATTAGCATATGCCTGGAGTAGATGTGCAATGCAGCGATTGGGGATACCGCCAACGTTTCTATATTGCTTGAAGTAATGCTCGGCCTGGTCGGTGTTGCCCTGCTTGGAGAACAGGTAGAGTCCGGTCTCGTATAGTAGCCGCTGTGGGGAGCCCGGCGCATTCCGCATCGAACTCGGAAGGTCAGAAAACAGGGGATTCGCCAGGACGAATGATCCCTCCTTCGCCAACGCCCGCACCAGTCGGCACTGGTCGAGGATGGATACCCCGAGCCGCTGCCTGAGGGCCTCCTTCATCACCGCATAGGCCGCCTCCGCGTAGCCCGAAGCGCAAAGCATTTCAAGCAAGATTTCCGTAGCTCGCTGTCGCCAGGCCTTCGGTCGACCCTCAAAGTTCTTCATACAATGTACGGGGAACTTAATGGAGCCGACTATCCGCGTGACTGTTTGTTGTAACGGTCGAAAGCCGGCGTACAGGGGACCCTTGACCCTTCCGAGGACGGAGCGGCGGGTGACATAGAAAGCGATATTGCCCCATTCGTTGACGAGAAATTCCAATACAGCAGCAGCGTCGCGATGGTCGTTGAGGGCTGTAATGAGTATGTGGTACATGTTGGCGATACGCGACCTTTCGGAGAGTTCAGGAGTGGTCTCGTGGATAGTATGTGAGATAGCGAAGGCTTCCTCGAAGTTTCCCTGCGCGGCGTGCGCGCTTGCCATGTGTATTTGCCAGGTCCGTCGCATTGCGCTGCCCGGCTGCCGTGGTATTCGAGTATCAAGATCCTCCAAAAGGTGGTTTAACCTGGCACCCCATAGCATTAAGCTCTCGAAGCGGTCTGGGCCGTCGGCCAGACCCATCGCATGCGCGGCTATTTTGTCGGCGAAAAGCAACAAGTCCTCCACTGGTACGACAGCAGGTGTGGATAAAGACTCGTATTCGTCCCAAATGTCTTCGAGGTCGCCTTGTCGGGATCCGTGTAAGAGGCGAAAGAGCCGTTCTCGAGGGTCAGGCAAAGGGGCTGGAACGGGGGGCAAAGCGGGTCTTGTCGAGGCATGTCTTCGCTGGACCATGTCTTCAATAATAGTACGTCGATGCGTAGAGGCTATCCTGCCTCGCGTGGCATTCGAAAACACCCGTTGGCCCGTCGAACGGCGCGCCCGCTGACGGCCGCCCTCTGACAGCGAGCGCGGGCCAGCTGTACTCTCGTCAGCCCAACCGGAACGCACACACGAGAAGGAAGAAACGCACCAGAGCTAGACGACGCTTCCCCATCCTCTCCGAAGGTGCTCTCGATGCGCCAAACCTCGTCTGGGCGCGCGCGCTCTTTTCCCTTGGTGCGCCGCGGGTGCGGGGTGAAGAAGTCTGACGGAAGGGCGCGCGACATCGTCCGCATAGCGGAGACGGCGGCCGGGACGTGGTGTGCTTGATGTGAGGCTGCAGCGTGGCGAACGGCGAGGATGGAGTGGAGGACAGATGCCGCGAGAGGCTCCAGCATTACCGCACCCGCCGAGACGAGTACTTTTCGCGGGTCTTGCTGAACGTCAGTACTAATACACGCCGCGGCAACGAGCGACTCACCCTTGTCGACGGCGTAGGCAGCTGCGGCAGCGGTGGCATCCAACCGTCGTACGCTCTTAACGAGGAGCAAGTGCAAGAGTCGGCGGAATGCAGGCGCCCGGCTGCAGAGCGTCGGCAAACTCCGGATGGCGCCTAACTCCGCGCAAGGTTTCCAGTTTGCGCATCCAGAGTCCTTGTTTACCACGTAAATCCGGCGCGAGTTGTAAGGCAAATAAGGTGTGTATTTTATTGGTTCTAGAGCGTGATTTACGGCTCTCATTTAGAGGTGTAAGTTACGGGGGACTTTCTTCCGCAGCTCGGATACAGACACAGACGCCATTTAATCCATAGGCCCGGACTCACGGGTGTTTATCTCCCGTTCGTGTGCGTAGGAAAAATCAACGCATTATGACTCGACCATCCTCTATCACGTATTCGACAGGCGGCAGCCAAAACACAACTTACTCCCAACGCAAAGCGAGCCCATCAACATGTCACTTCCAGACGAAGTCCCCGCGTACGAAATAATCGTCGTGCCAGGCCCCGGCGAAGCCGGCAGGGACGAGCTCAAACAACAATGCTTTGACCTGCGCTTCGCCGTGTTCGCACACGAACAAGGATTCCCGCCAGAGACCGAGCTAGAACCGTGCGTATGCGTTTTCCACCTATCCAAAAGACGCCCCGATGCTCATCGGTCCCGCAATGTCGAATACACATGCATGTACAGGGTCGACGAGGACGCCACGCATATCCTGCTACGACTCGTGCCATCGCTGAAACCCGTCGGGACCATTCGAGTCACGCAGGGCACGGACTACTACAAACTCGGCCGGCTGGTGGTTCTCAGCGAGTACCGCAAGTACAAGTTTGGGCGGAAACTCGTCGAGGCCCACAAGGAGTGGGTGCGGGCGGACGCCAAGGCTCGCGGACTCAAAGAGACCGTGATTCACTGCAGCTCGCAGCTGTACGTCATTCCCTTCTACGCCAAGTGGGTGCACAGCCATGTTCCTAGTTCGTTAAGGAGGCTAATAAACCGCCGATCGCACAGATTCGGCTACGTTGAAGAGGTTTGTGGCGTGCGTGTCTTGACCGGCGATACATTGACGTCGATTCATTCATGACAGGGCGAAGAGTACGATGATGAAGGCGCACCTCATAAAATGATGAAATGCAGGCTCGCGATAGAGTGATACGGTAGCGTGTTTATTGCATACGCCCAAACTGTATGTATCTAGAGTATGGTCGTGACGGTCATGACGAGTATGGCAAGGAAATGGGCTAACAATACAAGGAGATGGAGCGGGGGGAGGGGATATGAGATACATGGATATGTCCTTGAGCTGGTCATAACGAGTAGCAGAAGGCAGCCAAATGAAAAAAGGAACATGCGAGGGAGCCGAGATCGGGATTGTGCTGAGAACGCAGACGAAACCTAGCTACGAAGGGGGAAAAGTCGGCATAACATATATACAATGGATCAACGAAGGTATCAGAGAAAAAGTCACTGGTATCGTCACGAATGCTAAGTAAATAACTTCCACTCTCACGTTCGAGAGCGGACCCTGCGGCGCGTGGTATCGAGTTCTGCGGGGAGCTCCTCGCTCTCGCTCTCGGAGCTGGGGGCTTCCTGCTTGACGGTTCGCAGGAAGCTTCCGGAGGGGAAGGCAATAGAGTTGATCGGGCTGCCCGGCAAAATGCTGAAATTGATACTGGAAGGGTGCCCCGTCGTGCCTTCCTCGTACAGCTTCCGTGCGGCTTCGTATTCGAGTTTCTCCTGTTCGGCCTGGGCTAGGAACGGCTAGAAGAGCGCGACGTCAGGGTCAGGAGGGACAGCGATAATAACACATGACAAAGTGAAGGCGTACCTTGCGCTCGTCATCGGTCATCGAGCGCCACTTGGCGGCGGCGAGGACGCTCTGCTTTGTGGTTTCGGTTTCGTCGCCGAAGACCTCCTTGACCAAAGCAGGGTCGGAGCGGATGCGTTGGAGGAACATGAAGTAAGCACTGAGCGGCTTCTTCGGCGCGTTCGGGTCCTTGATGTTTCCCTTGCGCGATTTGCCCGCCTTGCGCTGTGCAGTACGAAACACGTTCTCGCGCTTGATGTCGTCGGGAGTGAGGGTGCGCATGTAGGCTGCATGCTCCCGCTCGCGCGCCTCCTTGGCGGCCTGAGAGCGGCGTCTGTAGGGCTGCGTTAGACGATAGGATCAGTTGGTGGACAAGGATTGAGGCAGATAACGATCTGATACTGACCTCCTTCTCTTCGGCACTCAACTTAGCGTACTCTTGCCCGGCTTCCTTGGCCGCTTGGGCAACATTTAGCTTTTTGAGGCTAGTGGCCTGGTGGCGTTGGATCCAGTCGGTGAAATACAACTGCCACGCAGACGGCGCGAGTTTCGGAGGGCGGAGCGTCGACTTGCGCGGAACTGTAGGAAAGGCGCGTATGGCGGTCAGCAATGAATCGACCAAAAACCCGGCATCGGCGATTACTCACTATCAGTCGCCCGCTCAGTGGGCCGGTGATCCTCGTCGTCCTGGACTAAGCTTCGTTTCTTCCGACGCACCGTCGCGTCGTCGTGCTCGCTGATCGATTCGGCGCGTCGACTGTAGGCACGAGACATGGGCGGGCGCATCGCGGAGACGGACGGCGCGCTCGAGGAGGTGAACATCTCGGACACGGGAGCGAAGCTCCGTCGGACCGTCATACGGGGCCGCTGCGTAGCAAAGGCATCATCGGACTGCGAGTTCGAGACTGCGTTGATGTTGGGGGTCGGGAGAGGCTGTGTCGCGCTTGGTGGCGTGTACAGCTGCGAAGCCCAGGTCGGCGGGCTTAGCGTGGGTTCGGATGGTGACGTCGACAGTTCCGGCTGACCATGCATGACTCCGGCGATGGTGCTGTCCGCGCCGGGCGAGAACGAACGCGGCAGTGGCTGGAGCGCGGCATAGGCAGACGTCGGCGAGAAGGGACCAACATCTGGGAAGATGGACGAGTTGTCGCTGAAGGCGGCGAACGAGCTGGCCGGTGACGAGTGCGAGTGCGAGTGCGGGATGTCGATCGGCGACGACGAGGGGTGGATGGTCGTGTCGGGGTCTGCGAGCCACTGCGAGTACGAGAAGTCGGGTTGGGTGTGTTGAGTGTCGAAGCCGTTCATGAACGATCGATCGACCGGAGGCAGATGAGGTAGCGAAGCACCATACTCGAGCTGGCTCGACGTCGACTCGGGTGAGCCGGGGAAGTATGGGACGTGCGGGGACATCATGTAGTCGTTGGGATGCTCCCAGGACGGGGGCTGCTTGGCCGAGTACGAGACCTGCTCGTCGAAGTCGAAGATCATGCTGCCGGAGTCGTGGAGGGAGTCGAAGGTGTGGGCGTCGTCGAAGAGGAAGGGGGAGTTGTCTGCGAGGGACATGCTGGCGATGGCGAGGCTGTCCTCGTCGTGGTCGCGGCGGAAGAAGGGGCTGACTGGCATGGGAGGCAGGGATGGGCAGAGACGGGGCGGGCGGGCGAGGCGGGAACTCAAAGGGACGGAGATCAGTCTGTGGGGGAATATATAGGACGGGCGAGATCTAAACGGTATCCGAAGAGGGGCTCGAATCGGTAGCGGGACGAGAGACATTCGGTGCCTCGTCGCCCTGCGCTCAACTGACTCGCGGCGCACTTCTCGCAGAGGGCACCTGCCTATTCCGTGACTATCACCGGATTTCGACGGCAGAACACCTGCCACTGCTCTCCTCGCAGCACTTATCGTCGGCGCGCGATCCCCCCTCCGAGAGCTTGTTTCCTCTGCACAGAATCAGATGCACCAGCTGAGCCGGCCCTGGCCACCGCGGGGCGAAGAGTCAGCGAGCAATTACACAGCGACCCGACACACACCGCCGCACCGTGGAAACGTTGGCAAGCACTTGCAATTGACGCAGACAGACTCGAGTCGCCACTGCGCACGCACACAAAGCAACCAGCACTAAAGACGCCCGACGCCGCCCGCATACCTCCCGCATCCGGCAGCCCCGGCCCAGCACACCGGCCCCCCTTCGGTCGCAGGCCGGCGTCAGCTGCTGCCGCCGCATCAACTCTTCGTCGCTCGCCGCTGGTGCGGGCCATTCCTTCTGCACATTCGCAGCATTGCACGCCGACTGTTCTCACCACTCGCAAACGCGCCAGCCCATATGCTGTGCCAGTCATGATTCCCGCCACACACGCAGCTCAGACGCCAAATAGATGAGATTGCAACATACACCCCGTTCGACACGATCAGAGCACCACAATGCTGTCCGCCGGACGGTATCTGGGATTGTGGTACACACTCTTCCCCGCCTGCAGCCACCGCGCCCGCGCAAAGAGAGCCATGTGCCGTCAGCCCGAACAGCCATCTGCCCACGGAGATGATCACGTACCTCCCACCCGGGGACGTCCTTCATGATCTCCTTCTCCCGCGCCAATGCGGCCTGCTGGCGGCGGAACGCGTCTCGGTCGCCCTCCGCGAGCAGCAGCGGCACCAAGTGAATGCGCGACCACACTTTCTCGCGTTGTAGCTCCCTGTGCACAACCAGCGCGTCAGCACCGTTCCGTCCGTCCATGCCCCTCCGCAGATGGCTAAATCAGGCCGCCGCAGTGATAAGACTCCGTATCGTCCAGACGGATCCACCCACGGTGCCCAAAGAAGCCACGTTCCACGGCGTACGGCTCACCCGCGGCCCACGTTCAACGTCCGCCTGACCCCCGAACCTTCTTCTCCGGGCGCGAACACGGCCTGCGCGACTCACCTCTTCTCCAGATTGCCCTGCCCGACGCGGTAGAACCCGTAGGCGCACAACGCCGTCACGCCGCCGAGGATAACGATCCCACTCGGTCCGCGGAACGGAAGGTTTCGCTTGTAGCGTATCGCCTCGAATCCTCCCGCAGGAGGCATATCCCTGCAAAGCACGTAAGCGGACAGATGGCCATAGGGGCGTTGGATACACCACGCACTGCCTGTACGGTGCCGACACTGGCGTAACAGAGAAGCGAAGTCGTAAGAGTCAGCACTCGGGGATGGCAATGGAGGGACATAGGACGTACTCTTGTTCTATGTGAACCGGTTGCTAAATTGCCAATCCCGGCCAAATTTACGGTTGATATGGGGCCCTTTTGGTTGCAATAGCTGCGCCGCCAAGTCTAGAAGGGAATGGGGGCGGTGTGGCGGCGGTCTGGTGTTGTGTGGAGGAGTGCGGAACGAGAGTTGCAGTGACGGAGAGAGAACGACCGAAAGCAAAGCGCTTATCCCACGTGTGCCTCACGTGGGAACGTATGTCAATAATTCCCGGCTTGTGAGCCTAACCGGCGCATTGACAGCTGGCCTCGAGGCGGCGGAATGCAATTGCAGCGGCGGCAGACATAAATCACAAGATAGATTGTGTGTTCTAGAGAACAATGAAACAGTTGGAGGGGGATATTGTCGGCTGAAAGAGGCGACAATTGGACTCCCACAGCGGAAGGTTTGAAATGCTAGTACGAGGCTTCGGCTGGAATTCTGGCTTTACGTGTGGTGTTCGAGAGCCCGCCTGTGGACTGTGTGATGCAGAGGCGTGCGCATCCGGGACATGCCGGCGGCCTATTTTGGAGTGGGATGGGAAGTGGCAAACTCAACGCCATGACAGCGCCGTCAAAGGATGGTTGAATCCAGTAAGGCCCAATACTGAACCCTCCGCCGTGGCATCATTAGCCGCCACAGCCACTCCCTGCCATGTCCCGCCAACCGTCCCCCGGCCCTCCCCACTCTGCCATGTACCACCAACTCCCTCCCGCCGCCGCCTCCGCAAAGCAAAAGAACAAGGGTCACGTCGCCGGCATCACAGCGGGGGCTGAGGATGTCAAGTACCAGGGAAAGTACAGAGAGCTGAAGAAAAAGGTCAAGGAGATAGAGCTGGTATGTTCCTCGCTTTGCATCACCCACCCTGCCCTGCGCGCACAGCCCGCGTCGGCCAGTTGGCTGACTGGACATCCAGGACAATGACAAGCTGTACATGAAACTCTTGGTGGCAAAGAAGAACATTCGTCGCATGAACCTCGAGCGAGCGTAAGCACCCCGCAGAGCCATTTCCTGCCGCAGTCTCACCAAGGGTCGCGGTACTCTACAGGATCCTCTATGAACGTCTCGCAGCAGTCCCCCCGACCCCAGGCAGGGCCCCGCAGGAACTTCCAGCGGAGACGGACCCATTGTTCGCAGCCCCCGTCCCTGGCCCGCCTCCCCAAGAGGCCCCGCGTCCGCTGCCGGCCAACGATCGCGAGCTCGACGAGTACATGCGCCAGCACCCCAACGCACGCGTCATCCAAGGCTCTGACGGACGTATCATCGAGGTCGAAGACGGCGCGAGCAGGCCGAGTGCCCTAGGTCTCATGGGACCCAACGATGCTCCTGGATATCGACGCGAGCCCGCCCCCCGATTCGAAAACGACCGCCCGCCTCCGCTCCCGCCGCACGGTGGTCCGGTGCCTCAGATCCGCGAGCCTCAGCCCGAGCGTGCCGACCTGCCACCCGACGCGCACCGCCCGTCGCGTTCGTCATCGGCTTACTCAAACCACCACCGTTCCCGGAGTTCGACGGCGAGGCAGGACATGGATGTCCAGGGAGACACGCGGATGGACACCCTGCCACCCGCCCACGTCGTACACAGCAGAAGCACTAGCATCCCAGAGGGTGTCGCAGAGCCCCGGAGAAGGCACGAGCACCTTCCCGCCCCGCTGGCCATGGATCGGGTCGAACGGTCTCCGTCGCAGTCGCCCGTCCATTCGCCGACACACAACCGCTCGCTCCATAATCATCAGCGCATCGGACCCGGCGTGCACCTACACCGTCAGCAAGACCGCGACCCTGAGGAACGGGCCAGGCTTTTGGCTGAACGGATGCGGGAAGAAGAGCGGGAAAAGGAACGGGAGATAGAGTTACGAAACCGACTGGAGGCGGAGGCCAAGGAGGAGGAGGCATTACACAACAGTGGTGCGTGGCCGCAGGAGGACGCGTACCCCGTAGGACACGTCCGCGTTCGCTCTCGCTCCGACACTCCCGTCTCCGGCAGTGTCGCTCGCGAGTCGCCACGCCCGCCTGCGGACCCGTACAGAGCGCACGCGCTTCCCCACCCGCACTATCGCGAGCGCGAGCCGTATTACGAACAACGCGACGACCGTCTGTCTGCGAACGCGCGTGGGTACGCGCCTGAATACACGAGAAAACGATCGCGCCAGGAAATGGAGGTGGATGACGATCAAGAGATGCGCTCTCCGCTCGAGAGGACCCGCTCCGCCGGCTCTGGGAGTGGACATGCGGAGTCGTTCCCGGTGTCCCAGGAGCTAAGAGGCCCTCGGCGGGGACGCTCTGAGGAGCCCGATATGCCCCGAGTACACACGTCTTCCATTCGTGATGAGAAGCCTATGGACCAGGATGACTAGGGGGTCCTGCATGCGTATGTGTAAATTCTAGCTGATTGACCGCCGTGTATGGATCCTGTTTTGCTGCTTTTTTCCGTATTCATGTACGACTTCTGCCTGTTTGTTGAGATATCCATCCTGCCCATCTTACATGTCACATAATGAAATATGTTTATGGTACATGCGCAGCATCGTTCTTCGAACAGCGCAGCCCTATGACTGTCCTATCGGTTCGTGCCACGAATCCGCCGGTGCGTACGAAAACCTACTTTCGTTCTTTCCCCTGGGATCTCTTCCTGGGATCTCGACTTGCCCCTCGGCGATGTGAATTGTGACAATAAATTTCAATAAAGCACGAACGACATGCGCCACCGAGAGTTCATGGGCCCTTCTATTCGCGAGTATGATACGTGGATTAGACAGATGAGTCTGCGTGAGTCACTACAATGGATCTCAAAGGGGAAACGGCGGGAGGGGCGGCCGGGGTCGGGGGGCTGGCGTCCGAGGCCACATCACGTCAAGGCGAGCCGCGAGTCGCGCTCCACGCCGACCGGCTGTCCGCGTCGCTGCTCTCCAGCTCGGCGCTCCACGACGCCGTCGTCCGTTCTGCGGAGACGTTGTACAGGTGGTACGGCGCGTCCTCCACGACGGGGGCCAGCACCTCGCGCCAGAACGCTGCCTGGCGCGCCTCGTAGCGGCCGGGCACGAACAGATCCGCGAGCCAGTCGTCCTCGGGCGACGGCAGCGCGAGCGCGATGCGCTGGGCCTGCTCGATGGCGTCCAGGAAATCGTCCGCGTCGAGCCGCGCCGTCGCCGGCTGGGCGTCCAGCACGACGTCCATGATCGACACCCGCCGCCCGTCGCGCCGCGTCGTCGTGCGGGCCGCTGCGGCCTCTGTGGCATGCCGGATGCGCTCTTTGGCCTGAGCGTGCGCGTGGATGGCGGCGCGCCGAGCCGCGGGGCGCGTCGGGGTGGCTCGCGCCGCACTTGCGATTGTCACGCCCCGCGCCCCGCGATTGAGGACCGTATCTTGTCGCGTCGCTAGTTTGCCTCGGCCGGACCCTGTGCTCTGCAGGGCGCTGGTGGGCTTCCTAACGCCTTTCAGTGTGCCCGCTTTGCGCGGCCGGGAGGGAGCCTCTGCGCTCGAGGACGTCGCTTGCCGCCGTGGCGCACGCGGACGTGCGCTCCGACGAGGCTGCGGCGCATCCGGGGTCTCCTGGATAAAGCTGACGGGGAGGCCTTGTGTGAGCTAGTGCGACGGTGGACGCCCGGTGCGCCGAGACTCACTTGTCAAGGTGTACCTGTGCGGGCTGGACAGCCCCAGCCTCACTAGGGTTAATGATAGAATACAACTGCTGCTCCATGGCTGTGGCGACGCTGATAAAGTTGTCGCCGACTGGCTGCGTGGCGGGCTCTTATTGCTCGGCATCGTTGCAATTGGGACCGACGGTTGGAGGCAGCCGCGCGGCGAACGCGCCAGCCCGCCCTGACCAAAACAGACAGCCGCTGGCCTCTAATGCCTCCGCCCGGGATTTCCGCTCCTGTAAGCCCGCCCCCACATTCACCGCCTCAGGATCGCTGAGATTTGTGCGCGATCCAGCTCCGGGGCGCCGCCGGGCTGACCGTGCTAGCTGATAGGGGCCCAGATCCGCCGCAAGAGAGGCACTGCTCCCGCTGGCCCGTGCGCCTGCCTACGGTCCGATGAGATTCACAACCTTGGGAGACGATCCGCGCAGTCAGCAGACGAAATATGAAAAGCGAAACCTAACCCACCAGAACAATTAGACCCCAGGGATACCTCGTCCACAAGGTTGCGAGGACAGGATTTAGGTTTCGACGGCCTTTGCACTAAGACTGAATGTGAGTCGAACCTTTCATAGTTCCTATTGTCGGCGGTGCGACGGGTGCAGACGAGGCCAGCTAAAGCCGTTGGGTGGAATGCACGGCGCGTCGCAGATCTGTCAAATTTGTATTGGCGCCCGTAAGTCGGGCGTAGCAGAGCCTCGAGGCAACCTCCCGCTTGCTGTCGAGAGGGTTGCGGGCATGCAAATCCCATGGCCACCTGCGTCATTTCCAGTAGCGTGGCCGGGCATCAATCTCACAGTCGCTGGGATGGCGCTGCGTGGGCATTCGCAGCGGAGGCACAAGATAAGAGGAACCTTAGCCAGGCAGGTCGTCCCCAGCGCCGTGTTCCTCGAGTGAGAATTCCAACAAGCGCACCCGTTAATAAGGTTCCGACTCCGCACCTGGTCGAGACACGAGGATACCAGTCTGCGGCGGGCCAGCGGCGCCATCTCTGCCGAGTCCACCATTGTTCACTTTAGAGGGGAAGAAGACAGTGTTGGGAAGACTTGCGTAAAGTTATCTACAAACCGCCGATATTAGTGTTTTCGCTCCCCCTGCTCTATCGATGCGCCACTTTGCACGAGTCTCACTCTGCCTCCTCAGCGAAGTGTCGTCACCGGTACACATGATCCGCTGCACGGTCGCGTCAGTACCGTCTTCTCACCGAGAGCTTGCAGCGGCGCGTACCTTGCAAGTTTGCAGCCACCTCTGCCTCAGCACGGTCTCCATTGGCGAGCAGTTTCTCCTTGTTGTAGAGGAGTTCCTCGCGTGTCTCCGTCGAGAATTCTTGGTTTTGCGCTGTGGACAGAAGTGTCAGACCGTGGCCAGAAGAAGAGCACTCGAGTTATCGAGACGGCAAGAGAACAAGGGGACAATACAAAACGGTAGGGGTACGCGCTTCTGACAATGGCCGAAGTGAACTTACTCTCTACAATCGCGTCCACGGGACACGCCTCCTGACAGAACCCGCAGTAGATGCACTTTGTCATGTCAATGTCTAGAAGATACCGTCGGATCAGGTTTAAGGAGGGCCAACTGGACAAAGCGCGTACCATAGCGAGTCGTTCGTCTCGAGCCGTCCTGACGCGCCTCACTCTCGATGGTAATGGCTTGGGCAGGACAAATTGCCTCGCAGAGCTTGCACGCTAAGAAAAGACGTATGACGGTGAGGCCATTAGTGAAAAGGCACGGTGAGCTTACCAATACACCGTTCCTCGCCGCTGGGGTATCTGCGCAGAGCATGCTCGCCTCGGAAGCGTGGAGAGAGGGGCCCCTTCTCGAATGGGTACATGATAGTGTATGGTGGTCGGAAGAATTGCTCGAGCACGATCCACATCCCTAGCAGACGCAAGGAAGAAACTTTAAATGATTCGTTCGCGACCAGCAGCGCATTCGAACTCGCCTCGCAAAATTTCGGTGAAGAAGAACAGATGGACTGCCTTCTCAATTGCACTAGGGCCGCCCTTGTACGGGTTGGTGTACTCTCCCGGGAAAGGTGTATTAATCGACGGAGACCGTGGTTCCTTCGGTTCTGGTAGGTAGTCGGGCGATTGCGAACGGAAGGGCTGCACCGGCTGGGCCTGCACGCGCGATGAAGTGGAGAGAAGACGGCGGGCAGCGAGTGCTGTCAGACGTGGGGTTGCCTGCCGAAAGACCATGGGCCTGGCGGCGGCGAGGGTGCCAGCGACTAGTGGTCGCAGGATGGCCATGGCGACAGGAAAGGAGCGTCGACGACGTGCGCAAAGGCGACGGGGGAGGGGTGAGTAATGTTGTCGACAGCGACGGAGCACCCATGAACCCCCCGGTGACGCTCGGCGGGGGATGCCGGGACATTCCCTTCAGCCAATCAGATTTCCCGTAGTTGACATCAAGCCGAGCGCACTAGCGCCGATACCACGCGAGCGGCCTACTTTGCATTTTGAAGTCGCTTTGGATTCATCACTCCAGCTTTCTACGCGACCACCATGTCCACCTCTGCCGCCGCCGCCAAGAAGCCCCAGCAGGCCAAGCTACCTCAGTTGTCCCCGCAGGGTACGTGTCCTCCATCCTGTTCACGCGTTAGTTGATCAATGGACGACTCTCCAGCCAGAGATACAACAAAACTACACTAGACTCCAGAATGAGTTGCAATCGCTTGCCAACAAGATCGGAGAACTTGAGCAAGAGTCTGAGGAGCACAGGTGCACCATCCGTCGTATATTACACGCTCAGGACTGACCAGGGCGCGATACTAGTCTTGTCCTCACAACCCTCAACGAAGCACTACAGGCGGAGCCGGACCGCAAGTGCTTCCGGCTTGTCGGCGGTGTACTAGTGGAGAGGACGGTCAAAGATGTCGTTCCTGCGCTGGAGACAAACAGGAGCGGGGTGTGTGCCGTTCATTCCTACGTTATGAGTTGCGATCGAGTGTTGACGCGATCTCCCTTCAGATCCAGACGGTGATCTCAAGTCTGGCGGAGCAGTACAAGGGCAAGGAGAATGATTTCGAAGCTTTCAAGCGCGACTACAACATCCGGCCAGCCGCGATGGCGTGAGATAGTGGTTGTATGCGCCGTGATATGAGAGATATTGTGAGTGTTTTCCGCTCCCCCACTCGCATCGTGCTGATCTGTCGGGCACAGTTGTATCAGTTTAGTCTAATGTTGCAGTATAGGCGTGATTGTCTTGCCCAGATTGTGCATTGACTATCCATCTTTGACCCTGTTTGCCCACGTTGTCTACACGTGGAACAGGGGTTCGTAACCCAAGGTTTGAGATGCGCAGCGGCCTCCTGTCCTTATCGATTCCTCACCGCGACCACCCACCATGTTTGCCCATGCCTCAGACATCGTTTCCCGGCTCCTACGTGGTGGGACAGAGCACATCGTGTCGCACCACGGTAGGAGCCAGTATAGCGCTGGCGACAATGGCGCGTCTTCATGCGGCTTGGCCGCCCTGAATTGTGCTCGTGTCGTCCTACAAAGAGAACTCGAGGGAGCCACCAACGAAGAGTTGATACGCGAGATGCTGGAGCCGGGCTTTGTCGAGGTGACTACCACCCGTTTTGTCGTACTCGCGAGCTAGTCGTTCAACGTGTTTGATCCGCAGGAAGTACTCGATATCTGCCTGCAGTGGTCAAGCCCAGCCCATTTAGATGTCGAAGAAATTTCAGCAGCCCCCATTTTCTCTGAGAGTCTATTATTGAAGGGGTTCGACTACGTCTCGCCAGGTCTTTCGCAATTCGAAACCATGTTGAAGTAGGCATATTGCCACATCAGAATCGGGACGTATATTCACCTTCAATTTTAGCCATCTTCAGCAGTCGGCGCAAGGTTCCGCGGCCTTGATCGTGACGCGTCCTCCTGAAATTGTCAGTGTTCTAAAAATCGCAAACAAATCCAGGCCAGTGTTCGTCACCTTTGACTCACACCCAAGGCCCAAACATCCCGACGGCGCTGCGTTCATCTTCCATCCCTCTGCAAACGCAGCAGCATCGTACCTCAACAGACTTCTCCAATTCGATAGTCGCCTCTTGAATGACCCCACTCTCCAATGGCAAGCCCAGCTCCTCGCGAACTGCTCCGCGCACACGTTCCTTCCCAGGAAGATGTCGATCTCCTCCCCCGAAGTCAACCAGCTGTTGATGAAAGTCAGTCTGCAGATGCTGCAACTCAGGGCGGAGGTCGAAGATTTGAAGGGCCAAAGTTCCGAGGCGGCACGACTCCAGACCGAGGTCGATGCGCTCCACGCGAGGAACAGACGGCTGGAGGCAGATAATATTCGTCTGTCGAGGGAGAGCTCGGGTGCGAAGCGAGAGTTAGAGCAACTGCGAAAGGGCAAATGGCCAACACCACAAGAGGCTCGCGATAGTCCAAAAGCACCAGAGCCTATCCAACGTTTCTTCCCGCCCCAACCTGCGGGGCCGTCCGCAGCGTCGTCTTCTCGCACGCCCCTCTTTCCGCAGCCTATACAGAACACCGCCTCATCTGCATCGTCGAAGGGCACCCTCGTCTGTCACACGACCGAAGAGCTCGACGAGGACGGCGTATTCGCGACTCTTATCCAATTGGAATGGCGTAACCAAGCGGAGGACAAAGCAAGCCTCGACTTCGCTATCCGCGAACAGCAAAAATTCGACGAGGAGAACCAGCGACTCGTCGCACAATTCGAAGAGTTGAAGGTAGCCGTACCGAAGATGTTCACCTGTGGGATTTGTCTCGAGGAAGAGACGGAGTTTATGGTGTCCGAGATTGACCTGTGCGGTCATAAGTTTTGCAGGTCAGATTGCATTGTTCCTCTGTTGGCCGATGATACTCACTCACTTGTACAGGACGTGCATCCGCTCGTATTTGAGCTCGAAGCTAGGAGAGCACCGATTTCCAATTCTCTGTCCGACATGCTCTGCGGACCGTACTTCGCACACGGACCCCGGGAGTGAGATGCTCCGCGTTCATTAGTTGGGGAATCGCGCGCTGACATTCTGTTAGCTATCAACAGTAACATGGCTCAAATCATCGGCTTGAGCGAGGAGGAATACGAACTCTTCACGGAGCTCGAACTAGCGGCATTCTCCGTGTTGTTGCATTGCCGCAAGTGAGTGCCGTCCTTGATAGTCCGCCTTGTCTCTGACAGTTCTTGCATAGATGTCAACAAGCGGTATTCGTCGACAAGGAAGAATACGACGCTCAGAAGACCATCGTGTGCCCTCTGCGAGGCTGCAACTATGTCTGGTGCAAGGCCTGTTCGAGGGAGATTGAGATCGGCGGACCACCGCATTCCTGCGACGGCAGTGCGGAGCTTAACCATCTCATGAACGAACGAGGCTGGAAGAATTGTCCTGGTATTTCAAATCCTCCGCTCGCTACGACATTGCTGATATCTCGTAGGTTGTCGGACTCCAGTGATGAAGGGAGAAGGCTGCAATCATATGACCGTGCGCCCTTTCTTTCATTGGTCGCTGTTCAATGCTGAAATTTGTTTCTGACCTTAGTGTATCGCGCCGGGATGCAACACGTACATTATTTCTCCAGTCTTGAAATACCCTTCGCTTATCATCTTGCAGACACTTCTGCTACCGTTGCGGGGCGACAATCGTTCAATCCGTCTTAGCAAGAGACATAAAACGCGCTTTGAGTGCGCATTACGCCGGATGCCAGATGATCGAACTCCCATGGTAGACTCTCGGGGGCTTTCTCGCCACTGTATCGCGATGACACTCGAAATGTACGAAATAGAAACCGTGTATTCAGGCGATGCGAGTGTGCGGATGTTATACAAATATACAGCAAAAGCGTTACGACGAGATTACGCGTGCATGAGGGCGCCACGAGGTTTGGCCAGGGAGTCTGCTATGCCCAGGAAGGTTTCGGCGAGCCGGACCTACAGACGGAGAGACGAATTAGTCAAGCGTGTACGAATGAAACGAGGGCAGCGACGGACCGAGTCGAGCGCTTCCACGTAGGACGAGGGAAGGGCTGGGCGCATGGGATCCGCTGGTGCTGTCCGCTGCACGTCCAGAGCGATTTCGGCCATCCTACGCAGAACCTCATTGTGGGGGCCAAATGAGACGGTGTGAAAGGACAAAGCACGACTACGCGGTGAATTAGCGCGAACCATCCATTCAGCGGAAGGCATACACACCCTAAAGCGATAGATCGACGACAGAGGTCGCGGACATTGCTCTCTTGAACCCCGCAGAGTCCATCCGACAGGAAGATGATCACCGGCGATCTGTGACCCATTAGCCCATCCAAAGCGGAAGATTTGGTTGCAAAGACATACCGTTCCGTGCTCCAGTTGTTGTTCATACATGCTTGCGCTTCACGTAACGCGAGGTCGTAGCTAGTGCCTCCTTGGGCACCATGAGGCAACAGTAAATTCAACAACTCGTCAGGAGTACTTGTGAAATCATTGGTGACGGGCGCATTGGATGTGCTGTCGAACAGAATGACACTATACGCATCGCGGCGGTTCCCAGTTCCGTTAATTGCGTTGTGGCGGGCGCTCCAGAACGAGTACAGCGACGAGTAGACAGCGCCGATGCGGTTGTTGTGAGACCTGACGATACGGTTTGTGACCGGCGTGTCGCTCGGCGGTCGACGGTCGCTACCATTCATAGATCCCGACCTAAATCAACATGTTAGATGGCGACAATATCCAACGAGCGCCTGGTGCTGACCTGTCAATGACGAACATCCTGTGGGGACGTAGCGTGCTCAGTTCGTTCATTTCCCAACAGATTCCGTAAAGTACGCACACATGGAAAGCTTGCTGCAAAAGCGCCGGATTTCTGCAGCTGAAATGATGACCATCGCCGGAGATGTAGCCAATACCTCCCGGAAGGGGGTCTCCGGGAGTCAGTTCAGCGTGGAAGATCGGTAGGCCGCAGAAGGAGGGCTGTGCCGGATTATTCAAATTTGGATCTCTTTGATGCTCTTGTCCTACGAAATATTGACTGTCAGTAATGGTGGAAGTGGCCGGAATGCCGATCGCGTACCTGCACACATGCGGTCGCTGGAATTTGTAATATCAGCATCGGTTGTCGCCTTGGAAAGTCATAAACCTACCATTTGGCGAACTCATCGCGGTCTTCGTGAGGGTACGGATCTAGTGATAATGTTCAGTCAAACCACAAGGCCTCATGTATTGCCCCAAATGATGTCCTTCTCACCCTTGAAACCTAGGCAGATGATAAATAATTGAAGACGTCAGAGAAATTAAATCTTACCCGTCCGTCTCCAATAGAGCTCGTGGCTGATGAAGTCCTTTGGTCGCTCGGGTTGCGGCAGCATTCTGGTACGAATATGATCAAGGCCGTTACCGCTGCAATCTTCGCCAGTCTGCGTGCGACAATAGTCGATGTGTGCGTGGCGGCCCAGCTCTTGACAGATCATCGAACACTATCGGAACAGATGAGAGACACATCACGGATGCGGACAGGTTGTCTCACCAAGAGAGGGGCACCATCGTCATTGGCACCGAAACGACGTCCATTAACCTCGATGACGGAAGTATCAGCCCCTTCTACGGCCCACTTTGTCTGGGACATGGATCCGTGACTGGTCTCGTGCTCCTGCTGAGCGTGATCTTGAAAGTGATGTTAGAACAATACTCATGATATGTCGTGTCAAGGCCGTACCAAGGGGAAGCGTGCAGAAGTAACCACAGCTCTGGCACCTATCATTCTGTATTAATTTTCTGGTTATGGTCAGGACTGTGGGAAAGTACCGAGTTTGACAGAAGTGGAAATTCTTTGGATCCACCGTGTGGACGTGGTCGCCAACATGTTCAGTCTCGCCGGAGGGGATAGTGACCACGCACGGGAGGCGCTTTGATTCTTCGGCAATATAAAGATTTGGAATTGATCAGAAAGTAGCATAGAACGCACCTTGTGAATACTGCGACGCGTGAGTTCGTGAAGAATTCAAGGGTAGCCAAAGGGCTCACCTTGGTGTACTGGAATGTATCGTGCCGACCAGAGAACGTGACTTCGACGGATTGAGGCGCGGTCTCGATACGACAGATCCCTCTTGATTGGCAGAGAGCTCCACAAGGATGCTCTTGACTATTGTGACAACAAAATCAGAGGGATGTCCTGACGTCCATGCGGAATTTGCGACACTCACCCGCAAAGATGGCGTGCACCGTTGTCCAATCCATGCAAATGAAGAGGCTCAGAACAGAGTCTTCTGCACAGTTGGCACGTCAACGGACACGACTGCTGCTTGCAAACGTGTTCAGTGTGGTCTTGATCGCTACGGTACAACAGTGGGTGAGCTAAGGAACGGTTATATTGCAAGACACTGACCTTGGTATGTGGCATTTCTCCTCGCACGAGTACGTAGACCCATCATGCAGTCGAATTTCTCGAAGACTACACGCCTTCAAGGTACATCAGTTTAGTGTGATCCGGTGAATGATAGGTTTACATACCATTCCGCACTCATGGAGGGGTGCGGGACACATGTGTTTATCGTCCTCGTGGTTGACGATCTGGATATCTTATATTTTAGAGCGTGCGTGGGGTTCATGTGTGTTACCGACCTTTGAACACTGCTCCAGACATCCAGTTTTGCCGTACAAATCGCAAGGTCGTCCACATAGATGTAGAGAGATATCACAGCTAAAACTGATTGGTCACAATTATCAGTGTATATGCAAGTTGACTCACATGTGCTGCCCAGGATGCCCCGCCCTAGATGTCAAGTATAGTGAGTTCATGGTTAAACCAAAACGATAAAGGACGTACGGTAAACCGCACACCGTCTCCATGCCTTGATGATCATCGGTAAAGGTGCAGGAATGCATGCAACGATGGTCGGTGTTACATTCATGAGACCCTTGATGGTGTCGTGTCTTCAAGCAGAGGAGCTGGCATTCCGCGCATTGAAGTTTGCAGAGTTGAACCGTCGACCTGAGCGCCACGCACAGCGACCCGAATTCGCGGCGGAGGCCTTCGAACGTCGTCGTATCGCTGCTGAAGCGGGCGGTATTGATTTCTAACCACTGTCGAACGTATTCAATACGATCTGCTGCAAGGCTGGCAAGATACTCGTCGAGCTCGTTCGTCCAAAGCTCGTGGTCTCCACCAAGCTGTCGCTCCGCGTAATGGATCCACGATAACTGCAATTTCTTGAGGCAGATGTCGCTCTTGCTTGAACCCTCGGAGGCTTGTGGGGCGGGGAGGCAGAACTCGAACAGTACGTCAGGAACATCCAAAGCCACCCCGTTGTCGATGTCCTACGCCGGAAGCCATGAGTGATGCGTAGGAGGAGCGAGAACAACACCTACTTTCAGTGGTTCAAAGTCTGGCTCAACCTCGGACCCGCAAAACTGGAGCGCAATCGGGAGGAGGGCTTGAAGATGCTGCGCTCTATGTGTCGCAAGGTTTTCTGTTGGCGTCGATTAGACGCAGGTAGATGGCGGGTTGGGACAGGGTACGTACGATCCAAAGATCCCCAGTCGTTTGTCTGAGGGAAAGACGTAATCGGACCTCATGCCTTTGGTGTTGCAGATAGACTCACCTTCAACTTGGCCATGAGTGTCTTCAATGTTTGCAGGAAGATGCCGGCTTTGGGGTGTGTAATTGGCTGCTTGTCCAGTCGTTTCTTCACTGTCTGGAAAAGTGTGTAGAATTGCCGGGACTCGATGACAGGCCATGGAATGATCGCAAGCTTCCCGCCATGGAGACGACTGATGAAGTTTGACTCTTGCTCGCTCGCGACGATTTGTTGGAACTTGAGACTAAACCTATTCAATCGGTAAGTTCAAGAAATCGTGAGCGGGGTGAGCAAGGCATACTCTTTGGTAATCTCGTTCTTATCGGAGTCAACAACATCCTACACTCATGACTTAGTCTAATGAGATTCACCTTGACAAAGGCAACACGTACCTTGATGATGATGACGAGCAGAGATTTGAACAGCGACGGGTTGGCTGCTGGATCGAGAACTGTAGCAGATGTCTGGAACGACTGGAATAGGCCACTGATATCCCTCGAGAATGCGAAATTATTGCGGAAGAGGACCTATATGAGGTACATGAGTTGATATCGACTAGATTGCCCAATAATGGCGCACCAGGTTCGAGATTGCAGTGTTGAAGAGCACCAGGAGACTATCTTCTTGAGCCGACCGCTCAAGACTGTGAACACCTGCCGAACACAATATCAGAGTAGAGTGACAGCCGTGCAGTTTTGGTCTTACCTTCGAAATCAAGCGCGACGATGAGGGTATCGTCGGTGGGTGTGACGGACATCCAAACACCTTCCGTCGTCCTCATCGCCGATCCGGCGAACGAAGTATCGACGAGGTGGTTCAAAGCAAAGCTCTTCCCGACCGATTGCTCGCCTATCAAACGGCGTTAGCAGACCATTATCGATTTATTACGGACCACGTACCCATCGAGGAGACGACTTGGACAGGCTACAAAACCTATTAGAAAATGTTGACGGAAGAACTGCAGAAACCGTACCTTCGACGCCATGTAGGACTGGAAAATTGACTCGTACCATCCAAACGAGAGCCTGTCGACGACTTGCTCTACGGTTGCTCCAAGAAGGGAGCGCTCGAATTCTTGAGTCAATACCCCATCCCGAAGCGGCACGAAACGGTTGTCGCGCGCCACAGCAATGTGAATCGGAATCAGGCATAGGATATCGACAAGCCATTCGCCAGCCTTGAAGCTCGAAAGGTCCCTTACACGTTCTTTCATGAAGGCCGTGTAGGTTATCCCACTGACGATCGTGTTCGTGAGTTCGCCATCAGTGGGCTTCCGGGTGCTCTTCTCAAATGCGAGGATAAGCTCCGAATAGTAATGTGAAATGGCGTTCGATGGGATGCTAGAAACGAATGTCAGGGAGTGGGGGAGACGGTGCGAGGACTTAAAGGTGCCCCGCCGGACGGCAGGTACGACGGGGAAGCGGATCCAAACATCACGATGAACATCCAGCAGCGAATTGTGTGCGGTAGTTTGAGAAGAGCTCCGGTGTGTGCTATCGAGCCGATCGGCCTTGAAGGTGAACTCAGTACTCTTGTGAGTGATATGGAACCCGGTGCTGCAGATTTGGCGGGAAGGGTAGTCTAGCGCGGCGATGTAAGGATGATTTCTGTTGACCAAAGAACACATCGCCAGCGAATCCATAGGCATATCGGGTAGCTCGATGAAGATGCCTTGCGTTGACCCGAAACTCGCCCAGTGATACGCTTGGAGGATGGTGTTGCTGTCTAGCTCGACCGTGAAGAAACAGGAACCGTCGGGAGACGACAAAAGCCGGTGCGGGGGACGGGACAGCATCAAAGCGGCAGGACTGCAGAATTTATGAGCTTCAGATACAAACGTGCTCACGAAAAAAAGGTACCGGAATTGTTGCGATGTGAGAGACCAGATCCTCGCTCGCGGCGCATCATGTCCATCCACGATGAGTAGTTCCTCGTCAGGACCGCAACGAAACAAGAGGTGGGTGATCACGGCCTGGTGGTCGTACCAGGGCCTGAGGTCAACTGTGGAGCCGAGGCCTTGAAGGTTGCCATAGCGCTCGTCAAAGATGAAAACATGAATTTGCAGCTGTGCGCATATGATGGTTAGCCTTGTAGAACATGAGATTGACTGTGACTCGCCTTTTCTACCGCACAGACAGCTAACATTCGTTTCGTCTCGTCATATGACAGGAGCAACGTGTTACCAAGCTTGTCGGCGCGAAATTGCTTCTTGAAACGACCATGTCGGATAGCACGGTCCAGATCAACGAGGTTCTCCAGGTAGACCGAAATGTTCCCTTGGTGCGTGGTGACAAGAAGAAGCATAGTCTCTTGGACGAATTGAGCATGGCTGACGGGTCATCAGTATGAAAGGCATCGGCAGCACTACGAGAAACCTACAAAATACGGTGTTGTACCGGAAGGTGGAAATGCGAGGAGGAGCCGTCTGAAAATCGTGGTGCTGGGATATGAGATGGGTCCAGTTGCATGTCGTGTCTGTCCGATGTTGTGACTTGCAGAGGACGTATGGTATAGCGTATGCTCGCTTTTCCCCGCATGTGTTTGGAGCCAATGACGCGATAGGAATCTGCATCCCCCGCATGTAAATTGGCATGACAGAACGCAAATGATGTAAATTACCGGGACCGTAGTAGTACGTCGAACGTACTTCTTGAACATCCTCGATAAGGAGAACGCTAATTCGGTGGGTTAGCGAGTCTTCTCGAAGACGGTGTAGAAAGCGACAAACTCCTCGTCCTCGCGCTGAAAGCGGTTACTGATGGCTTGAAGTAACGCTGCTCTCGACTTGTTCTGCTCGTCCTTGATGGTGTGTTCGCGAATTCCATTCATTTGTGCATCGCAAGCTTTACAACGTGCGTGTTCGATCTTCTGGATTGCTTTATGAGTGAGGGTTAGGAGTTGCGATAGAAAGTGTTTTCGGGCGGCGTCGATGGCCTCAGTGAGCTGCGGAACAAGATCAGGGTGCGTATCAATGATGTCCGGGATGCGAGCCAAAAACATAGATTCGGAACTCTGCTTGGATCGCTGGTGATCCGGGGAGATCGTTACTGGAATGGCATTCCCCGGTATATATGTGGCGATTCTGCCGCTGACAGCTTTCACGCCCTTTGTAACGGTGGTCCAGCCAGAGGATGACTTGGGCTGATCAGCATCGTCGGATGGCCCCGGAACTGGCTTGAGCTGCTCCGCAAGGTGTGGGTTTTCCTTCAAAATCTTCTCCTTGAGGTCTTTGAATGCCTTCCCGATCGATTCCGTGAATTTGTTCTCTGAGGCCACGTGTTCGCGCCATTGGCGCAGTTCAGGGAGCATCGCAGTCAGGTTCAGTAGCAGTGATCGCGCTATAGCAAGGCGTTATAACCACGACGCCTCAGTATGAAACTTGAGTCCTACCCTCTGTCATATCAACGGCGATGGTGTCCGCCACTCCGAGGTCGGATGTAGCATTGTTTGCGTCGAAGGGCTCATGCGCAAAAACTCTGAGAAAGCGAACATGAGCTCTGTTAAGATTAACGTGCTGACGACCACGTACTCGAATCTGGATGAAATCAACTCTGCCAACTCTGCGCGCAATGCAACTTCGAGCATCGGCTGTTGGGCCTTGATATCCTCGTTCAGCTTGTCTGTGACCTCTTGTCGTTCCTGTCTAATGCGACTTTCGGCGGCGGAGCGCGCTTCTCGGAGTACGGCACACTCGTCCTTAGCAAGGTCACCGAGCCCGTTCTTGATGAGAATCTGTAGAGCAGATTCCGGAAGGGACTCTGACAGCCGGAACGATCCTTTCGAGCTGTCAAAAGGGGGTAAGTTGTAGGACGGTCGCCAACGCGGAAACGTACATGAGACTCTTCAGGGCGACGGTGTTGTATGACTCAGTCTTCTTGAACTCGGTATTCTTAGCAGACTCGTAGGCGGACGTCATGAATCCGATGCCGGTTTCTCCAGCAACAAGTTGGGGGGACAGCATTTCAGGGGTGATAGTAGGATCATCGGGCACTTGAATCTCCTCGATGGGCAGGTTCCGGACCTGCATGGACCACGTCAGATTCACATGAGAGGAGAGCAGGGTATATGCGCTTCAGTTACCTCGAAGCCTGGCAAAGGGGTAACATTCTCTTGCTCTTCCTTCGTTTTAGCAACTTCGAAGGTGAACAGACGGTCAACCTCGTCATCGCTATCCTCTGGCATGTCAGCGGGTTCTTGTTCATTCAAGATCATCGCGTTCGCATGCGCCGAGGACACAAGGACTACGATTTGGTCCGCGATCTTGGTGAGATATCTAACTCTCATGTGAGTATTACTAGACAGAACGTCGAGAAGTTCATACTTGCCTCATGAAGGTAATCCTGTTACGTTGAACTGAAGATATGGCGTCGTCATCCCAGGTCGTGTCTTGCGGCCAAAATAATACGTGAACGAGTTCCGAGGTGGGGCTCATGAGAAGATACAAGCCCGCTCGGAGAGCTTGCGATGGGGGCATTTCGTCCTTGCTTTGACGGAGAGTCTTGGCGCTAGGATATCAACGACGTGAGCATTGCATAATTCCAGGGTTGAATGACCACAACTAACGCTTCGTCGTCGACGGCCGACACATCCTGAAGATACTTGACTATCTCGGAACGGCTACCGTAGATCCCGAGTGGTTTGATCTGAGCTGTGTCGAGGAAGCGGAAGTTGACACTCGTCATAGATTGATAGGCCCCGGGACAAACATGGTTGGCGAAGCGGCCGAAGGATTCCTGGGCGATGATAATCTTGTCGACTACATGCAGTCAGCAACGCATATAGTACATAGTGCTGTCAGTAGACTCACCGAGACCGCCGCCGCCACTGCTTTGCTCGCTTACAAGATCGAGGATGCGATACAGGCCTGGAATTTGGTCTGCTACATCACCGAGAGGTGCAAGGCGGGTGGTCCCGGACATATCGACTGTGTTGGTAGCGGGGGGTTCCGAGGTGACAGCTTTGTCCGTCCCAGGGTCGCGTTGGGCGGGCCCTTTGTCTTCTAGGCCGCCGACTTCGTTATCGCGCAGTGTCTCCGGGGGTTCCAATGGAACGAGCCTGTCTATTTCGTCGTTGAGGATCCTGCTGGGCTCGCAGGACGCTGCATTGCGGGTGGAATCATCCACGTCCATCGAGCTGGAAGATTCCGCCCGCTGATGAGCGTCCTCGCCTGGTTCGGTCGCGTCTGCTTGTGCGTTCTGCACTGAGCTGACCGCGGCATCTCGGGTAGGTTGCTCAATGACCACCGACATGGTATCGGTGTCCGCAGGAGACATCGAGACGTCCACATCTGCAGGTTTCGCTTGCAAGGTACCACTGGTGCTGACATCAACCGACTATCCGGGAACTATTTCAGTATCGCAGAGCCCTGAATACGCGTCTGAGACGTACCGCCACTTCTGCGGGGGCTAACATACCACATGGATCGAATCAGAGTGGGATTCGAGGCGCCAGGACGGATTTCCAACTCACTGGGTTTCGCCTTAGATGCTCCCCCTTTTAGCTTTGTGAATCGGCCTTTGAGAGAGAATCGTTTCTTCGCGGGATGCTCTGGGGAATGGCTCGCGAGTCGTAGCGATTGAGATGTGTAAAGGCTGAACACGTACTATTCATGTTGGATTGCTTCGATGAGATGAAGGAGATGTGTGCAAGGATAGATGATGAGGGGTGTTGGGTTGCCAGGAGCGGGAGGTCGCAGCCGCGATATATAAGATAAACCAAACAAAGTTTGAACAGACACGTTCTGGGGATTGCGCAAAGCGGCGGCGAGGATACTGCGATCAGAGAATCCGAAGGTCGTCGCGCAACTGGAAGAAGAGAGTAAAGGTCTCAAGACCACTACGCGCAGCCATCAAACATCCCTAGAAGGCAATAACGGACGTGACTTAAGGTCCCCGAACCAACTACACGCTGCGGAGGCAACTTATGAAGCGTACTTGGTTAAAGAACCCTAACATGAGGCGAAAGATGATATCAGAACGTCGACCCTCGGCCCAAAGACCACATATGAACGTATGAAAACTGTCGTATCATCAACAGGCCAAGGATCGACGAATCGCAGTGAAGACACCAGGGAGCGTAGCGTAATCCAGTTGCATGCTTCGGGTAGGGCAGATCAAGTCATTCTCGGGCTTGAAAGGTCACACTCTCCCAATCTCCGAAGGAATCGAATCGTACGTACCAGGCTAGACCAGGCATACATGTCAAGAATTCGGCTCGTCACTTCGACGATACGGCGCGGAGAGATGGATAGAGCAACACGAGTATGTATCGGAGGAGCAGCTAATGAAAAGTAGGGCGTGACAGTTATAGTTTGTGAGCAAAGGCGTAGACCCGCAATGATCGGTGACTGCCTGCTTTATGCGCTCCACGTGGCGTCATGATGCCCCGCCGTTCACCATATATGGTAATATCCCATATCAACTGATGCGCCTCTCAACGAGCCCTACCAAAATAATCCTCCGGATTTCGGGTGCCTCCGTTGCGTTTACTCTACTCGCGCTGTGTAGAGTACCGTGTAGCTTTCATACCACTTGCTTCAGAACGAGCGAAAGGTTCTCAAATTCTCCAGCTTCCAATAGCGACTCAGCGAGTGTGTGCCACCCATGA
This sequence comes from Bjerkandera adusta, assembly GCA_027924225.1. NCBI lineage: Eukaryota > Fungi > Basidiomycota > Agaricomycetes > Polyporales > Phanerochaetaceae > Bjerkandera > Bjerkandera adusta. The sequence goes on from BSCZ01000142.1 coordinate 50,210, forward strand.
TATATAGCACATTGTCCGAACAGCCAGTCCCACGGTAGGGAAGAAGAGATGATGATATTGATGATATGGTGCATGTGTTGTACAACGATGGCAGATGGAGGGAATAGTGGTTTCAAGCGTGCATTAACGCACCACGCGGCTTCGCTAACGAATCCGCGATGCCCATGAAGGTCTCCGCGAGCCGAATCTGCGCAGAGTTGAATCAGCTAGTAGTGGTGAAAAAGGAGGATAGACAAACCGAGTTGAGCGCTTGTACATACGAGGACGGGGGTGCCGGGCGGGCGGGGTCGGCAGGGACCGATCGCTGCTCACTTTGAGCAATTTCGGCCATCCTGCGCATCACAGCGTTACCCAAACCAAAAGAGACAGTATGGAACGACGCAGGGCGACTACAAACATGCTCAAGCCGAGGAAAACATATAATAAAAAGGAAATGCTTACCCTAGAGCGATAGCACGACGACAAAGATCACGAACAGCGCTGTCCTTGACTGGGCACTGTCCGTCGGACAGGAATATGATCACGGGCGCACTACAATCGACAGCGCCAAATTCAACCATAGTACTAACAAGGGCAAAAGTACAAACTCACCGTTCGGGACTCCAATTAGCCTCCATGCATGATTGCGTTGCCTGCAATGCGTTGTTGAAATCATTACCGAGACGGGCACGATAGGGCAAGACCCGGTTTAACAGATCATCCGGCCCACTTGTGAAGTCATTGTTGACCGGGCATGCGACCTCCATGTCATGCAAGAGGACGCTATACGAGTCTCTCCGGTTTCCGGCCACGGCTGTCGCGGCTTGGCGGGAGATCCAGAACATATATAACGCCGACAACACGGCACCCAGCCTGTTGTTGTGGGATGATATGAGTCGCGAGATTACCGGCGTATCAGGTGGCGGTCGACGATCCATTTTGCGCATTGACCCTGACCTACATGAAGAAGAGAGTGTGGTTAGATCATGTCAACAAGCCATTACGAAGAAACTGACTTGTCGATGACGAAGATGCTGTCATTATACGAGTTTCGAATGAGCATGGTCAATATATCAATGGAGTACAAAATGCGTACACGTGATAGGCTTGCTGCGCTCGCGCTGGGTTTCTGCAGCTGAAGTGGTGACCGTCTCCGGAAATGTAACCTACTCCTCCAGGAACCGGTCCCCCACCGGCCAGTGCAGGGTGGAATATTGGCAGGCTGCAGTAAGATGGCTGCGCTGGTGTAGTTGTATCTTCTTGATGCTCGCGTCCTATAGTAAATCAGGGGTGAACAGAAGGACCCGAGCTTGAGGACTAATGGTCTACCTGCGCACATACGGTCGCTGAAATTGAATACTTTAGCATCAATTTTGGGGCTGGTAAGTTTCAGACGGACCATTTGGAAAACTCGTCGCGTTCCTCGTGAGGGTACGGATCTGATGTCAATAGAAAGTAAGGACTTGAGGCTTTAAATACTCTACGCATTACGCACCCTTGAAGCCTAGGAAGATAATAGATGAACGACCACGTCTGGAAGATGTCATGACGCTTACCTGTGCGTCTCCAGTGTAGCTCGTGACTGATGAAATCCTTTGGCCGAGTAGGCTGTGGCAACATTCTGGTGCGGATGTGTTCATGGCTGCTACCACGGCAAACCTCTCCCGGTTGCGTGCGGCAATAGTCGATATGCGCATGTCTTCCCAGTTCTGAACAGAGCATGGAACACTATTCAAAGCATGAGAGACGCGTGGCGAGATTGCAGCTGTATTCGCTCACCAGAAGAGGAGCACCGTCGTCGTTGGCCCCGAAACGACGCCCATTGACCTCGATGACCGAAGTGTCTGCTTCTTCTACCGCCCACTTCGTTTGAGACATAGAGCCGTGGCTGGTTTCGTGTTCTTGCTGCGCATGATCTTTTGTGCATCGTCAGTACAACTAACACTCAAGCTTCGAGAAGTCATACCCAGAGGAAGCGTGCAGAAGTAACCACAATTCTCGCATCTGGTTTGAACGATGAGCATGTAGCATGAAACGAGGGGCTGCCGGCAGACCTTGTCTCGCAGTAGTGGAATACCTTCGGGTCCAGTGCGTGAGTGTGATTGCCAATGTGTCCAGTTTCACCCGGAGGGATGATGGCCACACAAGGGAGGCGCCTCGATTCTTCGTCTATATCAGAATCGTAATTGATTAGATGACGACACAGCTCATACCTTGCGAGTACTGTAACGTGTGAGTTCGCGATCGTCCCACAGCTAAGGTATGGGATGCTCACCTTCGTGTACTGGAACGTGTCGTGGCGCCCAGAAAATGTGACCTCGACGGATTGAGGTGCAGTTTCTATCCGACAAATACCTCGAGATTGACAGAGTGCTGTGCAAATGTGCTCCTGTCTAAAATGCCGTACAACATCATCAAATGACCAATCACACTTCTAGGATGACAAAGATGCACTAACCCACAGAGATGCCTCGCATCCTTGTCCAACCCGTGCAGGTGAAGAGACTCGGAACAAAGCCTTCCACACAATTGACACAACAGAGGGCACGACTGCTGCTTGCAAATATGTAGGGTATGAGCTTGTTCACTGCATCGGCGCTATAAGCGAGGTCGAGATACGGGAGTGACTAGAAATACTGACCTCGAGACGTGGCATCTTTCCGGACAAGAGTAGGTAGAACCGTCGGCCAAACGAATGTCTACAAGGCTACATGGCTTTGGACGATGTCAGGTTATATTCGGAGACAGAAAATAATCAACACACCATGCCGCACTCGTGGGTGGGGGCTGGACACATGTGTTCACTATCCTCATGGTTGACGATCTGGTCATTCAACAGTTCGCACATACAAGATGTTCGTGTGTGTGAGACACGAACCTTTGAGCACCGCCCTAAGCATCCAGCCTTGCCGGCCAGATGACAAGGCTGACCACAAAGGTGGACAGAAAAGTCGCATCTGAAAAAGAAATGAGCCGTTACGTTTAAACCAGCGAGAGTCAACCTACATGTGTTCGCCAGGATGCCCGGCTCTGGATCACGGGTTGGTCAGTGTCTATTCAACGGTACGCGTCATGGACCTACGGTAAACCGCATGCCGTCTCTGTATCTTGATGTTCGTCAAGAAACTTACAAGCAGACAGGCAACGGTGGTCGGTGTCGCAGGCGTGGTACCCTTGATGGTGTCTGGCCTTGAGGCAGAGTAGTTGGCACTCGGCGCATTGAAGTTTGCAAAGTTGAACTGTCGACCTGAGTGTAACAGCCAGCGACTCAAACTCGCGACGAAGACCTTCGAATGTCGCGGTGTCACCGCTGAAGCGGGCGGTATTGATCTCCATCCAGCGGCGTACGTAGTCGATACGTTCGTCAGCAAGGCGCGCGATGTATTCGCCAAGGCCGTTGGTCCATAGCTCGTGACCCATATTCTGGCGCTCCGCAAAGTGGCTCCACGACGACTGTAACGTCTTGAGACACGCGTTGCCTTCATCCGCGTCGTCTGCGATGGGTTGGAGGCAAAACTCGAATTGTTCGTTTGGCTCTTCGAGCTGTGTCCCGTTGTCGATATCCTGTGTAGTGCAACATCAGCTGTGATGTTACATGGAGACCGCGCGGCACCCACCTGGAGCGGTTCCGTGTCTGGCCCGATTTCCGAGACACCGAACTGGAGTGCGGTCGGAAGGATGGCCTGAAGAAGCTGAGCTCTGTGGGTGGCGAGATTTTCTATCACGATCCATCAGTTGCATGTCCTTGGTAGTCATGAATGTGGCACAAACGGTCTAAGGATCCCCAGTCGTTCGTCTACATATGTAAGATCAGTTATCCCACATTTGTTGCACGAGAAAAATCATATTCACCTTCAATTTGGCCATGAGAGTCTTCATGGTTTGCAGAAAGATCCCGGCTTTGCCGTGGGTAACTGGTTGCATGTCGAGACGCTTCTTCACGGCTTGGAATAGAGTGTAGAATTGTTTGCTCTCGATGACGGGCCATGGAACAATCGCAAGCTTGCCGCCGTGGAGGCGGCTGATGAAGTTGTCCTCTTGCTCGTTGGCGACGATCTGTTGAAATTTCAAACTGAACCTGAGGCAATCATTGCGATCAGAATGTGGAATTATTGAGACACAAGGAGGGGAGAGTTTACTCTTTCGTGATCTCGTTCTTGTCGGAGTCGACAACGTCCTATGATCACCGGTCAGCTAAACCTTGACACCAATTCAATGCCAGTGTATACCTTGATGATGATGACCAAAAGAGATTTGAATAGTGACGGGTTTGCAGCGGGATCGAGGACCATGGCAGACGACTGGAAAGATTGGAACAAGCCGCTGATGTCTCTGGAGAACGCGAAGTTGTTACGGAAGAGGACCTAATTTCGATGATTAGCACACACTCTGGCAGCCGGTCGTTAGCATCGGTCACGACGAACCAAGTTGGATATCGCAGTGTTGAATAGTACTAAGAGACTGTCTTCTTGCGCGGATCGCTCAATACTATGCACGCCTGTAACGTGGAGAGTGAGGACATGATTTCCATAGCAGATCGACCTCTCTCGCACCTTCGAAATCAAGCGCGACTATGAGCGTGTCGTCGGTGGGCGTAACGGACATCCAGACGCCTTCCGTGGTCCTCATCGCTGATCCAGCAAATGAAGTGTCGACTAGGTGGTTCAGGGCGAAGCTCTTGCCGACCGATTGTTCCCCTATAGAACCGGGTCAGCGAGTGGGCACCGGCACATCACAGTCTACTTACCCATCGAGGAAACGACTTGGACAGGCTGCGGGAACCGTTAGAATATTTCAGAAAGGAAGCGGAAACTGTACCTTCGAAGCCATGTAGGACTGGAAGATCGACTCGTACCATCCAAACGAGAGCCTGTCGACGACTTGCTCTACGGTTGCACCGAGAAGCGCACGTTCGAATTCCGGAGTCGACACGCCATCTCGAAGTGGAACGAAACGATTGTCCCGCGCTACAGCGATGTGTATCGGAATAAGACAGAGCATGTCGACCAGCCATTCTCCAGCTTTGAATGTAGAGAGGTCTCTTTCGCGCTCTTTCATGAAGGCTGTATACGTGATCCCACTGATGACCGTGTTGGCGAGCTCGCCCTCGGTAGGCTTGCGAGTGCTCTTCTCGAATGCGAGAACGAGCTCGGAGTAGTAGCGGGAGATGACTGGCGACGATATGCTGGAGACGAATGTCAGAGAATGAGGGAGGCGGTGCGAGGACTTGAAGGTGTGTCGGCGAACAGCAGGTACGACAGGGAAGCGGACCCAGACGTCACGAAGGGTGTCCACAAGGGAATTGTGTGTTGTCGTTTGTGTAGAATCCCGGCGTCCGCCCTGCACTTGATCCGCTTTGAATGTGAATTCCGTGCTCTTGTGAGTAATCTGGAGGCCCGTACTGCAAACCCGTCGAGTGGCATATTCCAGAGAGACGATGTATGCGTTGGATCGGCCCACCAGAGAACATATGGCTACGGAGTCGGCGGACGTGTTGGGTAGGTCGACGGTTATCCCCTGTGTTGATCCGAAGCTGTCCCAGTGGAAGGCCTGGAGTATGGAACCTCCGTCTGCCTCGACAGTGAAGAAGCATGACCCGTCGGGGGAGGACAATACGAGGCGTGGGCTTTGTGGTAACGGCAAGGACGCCGGCCTGAAAACGAGGCTAAGACGACGAGATCGACCGCAATAAAGAGAAATGTACCGGAAACTCTGCGAGGTGAGAGAAAGGATCCTTCCCCGGGACCCGTTCTGCTGGTCTATGACGAGCAATTCTTCCTGGGGACCACAGCGGAACAGGAGGTGTGTGATGACAGCCTCGTGACCGTACCAAGACGCCAGATCATACATCGCGCCGAACCCATTGAGATTTTCGTACCGTTCGTCAAAGACGAAGACGTGTATTTGAAGCTTTATGGCAGGTAGCACGTTAAAATCGAACAAAAAACCAAGAGTATTTGACAGACCTTCTCGACAGCGCAGACAGCGAGCATTCGCTTTGATTCGTCGTAAGCTAGGATTAGGCTCCCACCCAATTTGTCAGCGCGGAGATGTTTCTTAGGTCTTTTGTTACGGACTGCCAGCTCAAGGTCGTACAGGCGTTCGAGATAGACCGTGTGGTGTCCCTCGTTCTCGATTACAAGAAGACACATATTGTCTCGGAGAAGTTGTATATGTCTGATCGCGGGTCAATATTGATGAAATGCCGTCAGAAGTCAGGGCACTCACGCGACTCGATGGTGTGTTGGAACGACAAATACGGCCGGCGATGAAGGGAGAGGACTGGGCAAATGGTTTGAATCCAGTTGCATGGCATGTGTATCGTTTGTCGTCAGCTCTAATGTCCGTATGTTGTAGCGCAGGACGGCACTGCTCTCGAAGTGCTCGGTCCCTACGACGTTGTAGACGTCTTCCACCGAGTGAGCCTCAAGTCCGTATACGGTGGGATAATGGTAGGAGGCTCACCGTGACCTTTGTGCGTTTTCCGAGTGATATCTTCGATGACCATATAGCTGCACAAATGTTCTGAAAATCGCAATCCATGAATTTGAACACGACGTACCGCTTTTTGTTGCGCCGGAAGTGAGACTCGATTGCCCGGAGGAAATCACACCTCGTTCGGTCTCCCTCCACTGCGCGCGTATGAGCTTGCCTCGCTCCCATCTGGGCGTCGCATGCCTTGCGCTGCATGCCTTCGATCCTCCGAGCCGCTTTAGGGATCGTTATCGAGATTTGCGAGATGAAATGGCGACGGGCGGTTTCAACGACCTCGGTGAGCTCTACCATAAGATCAGGGCGGCTGGTAGCGATGGTAGAAATAAGACGCAAGAATGTTGTGTCAGACATCGTCTTCGAAGGAGGCTCGGAGGTAGACGTTGAAGCGGGCTTCAATATCATCGAAATAGCAGCTTTTCCAGCTGCCGCCACCCCTCGCTTAGCAACATGAGCCCAGTTTGAGTCTTGTGGCGCAAGTTCTGGACTAGAAAGGGACTGTTCTGGAAGAGACGACGACAGTTCCAAGGAAAGGTCGACCAGAGACGGATGCTCCTTCAGTAACTGTTGCATCTTGTCTTTGAAGGCACTACCGGCCGACGTCGAGAACTTTCCTTCCTTATCGATGAAGCCATGTCTTCCCCCGATCTCCGGATGCATGGCTTCTAGATTTTTCAGGAATTCTCGGGCTATTAAAGTACTGTTAGTCTGTGAGCAGGCATCGAAGGTATGACTTACCCTCATCAATGTTCACGGGTTCGGTAGACGGGTCGGCACTTTGACTACTGTCAATGAAGGTCTCGTGGAGAAATACTCTGCGAAATAGCGTAGATTAACGTCAAACCGACGACTGAAATCTGATTGAGGCGTACTCGTATTTGGAGCCCAAGGCTCTCGCCGATTCCGAGTGTAGCGCTGCTAGAAGAAGTGGTTGATTGGTTTTGATGTCCTCGTCGACCTTTGCCCTTGTTTCTGCCAATTCCTGACTGAGGCGATCCTTGATGATGGACCTCTCCTTCTTCAACGCGGCAAACTCATCAGTCACAATCTTATCCAGACCGTTCTTTACGAGACTTTCCAAAGCAGCTTCCGAAAGCGATGTCGATAGCTGGAAAGATTCCCTCTTGCTATAAGAGGTTGAGAACAATCCTTCGATATTATCGAAAAACTCAGCACCCACATAAGGTTATCAAGCGAAACCCTGTAGTGCTCTTGGCTCCTGCGCCGCTCTACGTCACGGGCAGCTTGGTAGGTCACAGTCATAAAGCCCAGCCCCGTCTCTCCGGCCACCAGTCGCGGCGCGAGGACGTCGGGTGTGACGGTAGGGTCCTCCGGTACGATGATTTCGCCGATGTCGAGATTTGAAACCTGTAGTCACATTAGTCGGCCACAAGCAGCCGGGTATGAAGTCAACACACCTCAAAGCCTGGCCGAGGCGTAACGTTCTCCTTTTCCTCCTTGGTCTTCGCAACCTCAAAAGTGAACATTCTATCAACCTCCCCCTCGATGAGGTCTAGCGTTTCGATCGTCTCCTCCTCACTCCAAACAATGGCGCTAGCGTGCTCTTCCGACAACAGGACAACAATTTGGTCGGCGATCTTGGTCAAGTATCTGGTACCACATGAGCGGACTGCGGCTGACGACGTAGAGATCAAACGCACCTCATGAATGTAATACGATTGCGCTGAACCGAGGATATCGCGTCGTCGTCCCATGTCGTGTCTTGAGGCCAGAACATTACGTGGACCAGTTCGGAGTCTGGCCCGCGAAGTAAGTATAGGCCCGACCGTAGGGCTTGCGAAGGTGCCATGTCGTCCTTCCCTTCTCGCAGAATATCGGCGCTAGAACAACAATCAAGTTAGGCGAGGCAAACCAAGCGACGATAGCAACTGACAGTTCGTCGTTTACGCAGGACAGGTCCTGCAAATATTTGACGATCTCGGAACGGCTTCCGTAGATGCCCAAAGGCTTGATATTGGCGGTGTCCAGAAGGCCGAAGTCAACACTAGTCATCGAATGATACGCTCCGTCGCAGACGTCGTTTGCGAAACGGCCGAATGACTCCTGAGAGATGATGATCTTGTCAACTATGAACAGTTCAGCGGTACGTCGGGAGAAATAGGTTCAATACGCTCACCAAGCCCTCCACCACCGCTGCTCTGCTCGCTCACGAGATCCAAGATGCGATACAGCCCTGGGATCTTGTCTACGATGTCCTCCACAGGTGCGGCCACTGAAGCATCTTGAAGGTCGATCGTTGGATGCGGAAGCGCATCTGGGTCTTCGTTGAATAGCTCTACAATGGGTTCCTGAGACGCTCCGGCGCGGGGAGAATCATCCATGTCCAAAGGGTTGGACGATTCTGCTCGCGGGTGAGCGTCTCCATCTAGGCTAGGGAAGGTGGGGACATCTTCAAGCCCATAGTCGAAAGCCATTGCCAATGGCGACGCCTCGCTGGAAGCGGACGACCATGTATCCTCTGGGGGAAGGGAGGGTGCCAAGTCCTCGTACTCCAGGGACGAAGCCACCAATTCGTTGTCATTTTCCATATTCTTGCGATGCTGCGATACGGCAAGATCAGTACGTAGTGCGTTGAGCGTAAGGATAGGAGCAATGAAGGCACCCACGGACAGGATGTATAGCAGTTTCTTGAGCGATTTAGTAGGCGGGGCAAAGGGGTGAAGAAGAGGAGAGGAGAGAGGCCGTATTCGCGCTAGGCCTGCTGTAATATAGGTGAGAAAATAAGCCTGACGGCCTGTGCAAAGCGCGCAGGAATTCTGAAATCAGATGGCCTAAAGATCATCGACTGGCTGGAAGCAGAGACCACAGGTCCCAAGACAGCCTCGTGCAGTTCATAGAAGGTAATGCGGGGTGAACCCGAAGCTTGCGAGCCGAACTTTACGAAAAGGCGACAGGGTGTGAGATAACGTTGGTAAACGAGCCCTAAAACGAGGTGAAGGTCAGCATAGAAGCCTGATAGCAACTCGAATCATTCGAGGATACCTTCACCACCTCGGTCTAGCCTGTACTCGTAATGAGAGAGGCAAGCTCCACTACCATAGTGTCTCTCGGCGTTTAACAACTCGCAATCGATCGTCTGAGCCATTCAACAACGCTGTCAGGACTTCCGCATCGTCAGAAAGTACAATCGTGAAGTCAAGAATTGCCTCACATAATATCGCGCCGCGTCGCGCTCAACAGCAACAAATCGAATATTCAATGTAGAAGTTGAGCAAAAACATCACAGAAACTCGCCGCACAGCACCAACGTCGAGTGGTAGTCGTCGTACAAAGCCAAAGACGAGGCGCCTAAACCGCGTGCTCGAATGATCCGCCTCATCTGATCATCGGGCTTTGATGCGCCCTATCCGATAGCGCCACCATGCCTCGCGTCCATAATTTGTCTACGCACGACCTAGTAACGACAATTCAACGTCCTGTTGCTACGGGAACGTCTACCGTGAGAGAGATATGAAAAAAGCGTGCTGCAAAAAACGTGGGTTCATGTAATGCAAAAATAAGTCTTGGCGACGTGTGTCAACAGCACAAGAACAAAATGCGACAACAGTAAGAAATTAATGATACATAAAAAGCGTTCATAAGTGATGCAGTAAGTATTACCGGGAAACCATAGGCTACTCGTACAATGCGGGTCCGAAAGCAAAGAGCGGATGTGAGTGTTCGGGGGGTGTGGTCTAGTAGTGGCTGCGGACGCGGGACTTTTCAACACTGGCCGAGGAATTTGTTCTTCGGCCACGGTTGTTTGAAATCGTCAACCCACGTTGTGAGGTTCGGATTTGAGTACGCCTCGATGTGGTCTTCGATGTATTTGGCGGTCGGGAAGTCTGGTGGGTCACAGCCGACGTTGCGAGCGTTCGAGGGTTGGTATACTCGGATGTAGTCGATGCGCATGTGGACCGGGAAGGGTATATGCGTGAGGTCGATGTCGCCAAAGTTGAACGACATCCCGAGGTTGGCGATCAGATACTAAAGGAGAAGTACTGTGAGTAGGTCGAGGATAGACGAGAACGTGGAACGTACCATAGGTTCTTGCGGGATTGGCCGCGCGGATATCTCTGTTGCCGCGTCCGGTCCCATTCCATCCACCTTCAGAGTCCAGGACAGCTTCGAACTTGATACCCACGAAATGTAGGCATCATCGAAGCCGGCCTTGTACTCTACGCCATATACGTCGTAGCAGCCAGTTCCTGCTGCGGCCGCACCGGGGATTTGTTGGGGAAGCTGTGCCCCCTGTACCGGTAATGGGACGAAATTGGGATCCGGGTACTCGTAGCACTGCGTGTTCGTCGTCGTAATGACGGACGTCGCTTGCTGTGTTGCACTTCCGATGAACGTGTTCTGCAATGAAACGGAGGTATCTGGAATGATCTCGTTGTCCGAAGTGTTCTTCCACAGGTACCCCGCGTTGAAAGGCTGCTCGCAGAGTTAGCACGAGTGGAATGCCACAAAAACAAAAGGAAATAACGCACAGCCCACTGCGCGCTTTGGGAGACTTGACCCGTCAATGGCCCACCCACAATCTCTCCCGGGGCGTTTGTCGTAACCTGTGCCTCGAAGATATCGATCTCAGGCGCAGCACGTCCAACGAACGACCCATCGGAGTGCTTGGGGCCTGGATGGTCTTCGTCGTCGCACGTACATCGCGAAAGCCTCTGTCCGGGTAGATACGAGAGAACCCCGCCCTTTCCTGCATCTCCGTTTACCGACGCAGCAGGAGGGTTGCCGGCGATGGACTGGTTCTTCACTGTGCCCACGTCGCAGGCATCATACGTGTACGGCCACATCCCCTCCAACGTCGCTCCGTACCCGGCTCTCCCGAGGTTGCCCATCATCCAGATCGCGGGCCAAAGGCCTTCGATGTTGCTGACGCCTGGAAGCTGAACCTTCGTCTCGACGTATCCTCCAGTGAAACAGAACTTGTTCCATGTCGAAAGCATTCCTCCTTGGTAATTGAGGTCGTGCGTCTGCTTCTGCATAAGAGAAATAACCAGTGATCCGTCGGCGGTTGTTATCGAGGCCGGGTCGTACCATTCCAGGTTGTTTGTCGCCCAGTAGTGCAAGTCAACGGCTTCCCAGAACGGATCATCGCCAGGATAGAACGTTCGATTAGGGGTGTTGAACTCGTCGGAAAAGACCAATTCGAGATTCGAGGATTCGGTGGGTGAAACGCGGGTATATGCGTCTTGGGGTGTGTCTGGGTCGATGAGGGTGAAGCGTCCATGGAGGTCAGGGACCTGTCCCGAGCCATTCGTGCCTCCTAAATTAAATGCGCCCAGAGTGCTGGGGTCTTTTCGTGTAAAGTAGTATATCATCGGGTAGCCCGCCCTATCGCACACAGCCAGATCAGCCTTCGGATAACGGCGGGTGCGGAGAAGCACTCACAGCAACACCACCAGGCCCACCGTGACCACGATGAGCGCACCAAGGTTTACGAGACCTCTCCACGACCA
>BSCZ01000144.1:0-37349 GCA_027924225.1 Bjerkandera adusta
AAAAATGAGCATATTCCATGCAAACATGTTGCCATGTGTACACTGAGTGGAATGCATATTTTGGGACATACATGGTATGGACATTAAACTCATCAAACTCCAGTTGCAAAGTAATTTTCAGGCATGATTTCATCCCAATACCTATTTTCTATAAGAAATTATGGACAATTCCAAAAGACTGCAGATTTCCAGTAATCTATTTTCTATGCAACCAGAATTGCCATTTATGGAAACTTGTGCTACCTCAAAAATCCTTCTTTCAGCCCTCTACCACACAATATTTATAATTAGGCTATACGATGTTCCATGGCCAAGTTATGACCAAAACAATATCTAGGTTAACACCCGTGAGCAGGACTTTTGACTGCTGCTGTACACCAGAACTTACGGAGCATTGGTTCCGCGAGCTTCCGGTTGCCTCCTAGCGCAATGACGATGACTTCTCCTGTGGAATGCTGGCACTCAACGGGCTCGAACACCACTATTTACCCTCTGTTCCACTCCTCAGTCCTGTTCGTTCAGAGGTGTCGCTAGCACGCATGGATGCTTTTCTCCGTATAGCCAAGGTGCATCTAGACTCGGTAAGCCTATGCATTTATGCTTCGTTTGACTGAAGGACTTACCCAGACCTTACTAGCTGCCTTTGCCGTCGCCAGGCTCGTTTCTGTCTGTTGCAAAAGACACTTCGTTCACATTTGCTGTCGACACCACGCCAAAAGTCCTCCATTCAATCCCACCATCACCAAGTCCCACGCCACCACGATAAGTTCACCGCAGCTATCACAATCCATTAGCCCACCTTCTTGACTATGCCAGTGGTGATGATGAGGATCAAACTTCGCACCATGAAGTTACTAGCCCGACGTCAAGTGTAGCTGCTAGCTCGTTGGGCTTTGGTTTCGATGATTCTTGGAGTGATGTCATCGAGCCACCGACATCGAGCCCGCAACTGGGAGACACCATGCTACTTGACTTGGAGGGTGTGGAGTCAGAGCCCGACTTGATGGTGGGAGACGAAGATCAAGCTAGCACAGCACAATCCCTGAAATCAGCCGCGCGTCAAGTCAAAGACTTCCTGAAATTGTCAACACGCCGTCCTGCATCTCACACATCCCCATCACTGACCGCAAAAGTGAAGGTGGGCATTACCAAAGCAACACAGTCTGTGAAGGACACGAAAGTCACGACCGGCTTGTTTGGGTTTTTCCAAAAGCTCACAGCGGAAGAGAAAGATGCTCAGATCTGCAAAGGAGATGCTGAGCTACGAGAAAGAATTCAGGAGTTGCAAGAGAAGAGCAAGCAAGAAGAGATGGAGAGAAAGGGTGAGAAACGCTGCGCTGCAAAATTGCGTAAGCGTAAATCCCGTGCAAATCAGCGCAAAGTTGCTGAGCTGTTCCCGCCGTCGGCAACAAATAAACCCTCCAAGGTAATACTCCGTCCTAGGTCTCATACAAGTGCTAACTTCGGTGCTTGTAGATTCATCGACTTCGAGAACATGATGATGTGTCAACTGTGACAACAAGCAATGCTGAGCGGTCAAGGCCATATGATATATCGACAGTTCAAGCGTGATGTTTATGCTGAACGAAAAAGAACCCTTGGGGGCACAAGCGTTCATCGACCAAAGTATCCGCCACGGCCCGTCAAGCAACACGTGTGAACTGGCAAGCGGACGATTACTGGCCATACATTCAGCAAGTCGTAGACGAAGTAAAATGGCCATGGTCACCGACAGAGATTGCACGCTGACTACGAAAGCTTGACCCGAAATTCAAGGATTTTCGATATCAGCGTATTGTTGACTGGCAAGACCACTCCATGCTCGATCGGTTTGTTTGGAAGGACAACGTTTTGCAACGGGTTGCGACTGGGAACAGGCCCAGGACACATTGCCGCTTGGGCGTGCTGGTACGCTAGCTCATTGTTGACCATAACTTTCAATGTTAACCCATTGCATCTAGGCGAAATACCCTGAAGCAGTCCAAATGATCAAGTCTGTCCTTACGAAAATGCGCGAGTCAGACATACCACTCAACTTGGTCACTGTCCGAGCTTTGATGATCAGTTGCCTGACTCAAAAGGCTCCTGAGGTCTTTGAAAGCGTGACCAAAGGTGGCGCTCATTTTCGCTGCTCCGACTCATTTGTGCGACGCTTCTTGAAGGACACCATGAAGTGGTCACTCCGCCAGGCGACACGTGCAGGACAGAAAATTCCCAAGAACGCAAATGACCTCCTACATCTGGCTCGTCTTCGAATGGCAGTTGCGATTCAAGACAGGAACATCGACACATGTTTTCTGGCTAATACGGATCAAACCAACTGTCTCCACAGCTCAGGATCGACTGTCACATACACACCTATCGAATAGAAGCAGATTGCAGTCCATGGTACGGAGGAAAAGTGTGCGTTCACTCTGGTCATTGGTGTATCCATGAGTGGCGAGGTTCTTCCGTTTCAGGCAGTCTTCACCAGATTGGATCGCAAACGCTCATTGCCGAAGCCAGCCTCACCATTCTATGACACTGCTCAGCAGCTTGGATTTCACTTCAAACTTGGAGGATCCTCATACTGGTCAACTCAAGCAACAATGTGTCTGTACGTCACCGACATCCTTGTCCCCTACTTCGAACGGCACAAGAAGCGACTCGGACGCCCGAATCAAACCTGCCTCTGGTTGATCGACTGCTGGATTGTCCACCGCTCAGAGGAGTTCCGACACTGGATGCGCGACACCTATCCTTGGATCTGGCTGAACTTTGTTCCTGCTGGATGCACTGGGTTAGCACAACCGTGCGACGTTGGTATCCAGCGCCCACTCAAGCACGCAATGAAATGGACAGCTCACCACCATTTCGTCACGGAGACTTTGGATCAATTGAAAGCAGGCGCGACAGCGAAGACGATCGTCCTCAATAAAACCATTGGTACGCTTCGTGATCGCTGCGTTGAATGGATGGTGAATGGATACTCGGCGATCAACGACCCCACGCTTGTGTGAAAGGTGAGTACTACACCTCTCGGTATTATGCATCCCTCAACTCATGCACAACTCATTAGGCCTGGGAGCTTTGCAAGACTCCTCCAGACTCCGACTTCAACCTCTCTTATGAAAGCCTGACAAGCACCGAAACCTTGGATGTGCTCAACAAGCTGGCCATGAAGGACCCAGAAACATACAAGTCCATCATCTCCCGCTCCGATGCTGATCCCCTCCCAGAGTCTTCCATCATCGAGGGACCTTTCTCTGAACACGGCAATGCGACCGATGATGACAGTAGCCTCTCGATGAAGGCCGTGATCTCCGCAACTGTGAACGCTCTTCCAAGTCACTGGATTGCCGAAGACGATGAAGACATCGAACGTGATGATCCAGACACATCTGCTGAAGACTCAGACGAAGAAGATTCTCTCGTTGCTGCTTCAAGCAATGAGAACTCGGGAATGGACGATGAGCAAGGTTTCAATGAGATGGACCGCGATGCTGACTCCGATATCAATGAAGACGTGTCGCTGGTCTCAGAGGCTCGATACAGCCCTCCCAAGGCAGTTACTACTCGCAGTGGACGCAGGATCATACCGAACAAATGGTATATGACTGCGGAATGGTGCGGGTACAACAATGATAGTTCCGAGGAGCATGGGCCTCCACGAAAGCGCCGCCACGGTGGTAAAACAGGTCGGTAGTGCCTGGGAATAGTGTATTGGTACGACATAACATAGAGCCCCGCGCCGCAGGCCCGAAAAATGCATGCTCGCGATGTCAATTTGAACTGTTTGGAACCAGCAGTACGCCCCTTGTGACGTGTGACGAAATTCCGCAACGGTACGGTCGGTGACGCGTGACCGCCGCTATGGTTGAAATAGTACAGTATGTCAGTCTGAAGGGTATAGTATTCTCTTAGCATGGTATAGAGTGGTATAGACACTTTGAGCAGCTTGTACCAATGACTTGCAGGTCTGACCATTGCACTTTTTCCAGATGGGGTGTACAGACAAATAGGCAGTAGGAGTCTGCCAGAAAGCCACAGAAAGGTCCTCAATTGCAATCTAGCATCATCCTAACTAGATGGTGATGAGTATTACACCTGCAGATTATTCTACAACTATTATACACATGCTTTCTATTAATGTCTTTCGAGCAATAATTTACGGAAACCCCCAATATCACTCATTCAGGTTGTTAAGCAGTGTGCTCAAGCACCTTTTTGTCACCATATCACCCTGGGGAACGTGAATTCAATGAGCAGGGGTCAAGATGGAGGGGACGGAAAAGTACCTTGAGAAGAGCACTAAAGGTATTGTCCCGTAGAGGCTCGGGAAGACATGCTCGGAGAGCTTCCCTGGCACTACAGAATGTCATTAAGTCAGTAGCAGCCGCGGTCCCGTACAGATAAAACCTACCGCAGATTGTCACTAAGACGAAGGTAGCATCGTACGACATGCTTGAGCAATCGCACCGCTTGAGTCTCGACAAGCTGGTTGACCATGTTACTCAAGACGGTTCCAACGGCGTAGAAGCGTTCGTAGGTGTGGCAGATGTACGTGAGGCCAGTCTCGTCGAGAAGGATCTTCTGAACGATGAAGATCGCAACTGTCTTGGAGAGTTCCGAGCCGGTCTCCATAATGCGCAGGCACAGCGGGATGATTTCAGTCGAAAGCAGGAAGTGGATGACGGTGTTGTTGTCATTTTGCTGCACGACCTGTGAGCAGAGATCGGGCTGCGATTACGGGAAGACGTACCTTGACGAGAGCTCCGATGACGCCTAATGATGTCAAGCGGAGGTACTCGAAGGGACGCGTCTTGGAGGTCGTGTTCAAGAATGGGTATAAGAAGAGTGGTATATGGGCTATGGTCCGTGAGTGCGCGAAGAGACGAGAATTGTGAGAGCGCGTACCGTTGAGGAACAGCTGTCGTGTATCGGGATGGGAGGCCACGCACTGCAACAAAGCAAGCGCGTTGCACACGCGGTTGGAGGCATGCGCCGTCAAGTTCGGGGGCGAGAGCAGCGGGTAGACGGAGACGATCTCCTGGAGGAGGGCGGGCATGATACCTAGGCGAGTCGCTTCAGAGGCCTCGTGCGATCACAGAAGGCAGGAAGCGGACGCACCGAAGGAGTGCCAAAGGACAAGGGCGAGATCGTCGTACTGCTCGCGCTTTTTGCTGAGCTCGAGGAGGGCCCCTTCCCGCTTGTCGGGGTTGAGTAGGTCAATTACGAGGCCATAGACTTTGTGCTCCTCGTTGGCGACGGTGGTGAGGCTGGGAGAGCCGCCGGGGTATGGCCCTGGCCCGCCCTGGTTGGGGGTGTGTATGGGCATGGGCGGGCCGACATTTGTGGGGGACTCGCCGTAGTGCGGGAGGACGCGCTGGTAGGGGATGTAGGGCGGGTTGTTGTGGAGGTAGGAGACGGGCTTGGGGGAGATGAGGCCCGACATCGCGGCCGACGGCGAGCAGAGAGAGAGCAAGGGCAGAGCTGTGCCGACGCGAGGGAGCGCTAAGTGCTTACATAATGCTATTGTCCGCAGTGGGCAAGCGCGGATATTGTCCTGGGTCGCGTCTGGGTGATGCAGCAGGCCATTGTTCCCGGCCGTCTCCAGCCTGCCATGACTTAAAAACAAAATGGCCAGTGAGTGTCCTGCTACCCTCTCCCACCGCACCCTCTCGTCCCCCGCCCTGTCCTTACGCTCCTCGCCGCCGCCTGAATCCTTCGACATGGTCTCTAGACAACCGTCGGTCCACCTAGTCGCATCTGGCATGCGACGCCCCTCCAGACTCAAACTCCTCGTCTCAAAGTACATCATGAGCTCCGCGCGCCTCAGGAGGCCACTCTCTCATGTTGCCCACAACCCCCAGCAAGAAGCACCCCCGCCGCCGCCGCCAAAGGACCGCGAAGCCAGCATCACACTGAGCAGGATAGATACAGACGAACATGGCAGTAAGTCCTCTCAGACATATACATCATCTACGCGAGACCCACAACGCACCCTTCCAGCTCTGCGCCACGAATACGGTGTCTACTCCACCCTCCTCTCGCGTTATCACGAGCCCGCTGCTGAGCCGCCGCGCTCCTCCACCCACCGCCCCTCCCAACCGCTCCCACCCTTCAAATTCGAGCACCCACGGCAATTGGACATCGCTACAATTCGCAAACGACGCGACGAGGCCCTGAAGCAACGGCAGCTTGAGGAACAGGCAGCCGAGGCCCAAGAGCGTGAGCGACAGGCCCGCATCAAGGCCGAGAAGGAGCAGCTTGCGCGCGAACTGCAAGAGCAAGAGACGCGGCGCAGGCAGATACTGTCCGAGCAGCTGCGCCACGCCGCGCTGGTCCGGCAGGAGCGGGAGGAGCGGGAACGGCAGGAAGAGGCGGCACGACGAAGACAACTCGAGGCGCGTCGCGCTGCGGACAAGGAACGGCGGATGCGACACGCGCAGCAGGCGCAGGAGTGGATGGCACAGCGCGCGCGACAACAGGAGGAGGAGGCCCGCCGACGGACAGAGTCACGCAAGAAGATCCAGGACGAGCGCAAGGCGCGCTCGCTGCCCGTTCGCCGGTCCATGTTCTCATCCAAAGTCCTTGCGAATTTCAATTACAGCGGCTGGATCACCGTACAGTCCGCTGATGGCGTGGCGTGGCGGAGGCGGTGGTGCAAACTTTTGGGGAATGAGATGGTTATCACACAGGATGCCCAGGTACGTGGATGCGCCACAACAGCGCGATTAAACATGGAACTAAGTTTCGATCATTAGACGGTTGGCAAGAATCCTATGACAGTGGTAGTATCCTCTATCAAGCAAATTATCGAGCAGGGGGATGAATACGCAGACCTCGAATGCGTGCCGCACTCATTTGCTCTCGAGTTCAAGGACGGTACCAAACTCGGTATCTTCACGGACAACGAAGAGCAAAAGGTTAGCCTTCTTCGACTCCACACCTCGACAATAACTCATCCTTCTATCTCCCAGGAACAACTCATATCACTTCTTCTTCAACTCACGGATCTCTAATATCTTGTTGTTCTGTTGTACTGTTGTATCATCACCGCGTGTTACCATACCCCCCTTGTAGGATCAGTCACTCATTCCCACTACTTCCGGATACCCGAATAATTACATATCAGAACTAGTCTCCGAGAGATCCTACAGTACAGACTCGATAAATAGGATGTCCAACGTGTTCCCCATATCCCGCCTAAGCCCTGGAATATGTCCGTGAGGCTATGACGCAGCGGGCTCAACTTGAATTGTGAGCTCTTCTAGCCCGGGGATTCCGCGCCGCAACACGCTGTCGACACGCTCAACAACACGATCGATCTTACGCGAATACGCTTGTTCGTGAGGTCGCGACGGCGCAATGGCGACATGGACGGTACCAATGACCTTGGCATCGTCTTTCGGCCAGAACCGCGGCTTCGAGAAGGACTCGAGGCCGTCGATTTGGTGCAGCTGCGGACACAAACGCAACAAACGATTAATAAATCAACACATTCATCTTGAACAGAGATATAATACCTCGTTGATCGTCCGCTGCACACTCGATGTCTTTTCGTTCAGGTCTAGCATGAGGACCTTTCCTGTGTCGATAACGAGCGGAATCACGCTCGCAGCGATGAGGATGGCGATAAACAGCGACGCGATGGGGTCGAAACCCGTCCAGCCGTAAAACTGGATGAGAAGCGTGGAGATAATGACGCCTACGGAGCCCAACGTGTCCTAACAAGCCCAAAGAAAAGTCAGCTATCGCTTTGCCGGAATGAAAGGCGGCATGAACATACAGCCATGACGTGCAAGAAGACGCCGCGCATGTTGTGACTGTGCCTTTCATGTGCCTCGTCGTGGATATGCACGTGGTCGTGCGCGTTCGGGACATGTGAGCTGGTGTGGTGGTCCTCGAAGTGGGCATCGCGTGCAAAGTCGTAGCTTGGAGTTATGGGTGAGTGTACGCAGGGCTCGGGCTTGGTAAAAAAAATTAGCGACGCAGAGACAAAGCAGGTAGGGTCTGAAGTACCATAGCTCGAAGGTGAGATTGGTCATGTGAATGGCCATGACCATGATCATGACCATGTTCGTGTCCGTGCTCGTCGTCGCTCCCGCACGAATCGTGTTCATGAGACGAGCAGCCATCGTCAGACGGTGAGTGCGGCGCGTGCGAATGTCCATGCGAGTCCGACGCGTGTGAATGCGAATGTGAAGCGTGCGAATGTGAGTGCGAGTGAGACTGCGCCAGCGACGAGCTGGATGAGACTTTTCGTATTGCCGGCACGTTCAGGCTCAGATGCTGTGGCTGTGTTTCTGGTTGGGCATGGGAATGGCTGTGCGATGATGCCGGCTTCTCAGAAGTGGCGTCATGGCTATGTGTTGCTTTCACTGCTGGCGCAGAGTGCGAATGTTCGTGTGTCTCGGCGTGGCTGTGCCCATGGGAGTGGGAATGCCCGCCCTGCAACGTATCTTAGCGCGCGGTTTTCAATACATGTCAAGAAAACGACGTACGTGATGGTGATGCCCGCCCATGGCGAACATACCGAACAGATTAACTCCCAAGCCCAGTGTACTGACAAGCAGCAATTGGCTAGTGTTCATCTCTGGCGGGTTGAGTCTAGGGGCAGTCATCAACAATCCATCTTATCGATAAGCCAATACCGCAACTTACAGCCGTTCGATAGCCTCGAAGATGATGAAAATGGAGATGAGGATGAGAAAGACCCCGTTTGAGAACCCGGACAAGGTTTCGATGCGTCCATAGCTTAAACAAATATGGATCAGTATAGAAACAAATCAGTCTAGAACGAAGCCATACCCGTAAGAAAACCTCTCATTCGGGGACCATCTTGCCATGACAGATGCTATCAAGCCAACACCGATGGCCATACAGTCGAATGCCATGTGAATTGCTGCATATAATCGTCAGGCACCACCTTCAAAAGTATGTGGCGCGTAACTCACCGTCCGAAATCAACCCAAGACTGTTCGTCCATATTCCATACAGCATCTGAACAAGCATGTAGCACATGTTCAGGACGAGGAAATAGAATATCTTCCGAGATTCAGGGTTTGCAAGGATAGACTTGAGATATGCGCGAGCGACCTGAGTCATGGAGGATTGCGATAGCTTGTCAGAGGAGCTTGGTCTTGTCAAGCACATTCCTGTGATATACCGATCAGACCAGCGGAAACTGTGACCGAAAGGTCCCGACGTACCATAGCAAAGGGACACAGCGACGAGCAGGTCAGTAAACGAGAGAGGTGGCGACAGGTACAGGGCTCCAGCTAGCCATGCAGAGATTAGAGTGGCAGTAAAAGCGATCGTAACGCGGCCGCCGGAGTAGCCATCGAAAAGCCTCTTAACGAGGGTTGGAGATACTTGCAACGAGGCTGCTGCCAATAGAGCGATACGAACAACCGTTGCAAACATTCCGAGCCGCCCTTCGTCGGACGGCGCGTCGTTCTAGATCAGTATTAGTTTCAGTGTGTCATATTAGAGGCTGGGTCCGTACCAATAATGCAAGGGAGCATACGTATGCCGTCACAGAGACAGGTACAGATCCTATAACAGTCATAGTTCTCGCCATGTCTGCGCCTAAGATGGGCAGCAACACAGCTTGAGCATGTTCCAAGCCACTTGCAGAAAGCGCTTCAACCAAGAGCGCAATATGGCCAGGGGCGGCGCGGTGCAAGTACTCAGTTGAGAATTCGGCGTCGGAAAGGAGCGACAGGGTAAAGGCACACGCGATGAATAGCGCAGAGGGTTTCTGACATCAAGGTCAGCCCGACGCAATGCCAGAGCGCCGAAAGTTTGGTTATACGCACAGATATACCACGGAGGGCCCCATTGAGCCACAGCGGCGAGAGGTGGGCGAATATTGCGACCCTTCATTAGGGTCAGAGCGTGAACAGTCGAGTAGGAAGGTAGAATGAGTACCTGGCCGGTGGTAGTCGTACGAGCGCAACCAGCAGCGCCGTAAGGCGGAGAGACAGCATCAACGAGGAGAACCCTACAACAGACCACTGGTACGCTGTCAATTCACGACACAGCAGAATGCTTGAGGGGCATACCTCAACAGGTCTCTGTGTCGACCATTTCCCCCGGTTCACCGTCCAAACCAACGACCCCACAGCCCCACAGACCGAGACTCCCGCAGCGACAGCAAATAGGTTCGTATCATCGACGATGCTCTTGCCCAGCGCGAGGGCCGACATGAACAGGACGCCAGGCCATACCAAGTCGGTCGGGGTATACCTGGGGGCACGTCGTGTTGTGAGGAGGAGTCGACGCGGAATAACGAGCGAAACGTACGATTTAGCGCGACTAGCCTCGAGGACGACCTTCGAGCGCGTCCTGGGGTCGACGGGGTTCATGGCAAGCCAGAGGGGAGGTCAGTGACCTGTAAGTGTCCCGCCCTGACCAGTGATCATCAAGCGCGGACTGCCGTGCGACGCCGCGAAAGGCAGGTGCTCAAGTTCACCGCGATGTGAGCAAACATAATTGATATTTCCATACTGCAAGAACTTCCAATAGCGATGGCACATATTACATGGGAGCGAGAAAGAGATATCTAGTTCTAGTTTAATTTGGCAGGCCTGACTGGTATTGGGCGTACAGATTCTGCCACGACGCATGTGGATCAGGCTGTACGCCAGAGTGGGTGTCGATAGGAGACTGGGAGGGCAGGTACCCATGCTGTTGCATAGGAGGTGCCAGCTGGTCGTATGGCATGTAGGTCATGTTGGTCGGGCTCATGACCATCGACTGTGGCTGCATAGGGCCATAGTCAACCTCCGGTGACCACGGTGGCATCTGTGCATAGTAGTTTGCATAATCCCCCGTTGGCACATGTGGCGAGTGAGGTGATTGAGACATATGGTGCTGCTGCTGATGCGGTTGCTGGAACGACTGCCACTGCGGCAGCGAATGCACACTGCCATTCCGAAGCCCGTGAACGTCATGCGCGAGGGGAATCGTGGGGCTGGTATCGACAGAATATGGCTGCGCCGGAGAACCGTGTGGACTGGGAGAGTTGTGCGTGCCCACTATCTCCTGCGGAGATGAGGGGAGAGAAGGCGACTTTCGAGGGACCAGGCGCGTCTTGCCGCCCAGTGCTGCCAATTCGTCGTCTTCCTCCTTGACAACACCGTCGCTGGGAGACATGCGGGATGGAGACTCTCGAAGGCCTGGAGAGGGTTGGCTATTCAAAGCGGCAACGGCGCGGTTTTTCAACTTCTGCAGGGTTGGCTGCGAAACGTTGGTGAGACGATGAAACTGACATTCGGTGAGTACTACGTACCAGCACCCGCATGGCCCTATCATTCTCTTTCACAGAGTCAAACAGGTTATAGGCGGAGTCCAGTGTCATCAGCGCTGTGCGCGCAAACGGCATGCCTGGGCATTTCGCAGCGATTGAGCCCAAAACGATCTGTAACGTTTCGTAGATTAGCGACCAGGAAGCTCAATCATCGGTTTACAACTCACAGAGCAAGAGAAAACATGAGTAAATAGGAACCACAAGCGCTCCGTAAGTTGTGGGTGCTGAGAGTGGAGGCTCTTGACCAGTGCGACGAAGGTCGACGCGCTGGTGTACGCTGCGAGGACGGACGGCGCAAAACGGCTGGTAAGCGGGTCCTCGGGACTGTCTTCGATTGCGCGGGCGAAGAAACCGCGGTGGAGATAGAAGACGGCTGACAACGGATTTAGCAACTTCAAAACGGATGGACATTTAGTGCACTCACTGATCTCCCGGATGGAAAACACAGTGTGGCGCTGCATCGTGAGCTCGATCGAAGGCTCCGGCTCGACGGTTTTCGCTCCCCCGAAGCCCGGCACTCTCAGCGATGGAGGGATATAGAAGTTCCGGACCTTTTTGTCCAGGTCCTGGATAGTTTTGTAGCTTGGTGTCCGGGCACCGAACGCTTGCTCCTCGACGATGCTCTGGCAGCGTGATGCAAAGCGGTGTTTCCATGCGCAGTCTGTAAATCAGCCGGAGGCGTTAGCTTGGGCGGGCGCAAAGAAGCACGAGCACGCAAGACTGACAAGACATTTCCACCTCCTCGTTCTTGTTGAGGTTCGGCTGCGGGTCGGGCTCCGGCATTTGGCAGTCGATGAATGCATTGGAGAACGACGGCGGTCGGCCGAAGGTTAGGCTCTAATAAAATGGGCGATTAGACCGACACTGCTTCTGACCGTTATTGGGGAACCCTCACCTGCCAGGCATCGTATGTATAAACCTCCCACATGAGCGACCGCCGCCGATAAGCCTCTTCTGCGTTGAGGTTCCATTTTCCACTGTCTCGGTCTGATACACAGCGCCTGCGTTAGAGCGCAGAGCGGAATGATGACGAGGGTACCCACGTAGTCCGAGCTGGAAGAAAGAAAATAATTAGCAGTGTCTTGGGAATAAATAAAACACAGCGACTGACCCCTTGGCATAGCTTGACGACGAGCCCCATCAAAGCCCACCGCGGGCCGTCTCTGAAGGATAGGAACATGAAATGACACATGAGGACCTAATTGGGTATGATCAGCAAGCCTCCGTGGACGTCGGAATGAGAGAAGGGGCAACCCACCAGCGCCTGGATGGCTGGTATCGACTGGTGTTCCAGCACCGAATCCAGGGATAGCGCTGCTCTACCGGCTTGGTAATATTGCGTCGCCTCTACGGACAGATACGGCTTCTCCAGGTCGAAGAGTGTCCCCAGCGCAAACACCATGTATACGACGGCAAGACGGTGAGAATCAATTGGATCTTGATCTGTAGTCACTATTGAATAATCATAGATACGCGAGAGCACGGTGGATTGGAATTCTTGCTCCGGAATAGGCGTGTACCTGCAACGCAACTCTCATCACCCCGTCGACCAAGTAGCAGGTAGCTGGTACTCACATCCAGGCGCAGTGGCGGTAGTATATGTTGGTGAGTTGCTGTGCCTTTTCGTAGTCTGGAAGAGAGGAGAACAGCTCGGCTTGCACTGTTCTTTTGGTCGTGCTGACCGCTGCAAAGGGGAAGGAATGGCCGAGCCAAGGCAGGTCACTCGGTAAGCTGATCTCTAGATTTTCGGTCTCTTCGTCGCCACCTTCCTCGTTCTACGCACAGGGTATGACTTTCGTTGACTTACGGAGGCTCAAGAGGACAAGACACACCTGGAGAAGATACTGAGAAAAGGTCAGCGCTGAACACAGCGTTACACGGTGCAACAAGGACGCTCACCCATGCATTTGCGGCGGTGCCGTAGAACTTCGTCCCTCCTGACTCGGATATGGACCTGCGAGCTCGATGAGACACGGAGAAGACGATCAGCAAGATGGCAGCATACAAGGAGCCGACGGCATCAATAGCCTCTGCCGCCTCCGCCTCGAGCTCCTTCGGGGCATCGGGCGTATCCCTCTCCAACGGACGCTTGATCTGCAACAATTCAGGCACCAGGAGGGGGTGCATGTCGTGCGAGCGGGCCCTGTGGGCTTCGGTGAGTGCATCTTCAAGGTCGCGCACGCGACTGCACAGAACGGCAATCTTCTCGTGGAGAACTTCAGTGTTAGCCAGCACAAATCTGATCGCCGTGTCTAGATGAGCTCCCCATCGCGGTCTTGCACTGGGCCACTGACCTGTTCCCCCTTCCCGTTGTGAGGGAGCCTGTGCAGGGCGGTGTGGGTGAGCTCGTGGGCGCGACGAAAGACGACTGGCGTACCCTCTGGGCAGATGGCGGCGCACCCCTTCTTGACACAGCTGGCGCAAGGAAAGACTCGCGAGCACCTGCGCGCAAGGTTCGCGGAAGCATTATCTAACGAGTACGACAAACACGGACCTCAGTTTAAGACTAGGGAACGAGATTAGCCAGGAGACCGGCGACCGCCACCGAACGCGAGCTTACCGACGGCATTCTGCGCACGAGAGTGGCGCGCCCCTTCGTCTGTTTCTGTCGGCGGCGGATGTGCTGGACGACGCCATGGCTGGCGGTGCGCGGAAACGGCGGGATGCAAGAGGGCAAGGGCGGTCCTCAGCGCTGTCCTGGGCGCCCTAGCGACTACGGACACAACCCTACAGATTCGGCTATCCCATCACCAACTTAATACATCGGTCCATCGGAAAATACGACACACCCACAGCCCTCCACGTCCAAACACCAGGCTGTGCCTGTCCATATTATTACTATCCAGAATGCCGATATATCGTACAAATGCGAAAGGTACTACTGACAAATGCGAAAAGACTATAACATGTAGCGTGTGTCGATCTCAATCCTAGAACAATCATTATTAACCAAGGCGGGCAGAGAGGTCGGACGGCGGTAGCATGCTCTTCATCTGCTCAGGCGATCGTGACATGCCTGTGATCATCGCCACATCGTCGCTGTGTATGAGAACGCTCGCGGGAGGCAGTTCAGAGGCAGGGCTGACCGGTTCCGTGCCCGAGTCCAAGGACGACGAGTCCGAGCCATTGAACATGGGCTCTTGCTGGTGCGAGTGGGGTTCGGCGCGGCTGATCGACGATTGCGATGAGATGCTGGCGCGCGACGCAAAGAAGCCGCCGAGTTTGCGGGTCAGGGGCGGAGGCACATTGGCTGGCTGCGTAGGCGGTAGAGCGGGAGAACCAGCAGGCGTGCTAGTAGTGGAGGGCGTATTCCAGAGCTTGAATCCCCAGCGCGAGCTGGTGCTGCTCCGTCCGCTCGCCTCGTCTGTGCTGCTGCGGCCTGTCGGGTGCATCCCAATGCTGTTCTCCGAGATAAATGATCGCAGAGCGTTTACACAGGTCTCGGATGCCTCCTGTGCTTCACGTGCTTCCGAAAGTTCGTGCCGAGTTTCTTCCAGCTGGTCCTTGACCGTCTCCAGCTCCTTACGCAGCTCGGCCACCTCTGACGCGGTGTGCGTGGGGGTCAGGTCGAGGGGAGCGGCGCGGCCGAAGAAGCCAGACAAGCGGCGGTTGTTCGAGCCCGCAGACGACGGCATGCCACCACTGAGGGCTTCAAACTGCGGCGACCGAGATGGTGGGCTGATAAGGGCGTCGCCGTACAGTGTGCCGGGCTCAGACACAGAAGAGATGCGCCTGTGCGCGTTGACACGTCCAGCAGGTGTGCCGGTGAGTGGAACGAAGGAGCTGCGGCGGGATGACGGAGGGCCCAGATGGAACGACCCCGCCGCAGACAAGTCGAGGTTCGGCACCCCGCTCGCACGTCTGCTTTCTTTCTGCAGTCGCATGAGGGCTCGCCTGCAACACAGTCAATACCCCAACCGACAGATGCAAGGGAGCTACACTGCGTACCTGCTCTCCTCGATGTTCCCGCGTAGCAAGGTCAACTGATCCTGATCGGCCTGGCTCTGCACGCGCGCGGCTTCGAGGTCGTCCTCAAGTCGGGCACACCGCTCAGAGACACTACTGACAGTGTCCTTGAGGCTGGCCTCGCGTGCCTTGGCCTCGCCGAGCTGCGCTGCAAACTCGTCGCGCTCCTGCTCCGCCTTCTCCGCCGCGAGACGCAATTGAGTGACGAGTGACGCCAGGATCGCCGGGTCAAGCGACTGACGGCCGCCAAATTCAGGATATGCGGGCGAGTTGGGCAGGGACTCGTTGTCGAGCTGGCGTTCGAGTTCGAGCGAAAGATCTATAGAGTGTCGTTGGTTCGTGTCCGTGTTCTCATGTTGTAGAAGGAGATCGTCCGAGTCGTCGTGTTTGTCGTGGACGGGCATCGTGGGCGTAATTCGTGAGTGGTAGGGTGGTGGTTCGTGAGACGGTGGTGTGTTTCGGCTCGCGTTTGGAGTGTTGGAACTAGTAGGCGGGGTGGCGACGGGTAGGTGAGACCAGTTCGCGTGAGGCACTGAAGGCAATGCGAGCGCAGCAGAGGCTGGACAAGACCAGAGACCCTCGAGGGGAGCGGTAGGGCGGAGGGCGTTCACCGACCAGA
Source organism: Bjerkandera adusta (assembly GCA_027924225.1). Classification (NCBI taxonomy): domain Eukaryota; kingdom Fungi; phylum Basidiomycota; class Agaricomycetes; order Polyporales; family Phanerochaetaceae; genus Bjerkandera; species Bjerkandera adusta. The sequence continues at coordinate 15,882 of BSCZ01000144.1, forward strand.
CACTGCGGAGGGCGAGGTGGTGGTGTTGAGGAGGAAAGGGTGAAAGCACTCTGCTGCACTAAAACGTCGGTGGCCCTTCACAACATACCGGCGCCACGTGCCGTCCGTGCATGCCTTCGCGACGGGCACGGTCAAAGTGGTCCCGCTTTGAATTTCACAACAGTTTGATCACAGCTCTCTAGCACTGTGTTTCGGCGACGATCCTCGACACGGTCAAGAAAAACACAGATTGATTTCGTCGTCTAACAAGTCTGCCAGGTACCCAAGAACGAGGCACAAGACGTCTACAGTTTCGATATCGTACAAAGGCAACATCTACGGAGATCCCTACTACAATCGTACACTTCCTGGGTAGAGTGATGCATCGCGGTAGCATCCTTGTCTTGATTATATGTATCCGCGATTGTTATGCGTGGGTTAGAGGGTCGACGCAGACGACGCCATCGCGCTCGCTCCAAGGGTACCCCCACAAGTGAAGCCACTCCCGGATGCCAGTTGCGAGACGGGCCCGTGACGCGCCTCTGGCGGGGTCTTGTGTGCCCGTATGTTTTTCTTCGCCAACAATAAGATATGCTAGAGGCCACAATTCAGTAAATGTTTTGCGAAATCACTACACAGATACTCACCCAAGCCATAGAAATTATCGCGTTCCAACTATCCGTGATGATTTAGTAAGTGTCTTGAACGATAGAAAAGCGAACTCACCGCCAATAAAAACTCTTCCACAACCTCAGAAGCTTCAGCAGCGTGAAGACCATGCAAATCAAGCATGACCTCCGTGCGCTCCTCAGGAGTCAGTTTCTTACCATCGCCGACTGTCTGACTCGCGATGCCCAAGCAGACACCCAGCCCAGCTCCCACGAGGCGGCCTTTCGCCGAACGGTCACCATAATCGTCTGACCAGAGCGAGTCCCTGGTACGGACGGCCTGCTCGGCGAGCTTCGCGCGCTCGCGTACAAGACGGCTCGCCGCCTGCGCCATCTCCGCGCTCATCTTCGCGTTCAGCTCGTGGCCCTCGCGACTCAATCGTTTCGCAGCGGCGCCATCGCCCTTCTTCCACGCCTCTGCGGCGCGGGCGAGGCAGGCGTTCCGCGTGGACCCGAGCTGATGCGCTCGCGAGCGGTAGGCCATGTACAACGAGTTGACCGACTCGCCGGTTGCCAGGGTAGGCAGTAGCGTGGGAGGACGCAGCTTGATTCGCGGCGACGGCTTCGGTGCGACGATGGTGACCTTGTTTTGCAATTCTGCGGTGCCATTGCCACCCTCGCGGCGCGGGGATGCGCCCTCCTTAGGGGACCCGTTAGATGCTGGTGAAATAGCTTGGGAAGCAGGCGTCGGGGCCTTCTTGACCGCAGCCGCGAACCTGGAATGCGCAGGATCCTGACTATTCTCGTGACCGAACCCGCGTCGACCTTTGGTAGGCGCATTGGCGGAGTGGTTCAGAGCGGGGAACTCTTCCACTGGCGGGCTGGCCCTGCCGTTGCCATTGTTGACATTCAAGTCTGTGCGCGACATCGCCTGGGAAAGGCTCGACACGTCGATATCCTTTGGCAAATGATGCAAGAACTCGCAATTTTCGCCTTTAGCGCACGTTCCTCGCAGCCAAAAGCGGCACAGTGCTCTTTCCAAATCATGGCTGCAAGAGACTGATCAGACATGCGGGACTGAAGGATTATACGGTACTCACCTGAAGCGACAATCAGCGCGAAGACATTCACCGGCCAGGAAATATCTGCAAACGCGATTACCACCGGGTACAGGGCGACCGTTGAACTTTCCTCGGAAGCCAGATCCGTTGTTATATCCGCCACGCCCACCACGGAGATGTCCAGGGTACCCATCTCGAGAGATGACAGTAACCCTATTACCTGCTGAGTGGTAGCGCGGTGGCTGAGGAGGATTGGCCGCGTGAGTTGCGATTTGGCGGTCAACGAGCCACGACATTGCGCGGTCAAAGTCATACCCGTTAGTCGACAAGGCGTCCTCCAGCTCCGAAGGAGCCAAAGTAGACCCGAAGACCATGCTGAGTACATCTAACGGGGTCATCCCGTCCGCTAGCATCCCCATAGGGTCGCCGTCGACGTCCTGATCAAGGGAATTTACATCTACGGAGTGTGAACCGTATGGCTGGAGATACTGGTCGTCACTTGAGTAGTAGTTGTAACGAGTATCATCCGTCGACGTAGACAATGATGAGTTTGACAGCGGCGAATTAGACCAAGGTACGTTGGAATCAGATTCGCTGCCGTGGAAAGACCGTGGTATGGGTTTTTGTCCGAAGGGGTCGAAGGGATCGTCCTCATCCTCATCTTCACCGGGGCGCAATGACAGGCGGAGAGAGCTGGGTGTGCCTGATCGTGGGAGCAGTGCACTATCTGGAGTTAACGGCGCGGCTATAGCAAGTTTTGAGGTGGGACGTGAGGGGTTATGGGCCCACATGTCGGGAGACGGGGTTTCAGCACGAAGAGAAGCGAGTGATCCAGGGTTCGATGAGGCAGCAGAGAGTGGACGAGGAATGGGCTTGAATTCATGGGCTTTGGCATTCAGAATACGAGGAGAGGATAAAGGAGAGGCGGGAAGACTGGCAGTAAATTGAGCAGTGGTGAATATGGGCGAGTGCCCCGGTGAATCGCATCGCGCGGTGACGTAAGACGTTGCGGGCACGCCGCCAAGAGGAGACATGAGGGGCGTGTGCGGACGGCGAAATACCATCGCGAGCGGCGAGCTCGGGGCAGATGTCGGGGTGTCCGGACGTGCAATTAGGCGGGCGGAGTGCGTGGAGGCCCTAGAGGACGGCCGGGATATGGGCCGACGCGTGGGGGTGAGGAACAGGAACGGAACATTGTCGACGTCGTCGCGGTGCCTGTGCATGAGGTCTAGGACATGCTGGGAGAGCTGGGAGAAGGCAGCTGAGCACTCTCGCAAACGGAGAACGGTGTGCGCAAACAAACCTCGTCGTCGTCGTCGATGGACGGGCCAAAGCTGTCTCTGAGGAGGTTCTTGAGCTCCTCCTCATGCTCCGCGTCGAGCAGTGAAGCGACACGGGCGACGAGGGCCGACGAGACGCGGCCTGAATCGTCGTCGCCTTCCTCATCGTAGTTGTCCAGCGGTCGGTACTGTCGGGCGATCGCGGTGAGCTGTGCGCGGGTGTGCGGGAACCTGGGGGGAGCGGAGAGTTCCTGCGGGGTCGAGAGGGCGGGCGAGTCTGCGCGCATGGCAGGGTCAAGAGGAAGAGAGATGGCAGGAGGGGCGAGCATGTTGAATGCGGGGCGGCATAGGCCCTGTTGTGTACTATGCCAGGGTGGTAGAGGCTGCTCGCGGGAGCAGATGGTCGTTGGTCTCAGTCGTCGGTTGCATTCGAGTTGCCAGGTGTAGGCCAGGCGTCTACACAGACGCCCACATTGATCACACACGTGTATGCAAAGCTTGATTCGGCCCTGGTCCGCACCGCTTTGCACACAACACAATATTTACTCTCGTTTTAAAACAAGCATGGACTAACAGATCACCTACAAAATCGCGTAGGTACTGCTGAGTTGCCTTCCAACTCAAAATGTGCCCACTCATGCCGAACAACGATATTGATGGCTGAGCTCGAGCACCGATTCAACAGCACTTCATTGCCTGCAAATACAATTGCTCTCTATAGTGCACGATAGTCGAATAAAACGAGGGAGAAATCACGTAGCGCATGACTGACGATTAACGCGTCGTCCTCAGCTCTAAAGGAATCCGTTTACTTCGTTGTCCAAAGGCCTAGGGAGGTCTTCGGTGATATACCCCTCGTGCATAGCTAGGTGAGAGTAATAACGTCCGAGTGTTAATGCAGATGCCTGACATTCACGCACCTCCAACATCTCCTTGAGCATCTTCACCTACCGTCTCGAACGTTACCGCCTTCATCCTTTGGGATTAGGTCGTGTGTTTTATTGTCGCTGGATTCGCACTCGCTTTACGAGTCGAAGGTCGTGTCGGTCGTGTAAGAATGCCAGTCATACGGAGAGATGGTCATCGCGTGCAAGGAAAGAAACGCTACAATAAGTAACGGACTCGGAAACAGAGGATCGTCCATATGTTACATCACCTCAACGATCCCACTGTATCATTACCAACTCCTCCCTCCAACTCCCCTTGGCCTTCTCTTCGCCACAATCCTGCTCGCAAGAGAAAACCATACAGGTGCCCCAGCTCATGCCTGTATGTTCCACACTGGCACCGCCCTTGAGGGCTGCTTCCACCTCTTTGCGCCGCTCCTCGTCCGTGAGGGCTTTGTTCAACGTCTTGTCGGCACTAGGCAGCTTCAGGACGTTGATCAAGTTCGGCATCAGTTGGCATTCGAAAACGCGCTTCCCGTGGCAATGCGGGCACGTCGGGACCGCGGAGGGGTCGAAGACACGCTTCGCAGGCGGCACGACCATGAACCCAGGCTTCGTGACGGGCAGCGGCGGCGCAGGAGGCACGGGGAAGAGCTTATCGAAGATCTCGTCGCTCCCGAACGCAAGGGGCGTTCCTCCGAGCTCATATCTGATTACGATTAGATGCGAGTCGAGGGCGATATGACAGCCACGCGTACCTCAGACATTGCTCGGCCTCGTATCCGACGCGCTTTGTGAACCGCTCGAAGACGTGATCGATGTCGAGCGAGTTCTCGTAGCCTTCCATAGACCAAGATGCGTCTTTGCTCTTCTGGTCTACGTCTTCATCCTCAACTAGTATCGCAGAGGAGGGTATGTTTTGTTTCGGCGCCGGTGGCAGGTATTCCGAGTCTGTCGAGAGATATAGGGCGTCGTAGTGCGGGGCGTCCTTCCATGCAGAAGACTCCAATGTCGTCGCGGCGAGCGCAGTAGCAAGGGATTCGTCCTCGCTCGACGATTCTTCTTCCTCCTCTTCGTCTGAAGCTGGCTTTTCTGCTTCTTCGTCGTTCTCCGGTGTTTCTGGCTCGGGAGCGAGCGCGTCCCCAAAGATCTGTGTACCGAAGCCGAATGTGTCGGCTGGCATTACGTCCTTCATCTACCCATGACATTGTAAGTGACTATCGCGAAAAAGAGCTGAATCGACAAGGAGGGTTCGCTTTGCATAGTCCAGCATATCTCGGTGGCAAGACTCGTAGCTGCGTTCGGCACGATAGAAATGGTTACGAAGCCAGGACTTGGCACAAACATTCCGACGTCCGATGTCCAATGCGCGCAAAATAGAATGCACTACGGCCACTCACCGAAAACGGGTTGCTTTTGACGACGGGCTTGGTTGCTTTTTGCTGTTCTGCAGCTTTCACCTTTGCCTTCTCCTCCGCTCGTGCTTTCTTCTTCTCCAGCTTGGCAGCGTATCGCTCATTGAACCGCAACCCTCGCCATGCTCGCACGCTTCCCATGAGCCTTCGACGCACCCGATGACATAGAGACGACATACCTCCCAGCCAATCCCTGGCACACGCCCCTGCTGCACGCCCACACATACAGTGCCCTATCGTTCGGGCTGTCCTCCATGGGACACCACACCTGGATGACGAGCTCCATGGGCGTCGAGCAGTTTTTACAAAACGACGACTCGAAGGGGGGCTCGGGCGCAGTCAAGAACGCCTGCTCCCAGAAAGTCCGAGCAGCAAAAAAAGATATATTTCAACGGCTGTGCGCGTGCGACGGGTGACGAAAGGTCGTACAGGATATCCGCCGATCCGCGACACGGCGGCGTCGCGCAGATCGGCCGCGGACTCCAGCGCGCCGTCGGGGATGCCGAGCTGCACGGCTGTCACGACGTCCTCGCCCTCGTCCGAATCTGAATCCGACCAGTCATCTTCGTGTTGCGGCGCCATCGTGTGGGAGGTTCTGAAGGAGATGGGGGTTAGTGAACTGGATGCAAGGGTGGTATCGAACGAGGAATCAGAAATGCATGAATGGTAATTAATGTTGTGTCGTCAAAGTAGCGTCTCGGCGAGGAAACCTCGCGTCGACTCTTTCAGACTCGTCATCTGAAGGATCATCTTGTAGGAGAAAAAGATATCAGAAAAGAACTCACGGAGAGAGACTGAAGCAAGAGGTGGACGCGCGGTCGAGGGTCTGCGCAAAACTTTTGCGCGTCGGCGCTTCAAGTAATCGACGCGTATTTGTCTGCGCCAAACAAACACTGATGGCCGAAAATGGAAATTATCAACCTGGAAGCGCTGCACCCATTTCTTGTGCCACGACTCCTGGCACACGGTCTATGTGGCCGAGAGGAAGACGAGACCGGCGTAATTGATAAATTAAGGACGCGGCTGTCTAGTTGCAAATGATTCGAATAGCATTCGGCTTCACCAGGCTGTCACCGTAGTATTGTAAGAGCTGGAAGTTCGTAACCATTTTGAATCTAACCATGTACATGCTGATTGATGCCACACATACGAGATGTCATCATGCGTTTGCGCCACTCCGACGGCAGTTTGTCTCTGCTGAGCATAGCATTGGAGTGGGTCCCAACGTACGCCAGCGAGCCACCATTAACTCGCATAGCACGCGCTGGGTCAGTTTCATGAGAACGGGCAGTGTGCGTGACATTTGCGCCGTAATAAAACAGCGCGATGTCGCATTTTCCTATCTCCCATTGTAGGGAAGTGAAATGCCACAAAGATTATTCCGGGATTGGGATAATATCCGGTTGCATGCGAAAGAGATAGATAAGGCAGGACGTACGTGTAGGTGCGCGGAGACGACAGTAGATGAGAGAGATGATGTACTGGATGGTGCAAACGGCTTCCTTGACGTCTTTAGGGAGAACTTTGTGAGGTGAGTCTTGAACCCAACATCAGACTTGACGTCCGAGGAGCCCGAAAGTTCGAGCATGAACGAAGAAACATAATCAATTAACTATCAATAATCGTGCAAATCATAGAAAACATACTTCGAAAGCCTTCTTTCACATGCTGCCCATCGCAATCCCGCAACATATGAACATGTCGAGTGGAAGCTGGTGGAAAGGCATGGAAAGAGGAGATAAGATAAGATCGATTGGCGACAATCGGACACCGCCGCAGACATGAAACGGCCTCAAACAAGGCAACTGCTCAGGAACGCGCACCTCGCAATCGGCGATATGAAACCGCGTTCCACGGCTAGCGGCTCGAAATCCAAAGATCCCCCTAAATCTCCCACACCCACGCCCCAAATGAATGATGGCAAAATAAACTCGGATTTCGAATGGTATATGACAGATCCACAGCAAAATAGTACACTCACGACGCATTCTACGTCCGTTCCACCCTCGAGATCCCAATGGAAACCGGCAAGAAAAAGGTGACAAGACAACGACGACACTCACATCGACAGCACCCGCACCAACCGCACGACACCCGCACTTCTCTACCCGCCAATCTGCGCCACGAAGTCCTGCCACGCCGTCTGCATGCTTGTCTCCGGTGAGTACGACCGTGTTGACTCTGCCCCGTCGGGTGACACTCCCCCCAGCATTTCCCCACCGCCAGCGTACCCGTAGTCGAAGACCGGGAAGTATTGCGGTAGCGACTGGGTCGGCATCGTGCCCTCCATAGGCATGGGGCCCGTGTACGGCCCATAGCTCGACGAGCTCGACGGCATGCCTGGCGGGATGTCGGAGAACGTCGGCTGGTCGCTGAACGAATACTGTGGTGGTTGGGGCTGGTGGTGCGAGGGGAAGGTACGTAGGTATTCGAGCACCATGGGGTGCGGTGCATCGAGGTCTTGCTTGATTGGGAAGGGCACAATTGGGTTGAGCGACGTCGGCGAGAGCTCGCCAATGACGGGCGACAGGCTCTTCTCCTTGCTCGCGACGAGGCGGGTGCGCCCGCCGAGCTTTGAGAGCTCGTCGTTGTCATCGGCCGGGGTGGTAGGCTCCGACAGGGTGCCCGCCCGTGCCGGCGGGGTGTTGCGGAATTGGGCTAGGCTCGCGTGCGCCTTCTCGCGCAGGCCGAGCATGATGCCCTGCCAGCCGGGAGCCGTCAGCAAGGTTTCCGACCTCGATCGGAGGTTAGGTCAGGCTACGCACCAGCACTTTCTCCGCGTGAAACAAGTGCGCCGTCTTCGAGAACAGGTCGCACGCGGCGTCCAGCTGCACCAGCGCACTTGGTGCGAGACTCATCGACGGGCACCGTGTCACGATCGATCCCAAGATGATCTGCCCGCAAAGCGTCAGTCCGACTCGGTATGCGACGGGTGGGCGGGCACACTAACAGAGCACGAAAACAGGTGCGTCCACAAAAACCACATTCGCTCCGTCAGCTCTTTCAGTTGCGAATGTATATTGCGCACGAGCGCCACGAGCGATCCTGCGCTGCGGTAGGCTGCTATGAACGAACTACCATACGGGCTCCCCAAAGGATCCTTGGGATGGTCGCTGATTGCCCTTGCAAAGAACCCTCGGTGCATGTCTAAACGTGGTTCGGTTAGCCTCGTCTGATGACCTAACCTCCGATGTAGATAGGACTCACAGAGTAGATCTGACCAAGTCCAGATCGATCAGCCAGCGCACACACGGACACATAACGGCAAGCACACGCACTAGATTCCCGGATAGCCAATACCAGGTGGCGTTGTAGAATGAGAGGCACAGAGTCGTAGGAAGATCGCGTGTCGGCATTGCCGAACCCGGCGATCTGCAATATAGCTGGGACGTGGAATCCGCGCAGTTTGCGGTCGAGCTGCAATACCATTTGGTACGTCGGCATTTTTGCGCCAAAGGCCTGGTCGTAAACAGAGTGCATGCACTCTGACGTGTACCGGTGCTTCCACCAATGGACTAGAAGCCGTGAGATACGTAAGAGGTAGAAAGGTAGCAGAAGGTACGTACAAGTCTCCTCATTGTGAGGCTCTTCTGTGTGTGGTTTCTTGCAGTCGACGTGTGCCAGTGTGAACGACGGCGGTCTTCCCATCGTGTAGCACTATTAACAAGCTTCAGCTTCAGCTGACTATTGAGAGTAAGACCGGATGCGCACCTGCCATAGATCGTATACGTAGAGCTCCCAGAAAGCTTGTCGTCGACGCTGAATCTCAGTCGTCTCTACATTCCAGCGGCCAGCGTCTCGATCTGCAGAAGTGTCAGAGCAGTCCCTCGCGACCGACGCTCCACGTACGCAATCCCATCTACAATCAATCAATGAGCCGGACAGAGTGCGCACATGAATGAATGCGTACGCTGATGCCCAATCTCACTGCGAGTCCCATTAGCGCCCACCGAGAGCCGACGCCGCTCCCGTGCCTTTCTGCAAGGAACAAGTAAAAGGCCATGAGGTACTGAACAGCACATCATAAGCGAAAGCGAAGTGGGACTTTGCGTGAGTGACCCACCAATACTTGAACAGCGTGGATCGTGGGTTCCTCGAATATTGGACTCTGGAAGAGCGCCGCGCGCGCAAGTTGATGGTACTTCTCCGCATCGATGTTGTACGATGGCCGCTTGGTATCCATGAGACTACCGATAGAGAGAACCATAAACATGACTGCGAGTTGATGCGACAAAAGGGGATCGTCCAGAATGGGTCCGTTGGGATTGTAGAACTGGTAGTAGATGTTCTCGTTGAACTGGTCGAGCGAGACGATGTTGTACCTATAGAGCACAATTAAGCAAGCAGCCAATCACCCAATTGGAATGGACTGACATCCAGGCTGTCGATCGATGCACGACGTCAGGACAGGCAGTGAAATGCAGAGTGACGAATACACTCGCCAGCGTGGTGGAAGTAGATGTGCCGTAAGTCCGCAGCCTCGTCTGCGGGGGGAAGATACCAATACAAACTCTGGAGTCGGTTGATCTTCTCATCATTTAGTTCTGCCGCGGTTGCGATACTCGGGGCGATAGGGAAGAAACCTGCGAGCGAGAGGACTTCAGGGGGCAACAGCTTGCGTAGTGCCTCGAGCTTATTTTCTCGCTCTTGCTCCTGTTGTCCTTCGTTCTGCAGCAGCCGTCAGATCGGGGGCTAGAATGGAGATATGCGGGACAAACATGCAGAAAGTACTGCAGACGATGAAGTCAGCGACGCGTCACGACTTGGCGCACGGGGAGACGCACCCATGAACTCGTGGCCTGGCCAAAGTAGTTTGTGCGGCCAGTATCGCTAATAGATAGCGAGCCGAAGGAGTCTACGACGTCAGCACCTGGTTCATCGCCGTTTCCGTTGATCGCGAGGGACAGGCCGTCTCTCTGAATCGGTGCCTTGATTCGCAGGAGGTCGTCTGTGAGCAGCGGGTGTGTGTCCGCGGAATGCCTGGAATGCGACGAGCGCAGCCCCTCTTCGAGGTCTTTCACACGATTAGTGAGCTCGCTGATTTTCTCGTGGAGGTCCTGGGTGGACGCGAGCACAAAGCGGGTGGCTCTGGGCGGAGGGTGAGCACGAGCGGGGGCAAAGCAGAGGCATTACGGTACCGATTGCCCTTGCCGGTTGTAAGCGAGCCTGCGGGAGGTGTGAGCGCATGTAAGCTAATGGATCGAGAGCCAGGCGGAGGGTCGACGCACCATCCGGACATATCGCAGCGCAGCCTCTCTTCAGACAGGACCCACAGGGTATGGCGCGGTCACAGCGCAGCTTGAGTCTGCGGCGCGGATTAATTCAGCGTCGCGGGGAGGCGAGCCGGCGGGGAGGGTGCGCACCTGCGGCATTCCGCGCAAGATAGACGGGTCGCGCCCCGCTTGCGTTTCTTGACCTCTCCGAAGGGTTTCTGGTCTGAATTGTCGGCGCCATGGAAGGGCACCTCGGGCGAGGACATGGTCAAATGGAGGGGCGGAGCGAAAGAGCAGGAAGGGCGTCCAAATGCATAAAGGTAGGAAACAGAAAGTATTTGTATCATCCCCGCCGTCCCGTCAATCCAGCGGCAGATGCCCGCCCAAATAGGAAATCCTCCTCATCCCTCCCTCCCACTTACTGCCTGCTCCTACCGTTCTGCACTGCTGCACACCGCGTTCTGCGGACTTCCCTCTACCCAATTTCAGGCAGAATGAGCAAGGCACCCTTCCAGCGCAGTCCTCCAGCGGCAGGGCAGACCTCACGGCTGTGGCGGAACCTTGTCTACGCGTGATACCCTAGGATGCCCTCGACGTTGCATGGGCCCCGGTCTGTCTTCTGCCTGACGGACACGGCACAAGCACGGCACAGAAGCACCCTCGCCGTGTTTTCTGACCCACCATCACCCACGGAACCCTTCCACAGCTTCCGGACACTTTCTGTGCCTCGATTCTCTAACGCCCTTTGCGCGTTACTGCCCCCGCGCCTGGCAATGCCCGCACGAGCATAGCCAGCAGTCAGAGGTACATTGTCGAGGGCCCCGAGTATCTCGATTGTCACCTCCAGATGCGCCACACCCGCAATGAATACGCATCGGCAGCGAGTCCTCGTCGTGATCTCCTTCGTGGCGCGCTACTATCCGGCGTTAGCACCAGCGAAACATCAAATCTGATCCAACCGGGCACCAGCCAGGGTGACCTCTCGCTTGCCATCCGAAGCCGCGTCGCGATGTGTTCTACCACCTCATAAGGTGCGCACACAGCTGCATCGTCGTCGTAATGCATGAAACGGATCGGGGGTGACACGGGCGGCCCCGCAAACGCCCATAATCAAGTAGGAAGCTCGGGACGCCGCACACGCGTTCGTCACCCATCTATCGCGATAGTGTCGGTTCACGGCTCCATCCGTGGCGGTGGCAATCCACTATACTGTATGTCAAGCATACCCGACATCACAATGCGCGATCCTATCCTTCCGCAAGTCAGGAGAGAGGTATAGTGGATGTATGTCGTCTCCGGGTACCCGCAGCACGGCGAGAAAAATGGTCCCCGCAGCGAAGTGGCGGCAAACGCCTATGATGACTTGGCAATTGCAAACACGAAGCACAAAGAACTTTACGAGGGCCACGTCGGCGAACCACCCCGAGCTTCGTGCCCAGCTCCATTTTGAACAGTTTCTGCACAGCGGCCAGCTCTACGCAGACTCTGTGGCACATCATATGCGTAACCGGATCGGATCGACGTAATTTATTATGATACTGACCATATGGAATGAAAGTTGGGAATCGGGATCACCACTCCCACAAGGCGAGGAGTTTACTGTATTGTAGATGTTTTTGACAATCGGGCCGACGGCGTGCCAATTAATTTCGCCCTATTCCCGGCCTCCGTATTATAACTACGAGGACTTGAGAGTGATGTCTCGGACAGGAGGGATGGATAGTAGCGACCTTTCTTCAGGTTATCCCTCTTCGGCGTGAGGTCCTCGACAAGTCGAAGCGTCTTTTTGATTGTGATTCCGCATATTTATATACCACCGCTCGTGAGGAGTATGCAGCGGTTGCCAAGTTGAAACATCCTAATTAACCTGTCCTTGACATGTTATCTATCTATTGAAATCCCATGTTTGTGCGCTCGTTTATGTGTCGCGTCCAATTAGTACCTCTGTATATTTCATAATTCATGTGTGGCAATAGCCGAAACGCATTCAGAGTTCAAGAAATATATTGTGGCGCGGCGAGGAATCACCATGCCTTGCTTGCATGTTGACGTCGAGTGTCGACTACATAAAACGGAAGAGGACTCGGACTGAGCCGATCGAGCGTCTAATGAGGCCACGTGAAAGAAACGCCTGTCGCGCAGGCATCCTAGGCTCGGTTTTCCCCAGCCGTGTTCAGACTCCGACGCCCGGCCATCACGGCCGTCAACCGCAGGAGGAGAACGCCGAACCGGGCTTGCCACTCGCTATTCCCGACTGGCTGGTGAGTCTATCCGCATCCCGCCGGACTACTGTCGCTAAGCTTACCATGACGGCTATACTTTCGACATACGGTGTACGAAGAGTTAGTCCAGGGTGTGCACCACTGATTCTGACTCATGAGGCTGTCTGACATTTTCTCTGCTAGACCACACTGTATGCCTTCCTTCTCTTGTCTGTGCTTCGTGGCAGAGGCTGCGATTACCACGCTTTGCGCCTCATCAGGACATTTTCTTTGTCTCAAATATTGGTACACGTTCATTGCGCGGACGCGCATACGATACACACGTGTGCGCGGGATATAAACATGACCACGGATCAGTTCCTGGGGGGCCGCGACGCACTCGTTTCACCTGTCGTGGATGGAAATTCCACTTCTTCGTGGATAAGCCTCGGCAAGCTCGGGCATCCCGTTCACGAGAGCAGGTTTGGTTGGGCTTTTACCTTCTCCTACTTATAGTCGCTTAGCTCCTCTGTATGGAAAGCACGACCACGGTTGAATGGGACCTGACCCTGATTTCGTTTCGGTTCATCTACCACGTACGCTGTCGCTGATCTTTACGTCTATTTTGGCTATAGATACCCGTCCCAGCCCCACGACAAAATGTGGACCAACTTATCACTGGTATACGCTCAGGTCTAGGGTGGTTAGTCACTGGCGGAATTAATATCACAAGATCGATAGAGGAAGACGCCTTCGCATCGCATCGAGAGAATCCTCGCTCCCGTTTTCCCGTCGAATGTCGCGGAGGATGCGCGGGCGATTACACGTGCGGCTGCGGAAGACGTAACTGTCAGCGAGTGTCATGGTTTCCAGGTTTCGTGGCGTACACGAGGTTCTTTCCGGTGTTTCCACCGACAGAGACCCCGCCCTCGAAAGCCTCGAGCGATGGAGGTGAAATACTATTTCATATATTGCACTGGTATCTATGCTACCTTTACTCACGCTTTATTTGTCCAGAACAAATATTGCGTGATGAAGTCCGCGAGACGCCACCAAAGCACCTCGATTACTCTCTTCGCGGTGCCGGAAGACTGTAAATCATACGTAAATATCCTGTGTATCATATCTCCATGCAGCGTGGCCGCTGACTCGACAGCGCCGAAGATACAGTATCCAGGCCGTGACATGCTACACAGACACCGTTCGGTTCCAGTCGACACTATGAACACACCTTTCCCCGCTTGCTTTACCACCACAGTACTTCCAGTTGTGACTTTACCAGTTCAGCGTGCTGACAGATGCTCTATTCTAGACTATGTTCCGGGTGGGTGTCCTGTTACACCAAGCGATTTTTGCTCCACTGGGCGGCTGCAGAATTAGTGGGCCGACGGAGCTTGATAATCACGACAGCCGAGGCACTTCGCCGGGGTTGTTCCATGGTTTGCTTGTCAAGTCTTCGAAGCGAAGGTGCTCCGACGCCCATCCTCGAGCCTTGTTTAGGTTCGGGATGACCCTAGGATAGCATCCTATTTGGTAATGTAGCTCAAGTCGCCGTGAGCCCAGTGCTCGAGCCTGTGGCAGTGAGGCTGGTTCGATCATCCAGCCGCCCGCGGAAAAGCTGCAAATCCGTTTAAAGCGACCGGGTGACATCCCTGACTTCCATCCATAACGCGATGGTCAATCCCTCACATTTACCTGCGATCTTCGCGCCACATTCCACCTCATTCATTTCTTTCGTCTCTCCGGGGGGTAGCTACCCAGGCATCAACTTGCACGATGTCTTGTCTTCACCAACAGATTCAAGCTGGGGAAGCGATCCAAATTTATTATCAGCCAGACCTTTCGCAGACGTTCGGTCCGAAAAACTGTCTCTCGACCTAGGTGGATGGGTAAAGGAGGTACGTCATCCCCGAGTGTTACGAGTCCTTGATGTTGATCTCGTTTGGAAGATATGCGGGGTCGCGCCCTTCCAAGTGCGATTTCGCGCGGGCAAGGAGAAACTAACCACTCGAACACTTCGTGAAGTGGTGACGACAATCGTGGAGCTGTTGAAAAAACGAATGAATGGAGCATTGGGGAGTGTAAGTCACGTTTCGTTAACGATTTCAAGCTCGAAGACTCACGAGAGCTGGATACAGCAAATACCGGACTTGCCGTCGTGGCATCTTACTGCGCTACATCAGAAGACGGGCAGAAAAGCAACGTTCTACTGCTTTTTCACAGTGGAGGGACATACGCGGCTCGTCCATTCTCATGAAAAGGACGTTCCACGGGCCAAGGCAGAGTTGCTACCCATATCGTTCCCGATGGCGCCCCAGGCTCACCACTTATACCTTGGGCTGACGTTTGCTGAGGGAGATGCTCAGGTGTCGCAGGTGGATGCCGGAAATGGAGAGACCATTGTTGGAGGAGCTCTGCCCGACAATGGTGTCTCACACTACGGCCTAGAGTGGTACCAAATGCGCACTAGCACACTATAGTGCTGGTGAGTACTTCGAATTTTCCACGAGGAATGCATTTGACGAACCGGCAAATAGATGGTACTCATGAAGACCGTCTTCAATCAATCTTGAAGGGGCCGTTTACTTGGTATTTATCTTCGACCGTGCTCCTTAGGTGTTCGGAGGAGAATCCTTTCATATTGTTAGAATATCCTACCATATAATTATACAATACAGAGTCCGAGCGGATTTACCATTTCAAGAGGCCAGTACTGGTCGATGTCAATAATCAAAAGAATTGTGAAGCGTCCAATGAGGACACGTGGAAGAGACGCCCATTGCCGCATGGTTGTGTTGTCGAGCGCGTCATCCAGAGACATACTCACTCTCTCCGTGCCGCCTCTTCCTCCCCGACCACCACTCCGCCACCCCCGCTCGTCGCCCACCACGTCCCCCACTCCAGATATGCCGAGATGCAGAACTACAGGCGTTACGCCGTCGTTTGGCAGAGGCCGACCGGTATGCGGCACAGTTCCCCGTGTGTTCTCTGGCATCCCCGCTGACATCATGATGTGCAGCTGCAGCGCAAGGTCGTCGTCTGCGGCGATGGCGCCTGTGGTACGCTTCTGTGCTTGACGTCGTTCATGACTGTTGCTGACGGTCTGTGCAGGGAAGACGTCGTTACTGAACGTGTTCACGCGCGGGTTCTTTACACAAGTATAGTGCGTATGGCCGCACTTACTCTATATCTTCGACGAGACTTACACTTTGACAGTGAACCCACGGTGTTCGAGAACTACGTGCACGATATCTATGTCGACGACCAGTTGGTCGAACTCAGTCTGTGGGACACTGCTGGTACGTCTCCTGCGGCGATCTCACGCCCGTCTCTCACGTCTCCAGCTTAATCTTAGGACAGGAGGAATTTGACCGTCTGCGGTCGCTGAGCTATGCCGAGACACATGTCATCATGATATGCTTTTCTGTACGTCGTCCTCCGTGCTAAGGGCGTGCGCTTCAGTCAACTCAGGGCCATAGGTCGATAATCCAACATCGCTAGAGAACGTTGAAGCCAAAGTGCGTATTCGTCCTTTTCTTGCTATAATTTGATACTGAATGTGTCGTGTAGTGGCTAGACGAGATTCTTGAGTACTGTCCGGGGGTGAAGGTGAGCCATCATTTTGTTCATTGCTCCAGGCACAGTTACTGACAAGGTTCTAGCTCGTCCTGGTTGGTGAGTGTATTGCCATTGACCCAGCCACTTTGATAGCTAACATGTTCCCAAGCCCTCAAGTGCGATCTCCGAGACGACCGCGCTGTCACCGAGCGGTTAGCCCGCTACGGGATGCACACAGTGCAATACGAAGAAGGCCTTACCGTCGCGCGACGAATACGTGCATCACGATACCTTGGTCCGTCTACTCTCTACCATGGCTTCTCGAGCTTCAATTTGATATGTCCTTTCAGAGTGCAGTTCGAAGCACAATCGGGGCGTCGCAGAAGTGTTCTACGAAGCAGCGAGAGTATCACTGAGTACACGTGCCAAGGGCTCTGGTGCGTACGGTGGCGGGGGCTGCATCATCGCGTAGCCTCCGCCGCGACCTGTACCTTCCCCGTCCTCGCCATCTGCTCGTCTCTATGCTATGCTGGTCTTCCTGTTTACTTTTCCTTGTCTACGACACACGGACTCTGCTTATCGACGCTCTGGGTTATCGCATCGTACACATCTCGCGCATGTCACATACCTGTACTACCTTGTACTATGCTAGCCTTACACTACAACTAGCCTATTCTCTCCGCCGCGCTCTAGCATACCCCTGGCATTTTTGTGTAGCTGCCCTCGTCGCTCAAGGTTGCTAGCATATTTACCCTCATTTACCTTCATCGTGTGATTAATACAGGTTGGATGTCTGTCGAACCAGAAAGCGGGAGTGATCAGCCAATTGAGGTAAATATTCAACATTCTCGGAATAATACTTCGTTGAGACCTCAAAATATAGTGACTACGCACTTATAAACTCTATTCCCGACCGTCGATCCCGAAAGGTCAGAGAGCGACAAGAACAAACTGACTCCGCTCTGGCGGGAACTTCCGAAAAGAGAGATTGATGCGCCATCACCGCCAACACTATTGTCGTTCATGAAGCCTTTTGAAAATTGGGCGCAGAGATCTGTAGAGTACGCTCAAAGCAATACAATTCCTCGTGGGTGCAGAAGAAATGATCAAAAGGATTGATCCTGGGCTCCCTCAAATTTGGACGCATCCCACCTCCCTCCGTCAGACAATCGCATAATCGACCAACAATAAGTCAACGGTAAGCTGGGCAGGATTGGCTCTTCACTAGCCCAATGCACCTGCCGACAAGCAATCCTAACCTCAAAAAATGGCTGGTTTCCTCTGGGACATGCCGAAAATAGGTATCTTCCTCCGCATCGTCTCGCGGCCCGGCTCGTCTGGCAGGCGAAACAATCAAAGTGCGCGCTGCAGTACAGTGGGACACGCTGCGGCAAATCAAACTGCGACCGCATCAGCGCCGTTGACAGGATTTAGATTCGCTCCGTGTAGACGTGAAGGCGCTCACTCGAAGTACAACTAGCATGCTTGCGAAGCAAATAGGCCCCAGGCCTAGTTCACAGTTGATGACTCTTAGTCTGTGCGTTCAATACCATGAGAAGGCAATGTATGTCGTCCTATGCGGCCATACACTGAAGAAGCAGGCGCCATTTTCATGAAATCACTGGCATAGACATGATGATTGGACATATCGTTGTAGTCTCTGAGAACATCGAGTTACACTCATTAGTACTCGGACCGGAAAGTTGCGTTCAAGTCACCATGGAAGGTCACCCAAGAAGCAGCCTTGGGCTCATTGCGCCAAAACGACCTAGTATCATGATCGTGAGCACAGACCGTGTGGTTTCACCAGATAATAGCTTACGTAGAGAAACGTAAACATGTCAGAGGGCTTCCAGGGCCGCCACTGCTCGCAATGCGAGGGCTTGCTTGGTAGACGCATGTTCGAAACTGGACGTAGCCGTGATGAAATGCACCCTGGCTTCGGCTAGGGTAGTGGGACCATAAATGAGTAAATAAAGAGTTCAAGGAGACACACCACAAGTTAGCACACCGACTCAACGCTAGCGTTGACCTATGAACTAAGCCTCGGCGTGTTACGGGTGCCAGCGTCCGGCTGAGATACGCTAGGACGCACTGCTGGAGGCGGGCGGGTTCCATCACGCTTCGGAGGGTCAACGAGGGTCTCAAAGTACGCAATGCCTCGCAACGTCGGGATGCGGGTGGTCATCAACGATATTGTCTGCCGCGAAAGAAGGGATGTTGAGTGCCAGCTGCCTTGATACACCACGTGAGGGCCTTCAAAGCTGACCTGGGTCAGTGTTGGGCTACAAGAAGGCGTCGTTGGGGAATGTTTCTCCTGCGATGCCCACGAACTCCGTCAACTTGAAGGCGTATACGGGCCGTAAACAGAACTCCATCTGCCCGAAAGGATGTCAGCATAAGTCAGAAAACCAAGAAGAATATGGAATTCAGAAAGATATTAACACAGCAAGGCTCGTGTCATGACGTAGGAGGTGTAACAAATGAAATGGGAGTGCGCACCTCCAAGTCAGCCGAGCGCAATAAGTCACAGCTTCTACTGTCTCCGAATCACTACGGCGATACGCACCCTTCACCTGTGTCTTGTACTGCTTTTGATCTGTGCCTTCAGATTGATAAGGAGTTCGATGTGGTCCGAACTGGAGTGTATATTCGTATGGTCGAGAGGACAGTACCGGCCGGTTAGATCGACGCTTTCTGGCGCTTTTAGGCGCCCTCCATTTTAGGTGAAGAGCGGCCGCCAGCCGACGGGCTGTCAGGAACATTACACTCACAGGCATGAAAATTACAAGGGCTGCGCCTTTCACGATTTCTATCAAGTCGACATAATCAATGTCTCCGAGCTGGCGAGGAGCGGTGGGACCAGTTAATGGCCTTCATCGTACATTTGGATTGAGGAGAAAAGTACGTTTTCGACGGCAGAGCGACTGTAACTTCCGTTGACTCAACGTCACGTGTATCGGCGATCCCCAGATCCCGATCGGCCTTCCTCTTCCGACTGGTACTGTGACAACCATCTACCAATTCCGGGGCCTTTAAGTCTAGCACAGTCTAGCATCTACGTACGTGAGAGCCAGGTTTATGTGAGCACTATGAATAAGACCCCTTTTGACTTCCCGTGACAAGGCGCGATTCTCGACATGAGATTTGAGACGACCATTACTTGCGTCTACGACTGCCAGTGATCCGCCGTGGACCTGGGATGCGCAATCCGGAGACAGTTTCGCCTGCATTCATTCCAATTATATAACAAATCCAAATAGATGACATCGCATCTGAGTCCATGGGGGTGTCTAACGGCGTTGAGTACTTCACTCCTATATTCGCCCTAATGCGAGAATTTCTGCTCACTTCTGTACAACATCATAGACATCTACGGGCTACTGGAGTTGACCCGTTGGCCCATCGCCGCCCAAATATTTTGTAGGCGGAATGGCACAACACTTCTCGAGGGAGTCGTCCACGGTTGACTGTTCAGACTGTCGACTTTGGACAACTTTGGTGGTGAAGCGTTGAAGTGAGCCAAAAGGGGGAAAATATTGCGGCGATCCTGGATAGGAGTGGGTCCAAAGTCCTCTTAGCTCCATGGGTGAAGGGGAGGTCGACGGGATAACACCCAGCTCGGGAATGGCGAACGGGTTCGATGGCGGCAACTGGTACCACTGTAGGAGGGGACGGGAAGACGTGGAAAATTGGTGGTGCTGGTGCACGCGAGTTGACACAGGGTATTGTTGTGGCGGTGGACGGAATTCGGGAATTGCATATCGTATCGGCTGTATGCTTAGAGGGACTTCTGAAAGCTGGTATGTCCGCAACTTGGCGTCTTTGTCCGGGAAAAAAATATCAGCCTGGAGGTGTACGGGGCGGTTGAAGACCCTACCGAATTCGACGTCCCTAGAATGGACAGTAGCGCCGTGCCACTGCACTGTGAACAAGACCTCGAATGCCGCGCTGGCGGTACTCTTCTGACGTAGTTCCTCAAGGTACCAGTTCGACAAATTTGGAAGATTCTGATGCAAATGCGATTCAGTGGTCATAAACGGATCTGTAGAGTGTCTGGAATTACCATGTGTGGATTTAAGCCTCTGATGTTTTCCATTTTCTTCACGGTTGATATAATAACCTCCTGGAGGCTGCGCAGTGGTTTCAAATTTCCGATAGCTGTACTTCTTCTAGCACATTTGCGAATCCGAACCTGTTTGGTATCCTGTAACGCCAACTAACAGCCATAATCAACGTGGGTATACAGCCGGACATGGTATTGTCGGTACTGCACCTTATTCATCCACGGCCCAAAGTCCAGGTTTATCTTCTCACTCTTCAAGTCCAGGTGCGGCTGTAATCTAGTCCAGTATGCCGATGATAGCGCCGATTCGTACTCGGAGTCCAGCACAGTCTCACAATTGAGACCAGGGGCGAACTTCACGGAAATGGCCTGCATGGGTGTGTCAAGTGAAGCTGCTGGACTGTACCTACCTGTCTATGCATTATATAGGTGAATACGTGCCTTGTACATACTATGCGGTTGATCTGAATTCCGCTGACTTGAGCTACACTCGGAGTTGGTACGGATACCGTCTTCACGGACTAGCACAGCCAATGTCATTTGCCCTATGGGGGCTGCGTGTAAATAGCTGAGGTGGCTTCGGCGATCCCTTCACAGGGGAGCTCGGGTGGAACATCGTAACCTAACGAACGATTTCATGAAATGTACGCGCAGTTACAATAACGTGAACGCTCACTACGGGACCCTAGGCCAACGAAAGTGACATGCCGTGACAGTCCGAGGACCCCTTCGCTGAGTGATGAACCCGTGCTTCAATCCGACGGTGCTAAGGGAGGCAACCTGTGACTGGCCTACTCTCGAGCACCGCAGTCCATCTTGTTCTACATACCAGCTATTATTGTCATCGCCAAGCGCAACTCGAAGTAACACAAATGGCGCAACTGCGCTAGTGCCCAGACGGAAAGCGAGAGTGACTATCTTCAACGATCTTCGGATCGTTCAACCGAGTCGTCAGGACTTGTACACCTCGCGCAACAAGTAACGGCAATGTTCTCACCATTACATTACAGGCTGGCAGGCTATAAAAATCAGGAAATCCGCCACAGGTTGTTGGTCCCTTTTGTTGGTAGGTCCGCTTCGACGGTAAGCCTCGGACAGAAGTGTTAGCCTGATGTATATGAAGGTCATCTGTGGACAAAAAACAAAAGACATGAACTTAGTAGTAGAATGGTGCGAACGCGTGCGATTGCATCTCACTCA
>BSCZ01000146.1:0-51333 GCA_027924225.1 Bjerkandera adusta
ATATATAAAACCCTGTACTTCGTAGTTACAAATCATCAGACGTTCTACAGCATCCCCCGAGTGATCAGTACCTGCGCAACTACATGGAGGGAAGAAGGTGAGCAAGGCTTTGGCGAAATTGACTCGGATTCGGGCGCTTCATGATACGAGCTTACTTCCCCCCACCATCACCGTCGCGTATATCCTCAGTACAACCCGGAACTTGTAGCCTATGCTTGGGTCGCCTCGCAAATCCTTCAAAGTCGTCAGCAACACATGGCTTCAACGATGAAAGCGCGGTCGACACCCTGTTCGTGTCGTCGGTCGTCGTAGGAAATTGTGAAGGTACACCAGTTTCTTCTTCGCGAACAAGATATACGCTTAACACCTCTAGAAAAGATGGAATAGCACATACACGGCATCCTTTTTGTCTACGCGGACCTGCTGCGTTGTTTAAGAGATTTCATGAATGCCTCTCGTTCAAAACCATCCTCTCGTCTCAACACACCTCCCTCTTCCTGCCGGACATGTTTGGCGTCGAAGGCTCCATCGACTCCGTCGGTAGGGAAAACACTGGAGGACGTGGAGGGTAGTACCTCTTACTCCAGTCGATCACGGGGGGCACGTAGCCGGGTGGTGGAGGGTAGAAGACCCTTGGAGGGGACATTACCGTAGTCGGAACTGAGGTATATGCTGGTGAGTCTCATAGTCTGGCGTATCCCGCGTGCATTGCTCACCAATCGAGCATTCATTCGAAGACTGTTCGCGTCCGCCTTCCTGGGAGTCGCGTCCAACGGTCGCGACCTCCTGCGCTTCCGAAGTTTCAGCACTTTTATGATCGCGTTCCGACCTAGGCTTCGACTGCAACAGCGAGTTAAACAAAGTCGACACTGGAACGCGTTTCGTTGGCCGTACCTCCCCCGCTGCGCCAGGTTGCTCTTGGCCTAGTGCCTGCCGCGCCGTGTTCTCCACTGCGGTGGACATCTGAGACATACCCTGCAGGATCGAGCGGATACCGCGTTGTAGAGTGCTTGGAAGGTGGTATATGTCGGTGTGGGTGGATGAAGAGATGAGGTATGCGAAGCCTCCGATCCGTGCATTTATATGCGCTGACGAAATGGCCTAAGTTGTTCAAGATCACGCACGGCCAGTGCCACTCGGCCCACTCCCACTAGGGCCAGTCCCGGCCCACATTGTCCTGGCCGTATTGTATTGCTCGTTTGGCGGCCGCGTCCCCTTCTGTGCGTACCTTCACCGCCGCTGTTCATTTGCCTCGGACTAATTTACGTAGACGCTGGACTAATATTCCTATCCATCATCCATCTCGACTTTCGTTGTGCGCAGAAGGGTTTGTCCCCCAAGCTATGGAATACAGAGCTTGTTCAACCCACTCAGGTTGACGCATGTCGCATACAGGTGTCCAAATTGTTACCCGGAATAGGCGTCCACGAAGTAGCCGAAACAACGACAACGTGTATCAGCCAATCATGCGCGAAAGGCCTATGTGCAGTCTCTCAATCTTCTTCCAGCCGCTTTCGAGCCCCAGGAACAGGATGGATTTGTCCGCTTTATCAGATTAGATTTATCCGTGGTCGTTGGACCGTGCTGGGGCGGATGGCGGGATTTTGGCGGGCTATTGCCCGATTTGGATGGGAGGCGCATGAGCTAAATAGCGGTAGTTGACGTTGCTACAGCCATGAAGCCACCTGTAATAGTGAAACACCCCACTTTTGAACTGAATGGAACGGCCCGGGAGCTGGTGAACGAACCATCCAGGCAGGTAGTGAATATAATTATCGCGCCGCGAGCGATCTCGAGGGTGCGAATTCGAGGCGGCTTTCGCGTGAATAGTTGCCCACATATAAAGAGAACATCCTTGATTTTTTGGGGATTTTTCTGAGGCCAGGGAGCTGCGCTAAAGCGCCTCCCGTTACAAACTCGCACCTATTTGACAGTCTAGAAGCGAGAGTATGCTACTCCGGATCAACAGCCTAGCTTCTCGCACATTTCATTGTCGTGCGCTACTTCGATCGCCCCACCAGGTCGCACGCCCTTTGCCCACGGGAATGCTACGTTCAAATCCAGCGGATATTCGACCTCGCCGATTGTGCCCGCCCAATCGAAGTCGACGATCTTCACCTGTTTGTTCTTGTCGACAAGGATGTTGCGTTCGCGAATGTCGCCGTGGACCATGTTCTTTTCATGCAGGAGCGCAGGGGCCTTGCGAACCTGGTCGACGACGTCCTGTGGAACACGCCCTCCTCCGTACTTCTCTATGCACGGCTCGCCATCAACGTACTCCATCATCACCATCTGTCGCGAGTCGCACCCACGCTGCGCCAGCTCGTCGTCCCAGACAGGCCCAATAGACAGCAACTTGGGGGCATAGCCGTGCTCTGCGAGAAGCTCGTGCGCCTCTGTGCTATACCGCTCAACGAACTTAACCACAACCTGTTCATTGTTATCTTCGCGGCCAACCAGGAACGTGACGCAGGCCGGATCGGGTTTAGCCGCTCTCTTGAACGGTCGTAGGTACCGGAACTTCACTTTAGTGCCGTCTCGAAGTACACAGCATGTTGCAAGCGGGAAAATGCGTGTGACATCGATGGCGTCCGGATCGGGTGTTGCGGCCGCCGCCATCGTCGTGTACGACTCCTGAAGCTCGTCGAGGCCAAGCCTTAGCGCGTAGAACATGCGAGCAATGCGGGGAACGTTTTTGACAGTGTCGATGGCGCGGGCGTGGCCCACCCAGTACCAGTCCGTAAGACGATGATAAACCACGTCGGCCGTCCATATCGCGCCGCAGATAGCAATATAAGGCCCTGCGGATGCGATGATGAATGAAGGGCAGAAGCATTTGTTCAACAGTCCCTGAAAACCATATTAATACAACCCATGCGGAAGAACAATACATGCCCACCTTTTGGTCCGTCCAGTGGTGAATGTAGGAAAACGAACCTTGCACGGAAGGGTCCGAGCCGCCAATCCCGAGGTCCGCCTTGACCTCCACGATCGCAAGTGCGGCGGTCGACCTGCCGACGTTGTGTATCATTGTGTAATCAGCACTGGTCTTGTTCTGGATGACTGTTTTGATGATGGGCCTGTTAAGGAGGTCAGTAAGGTTGGGTTTGATTCCTTCGCGGTCGGACTTGTATCTGACAAGGCCCGAGGCCGAAATCATGAACTTGAAAGTGGCGAGCAAG
This sequence comes from Bjerkandera adusta, assembly GCA_027924225.1. Lineage (NCBI taxonomy): Eukaryota > Fungi > Basidiomycota > Agaricomycetes > Polyporales > Phanerochaetaceae > Bjerkandera > Bjerkandera adusta. The sequence continues at coordinate 3,183 of BSCZ01000146.1, forward strand.
AAGTCACCCAACCCCTGTGACGGTAACTCTGAATCTGCGTCTGCGGAGCTCGGATCGTCTTTCGATGTTGCACTGTCCGGGGCAACGACTAGCGGTGGCAAGGTACCGCCGCGCGTGCGCGCGACAAACCTGGCAAATACGGGGTGGTAGAGGGTTATAGGAGGGGCGTAATCTGCTGGTCCGTCGACATATCGACCGTCGAGGATGGCCAGATCACTGTTCTGGTGGGAGATATAGTTCGACAACTTGGCCGCGGAAGACGGAGTATCGCGCGGTGCTGTGGAGCCGCGGATAAAGTCTGGGTGACAGTCATTAAGAGAGTTTCCAGAAGACATCGGGAGCGACGTACGTTGCGTGAGCTCTCCGAGCACGTCCTCCACCTTCGAGCGCGACACTGGCCCGGACGACGTCCATGTCGTAACAATGAGAGTGCGGGGATCCGCGGGAGGGCCAGGTTCCATGAGCTCAGCGCAGGTTGTCTTGGGCGTGCCCATGAGATTGTTGCAGAAATTCCTGGGATCGTTATCGTTATCGGAACACCGTTCGAGGAATGTTCGGGGGTCGACATCAAGTGTCGTGGAAGGCTGCAAACTCAATATCAGCGACGGCATGCACCCGAACCTGGAGGGCCAACCTTATAGATAGAGACAATCTCTTCGTCAAGCCCCTCCTTGGTGGCGATGTGCCGGCGGAGGTCGCGGACATCGTCATTCGGACTGACAGTCACAGTGCGGCAATATGGTTGAGGTTGACCTTCCAAGATCAAAAAATAGCTCAGCTGGAGGGGTTCGATGGTGACCACCAGAGCCGTAGTAGTCGATGCTGAAGACGCGCTAAGCAATTCTGAGACGGCTGTATCGGACTGGTCGGTGATCTCATCGCAAAACTCGCACACCGATTTGTTGTACTCTTCAAACAGCTCGACAAACGCATTGCGCTTCCGAGGGCAAGGTTCTGCGGGCTATAGGCATTGTTAGCCACCACATAGTGGAGTAAACTCCAATAGACAGACCTTCCAGACGCGAATGAACTCTCTGGGCACTTTCTCCTTGGAGGCGATGGCTTCATGGAGGGCGGCGATACCCTTATTCTGACTGATGAACACAGAGCCAGCCGAGCCAACTGAATCAGCGCGGACAATACGGTAGGTGACCTTTGCGTCCGGGGCCATGATCGTTGACGAAGACGGTGGAGGGCCCGTGGGAACATTAGCAAACGTGACCAATTCAGACTGCGGACTCAGCCCCCCTTGCATCATCGTCTTCAAATATTCAGTCTCTTATGTAAGAAATCTGCGAGGGTCCTCGCCTCCACTTCTTTGAAGGCGCAAATTATCGCCGCTTCACTCCCTCAGCGAACGCAGGAAAGACTGGATCGTGGGCCGCTTTCGAACCAACAAAGGAGGAGTCGAGCGCCACTATGAAGCGCATTAAAGAGGTAACGTCGTTCTCAGTCGTAACAGTGAGCTTGACTGATCCTGCTGTGCTCGTAGGCGGAGCATCTAAGTTTCCCCTTACAAGCGAAATCGTCCAGCAAGGCCTCTAACCTCGAGTTGACGGCCAAGTTCAAGGTCAGCCTCTTCGCTCGGCATTGGGTCATTGTGTAACCTCATGTGTTTAATAGCCCACCACCGAGATGGAAAGCTCCGTCGACAAGCTCCTGAAATTTGCCAAAATGCGCGAGCAAGACATAGCTCACGCTGAGGCGCTCAAGATGAACCATCTCTCCGTCGAGGAGGTTGCCGAACGTCGTGCAGAGTTGGCCAAGATGCGCGAGCTGATGTTTCGCGCCGAGGCAAAGGCAAAGCGCGTCGCCAAGATCAAGAGCAAGACGTATCGCGGTCGCCGTCTCGAGAAAAAGGAGAAGGCGAAGCTGGCGGTAAAGCTCGGCGGGCTCGAAGACGACGAAGATGATGAAGAGGGCCAACTCAAGCGCGAAGTCGAACGGTCTCGCGAACGTGCGACGCTTCGCCACAAAAACACCGGGAAGTGGACCAAGGTTATGAGGTCGCGTGAGGACTTGGACGAAGATCAGAGGCGGGAGATCAACGAGATGTTGGATCGTGGTGAGAAGTTGCGGCGAAAGATCGAGGGTAGAGGCAGCGACGACGATAGCGACGACGACGAGGAGGATGCCGTCAAACCATCCAAATAGTGCCTTCGACGAGCTTCGACGTCTCGACCAACCAGGCGCCGATGCAGAGGATTCTGCTGAAGGGAAGAAGGCGAAGAGTGTGTTCGAGATGAAGCTTATGAAGGACACCATGGCCCGGGACAAACTACGCGCGGAACCGATTGCTGACGACCCCATCCGGGAGCTTGGTGGACGGACACCGGAGGATGCAGAGGACGAAGACGCACACGATGTCCAGGACGACTCTTCTTCTGGCGTGGAACGTGTCGGAGGCCGTATGTCGTTCCGCCCGGGCACCATGGTAGGTCACGCCCGTAAATCAGCTCAATCTACGCTGACATTGTACTTGATAGGCAGAACAAATGCGAGCGTTCCTATCGCTAGTTTCCGATACATCGAGTGTAACCCTCAAATTCACCGATCTCCTCAGCAACCACCCCGAAACCCCGACGGTCGCCTCCCTTATCACCGAATGTCCAGCAATTTCACCAGAAGAATTCCAGAACCCATGGTTAGCCGCTGCTGGTGACGCACCAAGTCGTGCAGCACAAAAGAAGCACGAGGTCGCAGTAGGCAAATACAGCGCCGGTGCTGAGAAGTTGAAGGCCAAGCTTCGGAAACGCGTTAAAAAGCGTGAAGATGAGAAGGAGAAGGCTTGTGAGGAGGCAGGTGTCGAAATCTCTATGGATAACGTCCTCACCGGAGGCGCAGCCCCTAGTTCCATAACGAAGGCATGCCCGTCGTCGAGCAAGAAGGGGAAAGCGCCCCAACAGGTCAAGCACGAGCAGCCTACTCCAGCGCTCGACGACGAGGACGACGATGTGCATACAGGAGCAAGCCGAGCGTGGTAAGGGCAAAGGCCACGCCAAGGGCGTCACTGCCTTTGAGCAAAGAGAACTTGTCGCACGGGCATTCGCAGGAGACAGTTCAGGTAAGTGCCCGCACGCATCCGCAGTCCTTCCGCCAATGACCAACACCCGCCCTAGGAATTCTTTGAGGCCAAACGGCGCGAAATCGACAAAGATGTGCCGAAGGAAGTTGACACCGGATGGGTACGCATAATCCACAATCCATCTCTTCGACGACAGGTTCGCTAATTCGCCACGCAGAGTTCATATCCTGGTAAGCGTTCGTTGCGCAACCAGTGTCAATTTAAATTTCGCAGACGGAATATATTAGAGCTGGTGAGCTGCCTCTATCTTGAGAGACTCGAAATGGCTCGAGGAATGACACTCATCTTTGGTCTATAATTGTCTGCAAAGTTGAGACTGAGCGCCCTCAGGTAGCGACACGCCGCACGGAGGGCATAGTTGCTCCGACAGGGGTGTCGAAGGCAATCTTCCATAACTCAAACTTCGCGTTTCATTTGCCTCTACGCAGGATGGAAATGGTCGTCGCTGCCCACATAAGTTTCAACTCAAGTTCGAATGAACTAATCGATCTATCGAGACGGGCTAGTTCAAGACACATTACATTCCCGCGCCGTCTGCCAATAACGCACCTTGTTCCTGCGCCCAGCGCACCTTACGTAGCGATACCACACGTATGGGCGACGCAGCTACCGTCCTGGTACTCGGCCCACAAAATGCTCAATACCTTCAAGCACACCCGATCCTCGAAACTGTTAGGCGTCGGTGCAGCATTTGTAGACATTGCACGAGACAATGTTGCTCGAGAAACTCCTGTTCGGGTCTGAGGATGGTCCCAGCATTGTGAACGATACCCTACTAGCAGCTCAGCGGAAGGTCACTATCCCGTTACCGATAGCAAAGCTCTCGGTGCGCATCTATTCTTCGTGATACTGATAGATAGCTGATATAGACTGCAGAGATGATCGGCAAAGATACCTACTTAGGAGCGCATTCGTCGCGTCTTCCGCGACGGCCTTCCCGCATCGCCGCCTCCTCCATACTCATCATCGTCTTCGTCTCTTGCCCTTCTCTTGCCTTTCCTATCCACAGGTTTGGGTTCGGGTTCTGACTCTGACTCGAGCTCGGTCTTCAGATTCTCCCTTATATTCTCCATCTTCTCTTCCAAACCCCGTCGTTCCATCTGGGAGACCGCGATTTCGGCAAGCGTCTCTCCCGTTATCATATCCGTAGCCTCCAGAAGTTGTTCAACTTCGCGAGTGTCTTCTACCAACTGGTTGACCTTGGTCGCTAGTTTCTTACATTCATCGATCACCCTTTGCACCTGCCTCGAAGACGGGACGTTGGGCCCCTCGCCCTCTTGTCGCGGGGCTGTGGAAGGGCCTTCTTCGCCTGGCGCGCTAGGAGCAGTCCGAGGAGGCGACTGAAGACGCACGGATCTCCCTTGCGGAGGAAGGGGACTGATGGTGCCATTTCCGGCCGGGGATGCTGGCTTGCTGATGGGACCGGCGTCGGAAACTTCACGCAACTGTGCAGCTCTGGACGATTCGGCCTGAGGCGTGGGCGTCAAGGGGGCACTTGGTGGCGCGAGCGTGGGAGGGGGCGAAGGATGGGTTACGAGTGCAGGCGAAGGGTGAGGTACGGGTTCAGGCGAAGGTGGCCGTGCGTCATCGGGGGTAGCTGCCGGGACGGATGTCGACGCAGTCGTGGTGGCGGGCTGTGGGGGGATGGGTTCCGGTTCAACTCGCGCAGGGCTAACCTCGGGTTGAACGATATCGTCATCGGGTTGGGCGACATCAACCTCGGGCTGGGCGGGAGGTGGAGACGGAGAGCGTTGCACCTCCGGAGCTTCGCTTTTTGCTACTGTGGCCCGCTTCTTCCTCCCCTTCGCAGGAGCTTTAGTCGCTGCCCGTCCAGCGGGCTTCTTCGCCGATTTCGCAGGAGCCTTCGCGGGAGTCGCGTCGGTGGCCGGCTCTTTGGGTGTTTCCTTCGTTTTCTCCTTAGCCTTGCGACTCCGAGTTGCCCTCGGTTGTGCTACAGCCGACGTGGATGCTTCTGGTTCTGGTTTCGAACCTGGTATCAAGTTCAGCGCATCGGTCATGACTCCGGCTCAGATATCTACTCACCGGTGTCAGCATCAACATTCCGTTTCGTTACGCGTGTGACGCGTTTCCCTTTTGCTTTGACATCATTCTCGACATTCTCGACCGGTGGCCTAGCATTGTTTCGTCAGTCATCAACAAGGCCACCCATCCCACCGTCGAACATACTCTGGTACGCCATCTGGAAACGCCTCGAGCAACTTCTCGATTATCTCTTTCTTATTCGACCTGTTGGTTAACCCCCCAATATCATGGCTCTGTTGTCGATCAGTGTCTCACCCAATGACTTCATAATGATACGAATGACTGACCTTCGCGAGCTTTTGCAGCGCCGGGCGCGATAGTGGTTTGAGATCGTCTGCATTCATATCCGGTCGCGTCGATATCCTGGGGGAATGTGGTGCTGATGAGACGAGTGGCAGGCAAGCGAGGTGCCGTTTGAGTTGTGGTGGTGGGATGCAGGTTACAACGAGGTATGTGGCGTGGACCGTTGCAGTGGGGGGCGGTGTCGGAGTTCGGAATTACTGGACCCGCTAACGTTGTATTGTTTGCTTTTGTTCTTACTGGGAATGATCGAAACGCACCCACAGCTAGCGCACAAAATGTAGAGCAGCCTCAGTCTCTTCGATGAATCTAATCATACGCCCTGCCTCCCTGCTGCCATCAGTCGTCAGGCAGTACGAAGGGAATGCGCCACAACGGCGACATTAGCGCCCATAATTGAACACGACCATTTAGACTCTCATACGTCCAGATAAATCACATGAAAACGGCACTTGGTGAGTGAACAGATTATGTGTGTTTCCTTCAAGTTTGGGGAGCCAAGTGGATTTAATGGTCTAATGGTACGCTTGGAGTTGCAAGCGGATATATTGTCGAGGCTGTACATCAGTTTCAGAATCAAATGATCGGCCTGAAATCTGACATATCATAGTTTTCTGAGCCAACTATGGCCGAGTTTCCCCTCCCTACGACGTCGCGCTACGTTTGCCCATAACTCGCATTCCACTCAACCCCGATCACCGGCGGGGCGCCTGTCGTCGCTATAAGTTCGAACGCGGCTTGGTAGTTTGCTTCTTGCGCTCCGGCACCCAAAAACCACAGGTAAGTTCAACACGTTCACTCCTTACACATCGTATCCGAAAGAGGATGATCTTCTGCAGGCACTGTCGCAACGTGTAGACGGTCAACAGAGTCCTTGATGGGCGTCTTGCGACTCGCACTCTACCCTCATGTCTGACGATGGTCTCTGCTGCACCTGGGTCACCACCGCGCTGGACTTTATATACCCACGAAGCACCCCACAGCCGGAGGACGTAAGGTGAGCAGTACAAACACCTTTTCTGCAATCATTTCTCTGAGAGTCTCGGTGCGCAGCTTGGCACGAAATTACCCCCCACGAATGCTCGCCCCCGAAGAGCACACGCAGAGCATCCTCCCCTTTGAGCTCCTCGACATCATATTCGCATTTGTCAGGCAGTACGACCGCACGAAAGAAACGCTCCTCGCATGCTCGCTCGTGTGCAAGGTCTGGCGATGGACGACTCTCCGGCATCGATTCCACAGCCTCACCATCCGGCAGTTCAGCGGCACCACCGGCTACACGGAGACGAGCGACTTCGTATCGGTCCTCGCCTTTCTGCGCTCCAGGGAAGACGTCCGCACAGCCGTGCGCCGGCTGAAGCTGACCTGGCGCAACAGACAGGCGGGGATCCTCTCCTCGAGACTGGTTGAAGTGTTCCTGACATTGCCATGTTTGAGAACGCTCGAATTCAAAGGCGCGCCGGCCTCCCTCATTCTGCCGCGCAGGCCAGAAATCTTTGAGCGCGCGCTGGCTATATCCGAGCTTGTCATGGACACGTTTTACCCCGGGCTCACGGACTTCGTGTATAAATCGGCCCATGCGTCGATGTTGAAAAGACTCGAGATAGGTTTCGTTGGAGAGCGAGACGTCCCGCGGATCACAGAATTCTTCCATTCTGCAACAGCTCAGATAGAGCATCTGGTGTACGGGCTCAACATCTCATTTCCCGCCAACGGTATATCTTTTCCTTATTGATGGGAAGTTGTACTGATGCTGCGTTATGCAGAGGGCTATTTGGACTTATCCGCACTTCATAGCCTCAAAACACTCTCCATCACTATCACATCTACCACCCTTCGCGCACCTATAGAGCAATCGGCCGTGCTTCGCGCCGCTCATAGTATTGCTTCGCTAGACGTAACGAACCGTCTACAGTTCCTTTCCTTCAGAATAGCGACAGTATCGCACACATCATTTTCCTTGGAAGAACGCACAGCTTCTTCAGCCGAGTACATCGTACCCGTCGTAGAAGCCATCACAAGTTTATTCGAAGCAGGGCATGTCGAGAAAGTGTGTGTAGGGTTGTACAATATCCCAACTCATGGAAGGTTTCTCGACCCAGAAGGCTATGTACCATCTGAAAGCACGTTCAGGAAGCTATTCGGCTCTTTATCAGAGGCTGGAGCATTGGAGGTATTGTAGCACCTTACCAGAGGCAAGAGTGTTCGGAGTATTGTAGCATTTTATCGGAGGCAGGAGCATTAAAGTATTTTATATGTAGCCTACGAGGACCGACACGGGTGGTTTATTATTGGATCGTTACTTATTCTAATGTAATCGCGTCTATTTACTGTCGTGAGAATGTTCTGTGGCGCCACGGTGTTTCTTGTGATGACATATGGACTTATGTCAGGGCCAACATGGAGCCGTTGACAAAGCTTCTAAACCATCGAACCCACGAATTTGTCAGGAAAACGCCCCTCTAGCCGAGAGAATACCTTTGAATGTACGATTGACAGCGCATTGGTCATGTTCCCCCCGCAGGCTTCTTGCCCGTGTGGCGTGCCTCGAGTCAGGGTAGGGCTTTCGAATTGGACGTAACAATATGTCCTCGCTCTAGACCTCCGACCACGGCAAGATCTTCTCAACGGAGAACAGAGATGACTTCGAATAGAAAGTCACCACATTCATCCTAGCCGTCTGTAAAGTCGAAATTGGTCATGTTTTCTTCCCCGCCACCCACGCTCTGCGCAGAACACAGTAGTGTACAGGTTTCAGGCACAATACGAATAAGCCCCCCATACACATGCGACGACAAATTCGCGGTCCCTATGCCTCCGAGAACCGAACGCCGCGAGGTTTCTGCGTCTTTTCATTTCCTGGGGTACGAGACGCAAGCACGACCGGAATAGCAGCGACCCCTCGCATTTCAAAATACACGTATCGCACCATAGGGGAGGGAAGAGCAGAGGGGAAAAAAGATACGGATGAACCGAAAGGGCGGGCGGAGCGCCGCCGACTACACCGAGGTCGAGAGGTCGAAGGGGTCGAAGGCAGGCGAGGGCAGCCGGGACCGGGACGATTTCAAACCCCCATCCGTGGGCCCGTGCAGGAGCCCATGTACGCCTGGCGGGAAATCCTGGAACATGGAGCTAGCGCTGTGGAGCTCTCGCGAATTTAGGCGTTGCGGAGGTCATGATCGACAGGTTCGCGGTGGGGCGGCAGCGGCGGGGAGGAGAGATCTGGCAGGACGCGATCATGCCCCGACACCCTCCCCTCGGTCGAGATCACCGCTGTGTCTGGCTGATTGTTGGTCTGGGTGCGGGCTAGGGACGAACGCTCGGGATCTTGCGAGCCCCTTCGGGACCTGTTGCGGGCGTGAGGGCGAGAGGGCCAGGCACTTGATGGGGATCCGCCCCCGCCTGGCAAGCTCTGGCAAGAGACCGAGCAGCTGGGCGCTCTCGACGCGTGTTTTCGACGCGTCGCGTCCGTGCAACACTGACGTCAAGGCGACCGGGCGAGCTGGACTGGCGTCTGATCCGACGCGTGGTTCGGTTCGCGTGTCCTTGACAGCTGGGGCCCGGCTGCCACCAGGCGCGGCCGGACGCGTTCTGGGTAGGCTACACACGGCGCCCGATACCTGCGCTTTGCGTCCGAGGGAAGAGGGGGCTCCAGAAAGCGTGAATTGAAAGGGAAAGAGAGTTTCATATAGCGGCTTGCGACGGCGATTGCCAAAGACGCAAGAGCCCGAGCCGCGGTATATCCTGCGGTGCGGCGGAGACAAGGGGATTTCTGCGACGCTGCTGATACGGATGTCAGTGGCGGCGTAGCAGAAGGGCGCAGAAGGTGCTTGGTATTCACATCACCGCACGAGATCGTCCTTCGTGCGTCTTCGATACCACGGAGTGTCACTGGAAATGAAAAGGATGAGCGGAATACGATGGGATTGCACCCAGGATTCGTAAGCCTACGTCGTCGAACTGTGTCTATGGGTGATGGCTCCGCAGAATCAAGCAACTCGTCTGCCATTCGTGTCGCGCGACACACCAAAAACGGCCAAAGGTCGCACGAGCTTTCAGGAGCGCAGACGTGCCAACACAGTCTTCAACGCCGTCTGTGACACATCCCCGTCGCAGAGGGCGGGAGAAGATCCCAGGAGATCCCGACGGCAGGCCTTGCACCCACAGCGCAGGACGCATCGTCTCGTCGGCTGGAAAAAGGGACGCGTCGAGGTCGTCCATGCACGTCCTGGCATCGCAACCCCTTCCCCCTGGCATTGCGACCCCTCCCATGGGCGTGCACGCATGACCCGTGCGGTGCGCAACTAAGCACTTAGGCTCGCGACCGCGATCACGGGACGAGGAGGTCCTCGCACGTACGTACCTTTCGTGAGAGATCCCCAGATCGCGTACGGAAGATGGGCGCACACGCGAAGGCAAGTGTGGGTGGCGAGGAAAACCTTGGTGCGATTTGGCCCGTCCGGAGTCGAAAACTCCTGGAGACACGGAAAACACGCCCAAGGGGGTCCTTGTGGACGGAAATCCACATGCTGCGGGTGTGTCAAATAACATGGCGAAAGACGCACGGAGCCGGATACGCACCGCACGGAGGTCGTCTCCGTCTCCGATGCACCCCCCAAGGTGGGCGCTCGCGAACGCCCCTTCGCGCATCGCAGCATCCCACGTACGTGTCAGGACGCTGCGATAGATGGAGGAGACGGCCAACGTGCGCAAAGCCTGTGAAATCTCAGACAGCGATAGTTGATTCGAAGTCTAAGCGGCCCTGCGACTCACAAGACCAGGAACAGTCAACGAACACAGACATGCGAAACACAAAACCATGACGGAACTCGCACGGGCTCGCAGCGTCTTCGTCTTCGTCTTCGCGGAAATCCGCAGACACTGGAAGAGGCTCCCCGTCAGACAAGCTTTCGTCGCAGAAGGACCCTAAACCGCGCACCGCTACGTCTTCTCGCCGTGCACGGCCGCAGGCAGGGGAAGGGTGTACTCGGGACCTGAGTATACGACGGACGGGGAATCCCTAGCTTGGAACCTTGTCTCGGCCACCACGTCCTCCGCTGATATCAGGCGTCCTCGCTTGGGGGCGCACGCACACGCCGCAATTAACTGCTGGTGCTTTTTGAGTTCGACGGCCCGGATTGCTGGGACGGACAGGGCTGTGCATACGAGAACAAACGATGAGCGATGGGTTTTCGAACGGTGCTGGAGAAGACGCGGTGGGAGGCACCCATGTGACGGCCTCGAGGCGTGCGCTCCGCGACTCGCTTTGGCCGCCTTCGTCGACGAGTGTCTCGCCGGGGGGATCCGAGAGCCAACTTTGTCTGCGGAAGGGCCTGATACGCAGCCCTGTCACAGGCTGAGTGTCAGCTTACGGGAGCTCGCCTGCTTGCTCCGTGCTGAAATGTGATCTCGAAGAGCCGTGCGCCGGAAACCTCCAGACCCTTCCCTGCTGGCATGTTCTGGATGAAGTTAAATACTCTGTCAATGTGGTTCATTTCTGGCACGGTGACGGCTGAAGGTTGTTTGACAAGTGGCTGGCAAAAACGCTGCTGGAGTACGGTTAGAGATGGTTGAGGACACGTCGAGGGACACATACCCTCAGACGCATATTGTGCTGCTCGCACAGTCTCTGGCTTCTCAGTCAGTTGTTTTCTGGTTCATGTGGACCGCCATAGAGACCGTCGAAGAGCATTGATACATTGTGGTCAGAAGAGAGCGCAGCAGACGCCTAGACGCACACCATCGTTACAAGCTCGTCGTATTGCAGTAAGCAACGATAAGTACCGTGTCGTAAGAGGCGCATCAAAAGGAAGCAAGAGCTTGTTACCCCGATCAATAGCGGCTGAAGCACGCAAGGGTTTGACTACAGTGCACTTCTCCACCGTCGAAGTCGTCATGCAAAGCGTACGGGCGCAGGTCGAGAACAAAGAACATCTCAAATAGGATTGCATATAGAGCTTGCAGACAACCATATGACCGCCGTCCGTCGCAACGGAGAAATAACCAATGGAACTATTCAATTACACGCTGCATACCAGCGCACCACTCCGCGCACAATTGGCAAAAAGCACAACGTACACACCGACCCACCCAGATCGCATCTCTGCGCAGCGGGCCCACACACGCATGGTGCGCGCGAAAGCCAATTGCGGATAACCATGGGTTTTATTGCCGGGTCAGCAGAGCAGCAAACCGAGCACACGAGCCGGCAGGGCGCCCAGAGGCCGGGACAGACAGCATCCGCGATTTGTGGAGCAACCCTTGGAGCGCGGAGCACGCTAGAAGGCTGCCAGCTTTGTGTGTGGGTTCTTCGAATGCGGGGCAAGCGTAGGAGTCCGTTGCTGCGGTTTTTCCAGCCCTGGTGCGTCGCTTCCGCTGTGCGAGAAGAGCCCGGGTTTTCCGTGCCGTCGTTTGAAAGCCTCCGTTGGCCCGACGGGGACGGCGGTTGGAGCTCGGAAATGGTGTCGCGCAGCCTGGCATCGGAGAAAAAGGGATCGCGATGGAGAGGTGGGAGGTGAAAAGCGTGTACGTTGGTGTCTGGCAATGCGGACGCGTCGGTCGTACAGCGGAGACCCTATGATGCAAACGCACCTGCACTGCTCCGCACTTCCATTCGCGCCCTCCGGAGCTCAGCTGCAGTCTGTTCACCGTGCCTGTCCCTCACCAGGCTCGTGTGACCCGGTGTGCGAGATCCCGCGTGAATGCTGGGCAACGAGGCTTCGGGGTAGCAGTGGGTGGGTGGCGAGCGTGGATGTTCGCGTAGGGGCGCGGTTGAACGTTGGGTACTATGTGCCTGTCCTAGATCAGCGTAGAAGCACCTGCGGTGGACATACGATTGGCGTGTGACGATAGTCTGCTGCCTTCTCCGCAAGATCCGTCTGCGTCACCGGTGGAGGACTGGGAGATACAGAGTCGGCCGTAAAGTGTGCTCTCCCAGGTCGATCTTGACATGCACTGCCCTCGCGGTGGACATGATTTGTTGTCTGAAGCTGAGGAGCTCCGCAAACATTGGCAACCCGTGCAGTAACGAGTATAGTCGGCTCTGTCGACGATGCACTCCAACCCGTAGCACAAAAACCGCGACAATTCCCAAAGCGCCCGCCCAAAGTTGACCAGGTGTGCTATTCCTGGTTTGCCTTTGCATAATGGCTTCAAACGCAATCTGTACAAGCCTATAAATAGTGATGTTGAACATACCGAGGCGGCGGTGACGTCCGTGTGGATTAGCCTTGACGCGGTCGACGGCCAAAACGCCACGGCAGAGTCTACTTGCGTGAGTAAGCTTCGAACTCTTCGAAGAGCGGGGTCTTGCTCCAGGTGTGGATGCAGGCGTGATTGGCTCCTCTGGCGTCGCACGCCCGAGGCGGGCATGTTCCTCTTCGCGTGAGTTGGCGGCTCGGTGGCTGTATTGCGTGGGAGGGCCATGGCAGGGTCGACGAGGATGGTGGCGGCGGGACTCGCTGCCCTGGGGTTTCAGCGAGCTCCGAAACATACGAAAGCGTGACGGAGCAGTGTCTGAATCCAAAGGAGAAGGAGCTCCGCACCATCAGCACATCAAGGCAGCGTCCAGCTAGGGTGGTGTTGGCACGACGACGGAGCCATTTGACAGGGGCGGTGTGCTTGTCGAAACCGCGGCGCTGATGTGGAATATAGGGTGCGCCGACAGTACAGTCGGGTCACGATCTCTGGGCTGCTCCAGCGCGCTCCACGGTGGCTTTTGGGGAGGAATTCGCAGGTCGTCGGGGGAGATGTGCAAGCGAGAGTCGCGGGGAGGCCAGACGGCGTCGTCGTCGTTTGGGACGACGAGAGAAGGCAGGCGAGGACGCGACCGCAACGAGGTGGGGGCCTAGATCCAGGGCGTGGCGATCGCGTCAGCAGGGACGACACGGCGCGATCAATGCCATCATCGCATCACAAGCGCATCCGCGAACTCACTTTGGATCTGATCTAGTCTCGTACCCAAGACGTTCGACAGCGAGCGGTCCAGCACGGATGCGGCCGCCACAACATGTTGACGCCGGGGTCGTTCCAAATTTGGGCTGGATCTGTAAATTTGTGAATGGATCTTGTTGCCGCCCGTGCAGGACCTCGCTGTCGAACGTCTGGGGCATTTCGTGCGCGCTAAGGGCATCCGTGACTGCACGTGCCCCTGACTAAGCATTTGCCTTCCTAATCTGTCGAGAGTCGAAGCTAGCTCGAGGTCGATACACGTTGTATTCGCTCTATAGTCTATGGATGAGCCTTGGGACACCTCTTCTGCCTTCGACGACTCCGACTGCGATGACGCCGACCTATCCTTCGACTTTCCGGATGACAACTCAGACTCGGACGCAATTGGTGATCTCGAGCCAGATCGTTTCATGCCTGTTCCCCCACCGATCGACCGTGTCCACTACCAACCTCATACAGCGCTCACAAAACGCTACGCTGAAGCACGCCGCAGGGATCTCGATGAAGGAGAGATAGGGCAGAAGGTGATCGCTGTTGTCAAATACTTGCGCGACGTCGAAAACATTAGCCTGGAGCTGTTTCTCGACGCAGTATTTTGGGGGAACCCGGCCTGCGTCTAGGAACCCATTGTTCGGCACGAGCGTACTACTTTTACGAATAGTAGTAACACCCTCGCCACCGTTCTCTCTCACATGTGGCGTCCGCCGACAGGCCAAGCGAAGAGCGGCCAGCCGGTGCTACATGCCTTCGTTACTACGCGGACACAGGAGATTCTGCTCGGCGATTGTAGCAGTTTAGAACATGATGGAATGGTGCACAAGTTACAGAGACAAACGGTCGTTAAGTCAAGACGCGGTGCGACGCGGTACATGAGCTGACTCTATCCGGCTATGCTTGCTACGCTGACTCAGCGTGATCTGACGTGACGGTCACGGACCCCCTTAGCGCTCACGATATGCTCCAGACCCTCCACCGAGAGGTGGAGGGTCGTGGGAACGAGACTAGATCTGATCCAGCCCCACTCAATTCACTGCGGCCGATGTGCCGGGTGGGCATGCCCCGTTCTGGCCTCCCGCTGCTTCCGCGTCGTCCAGATCGCCCTGACGGTGGCTTCGCGGCGGGCGGGCGAGGAGCACAGGCGGTGCTTCCGCCGCGGCTGGGGGAGTGGGCGGCGGGGCACAACGGGGGCGCGGAAAGCAGCCCGCGCAATTTGGGGCACGGGGCGGCGACGCAGAACAAAGCAGAAGCGAAGAGGTTGGATGAGGAAGATGGCGAGAAGCGTAGAGACAGCACTGTGTGTGGCGCATGCGTCGTCGCTGGGTGCCCTATTGTATTCGGTTTTCCGCTGCCCTCCGCAGCGTCCTCGCAGCGTCTGTGTTTCAGACATACCGGATGCAACTGCGCTATGTCGGGTGTGTTCGAAACGAGCCGTCGCACAGACACGCACAGGGGCGGGCGGGGCACGCCTTATCCTTATCTTGCCAGTCGTTTCGTAGGATCACGATCTCGATCTGCCACAGGCGGGGTTCGCTTTCCATTTCGGGCGCGTCCCAGAAAGGGATAGCTCCACCCAGACCTTCGGGAACGGTTGGCACCGTGGGACCAACGTAGCCGAAGGCTAACGGGCGCGTTGGAGAAGAGGGGCTTGCAACTCTTGGTTCGGCCGCTGGTCACCTGCCTCCAGACGCTTCTACAAACCAAACCACCTCTCTTCTACACCGCCATCCGCCTTGTTTTCCCTCTCAACCTTGCTCTACACTTCCGCTCGCTGCCGCACACGACGACCGCTCAGCCAGCAACCACCTCCAGCATACACCCCCCGTTTAGACCACACGACGACCACGCCCCGCGTGGTGATAACGACACAACACGAACACGACCCTTCTCACGACGCCGTCTCGACGTTCCCGACGTTCACCGCATACATCCACGGTATTGAGGTACGCTGCATCTCCCTTTCGCCGGGACTGCGGCACTGACGCTCTCCGACATCTGGCCACACAGCCTAACGCGCATACCGAGACATGGAGGTTATGTCGCACGACGCACCGGGTGTTGTCTTCGAAATGGACTTCACAGAGTCCCCCAGTCCGTCGACTCCCCCACACAAGCACTCGTATCCTCAAGTCCCGCGCTCGCCCTACGCGCATAGCGAGTCAGGCATGCAGGAGGAGGACGTCCAGGGTCTCACCTACCCACCTTCCTTCCTGACCTCGCTTCCCGTTCTGCACCCGCCAGTCCAGCGGTACGACACCGCACCTTCTCCACCCCTTACGCCCAGCCCTTCTTCCTCATCTTCCACTTCCCCCGTTCCACACTCACATCCACGCTCTTGCCGCGCCGACGCCGCCTCCCACATCAACTCACATCCTCAGGGCCAGCCACATGCCCAGGGACCACCGCCCATCCGCGCCCTCAATGCGGCCCAATTCGCAAAGCTCCACGCGCAATACGCGACGACGCATGCTCCAGACGGTGTGCTTTTCCCTTTCTTGCATGGTCTCGAGGGCGAAAACGACCTGCAGAACTCGTTCTTTGCCAGCACTTCTGGCTCTCCGTCATCCTCGGACGGCGAAGACGAGGCATGTGGAGAGGGTAAGCGGAGACGTCGTTGCGTCCCCCGCGTACCGCGTTTCCGTGGCCTGGTATGGGTCGCGTCCGACGAAGACGACGTCGAGGCCTACGAACGAGCCGTACGCGCTCGCCAACATAGCGAATTCGACGACGACGAAGACGACCTCAGCGACGAGGAATACTCAAGTAGCGAAGCTTCCGAGGGGATCGACATGGACATGGATCTCGACGGACCCGCTCGTTCTACTGGAGTTGGCGTTGTTGGGATGGATGTGGACAGCGAAGACGAGGTTGCTGGTGCAGAGAGAACCATCACGGCGCCGCCCAGTGTCATGGACTTGACGGACCACGACGAAGGCAATCATATGCACCCTGTCATGGGTCGCCGACCTGCCCTTAGTGCGATTGATACAAGCAAAGGTGAGCTTCTTTCTGTTGGTTTGCGACATTTTTGGTTTTGGTTTCTCTTCGCTCGGGCTGTGGCGCGAATTTGTGGCCCTGCGGGACGCCAAGACGCCTCAAGGTTCGGAGTTGCCTATCTCTCTCGGGAAAGCGCATATATTTGGTCAAGATCCATCTCCTAGGAGCGTCACGTCCGTTTCGCGCAACTTTCCGGAGGCCCATTCACCACTTGTCAACGAATAGCGGCGCATCAATGCGCCTCGGGGGTACCCTCTCAGTCACGCGCCTTCAGCGCCCACCGACATAGAATTACTATTTCCTGCCGCATCGTTCTAGTGCGAATCACAATGGTCCTGCGAACGCCCCTCATTCTATGCTATTCGCGAAACCACCGTCATCCGACATTTCCCGAGCGCCCCGGATAGAATTGCTTTGGCTCAGGCTCCTTTCGTCGCGGCATTCATACTCTTCCTCACGGCATCTCTCGCTTCACTTTCCGTCATGATCTCCGTCACCCATCGTTCTCCCCCTTCCCTTCTTCAGTTGGCACGCCACCCCAAATCTTTCTGGTCACGCTCCCCTTGCGTTCCCTGGCGACAAGTCGAGACCTACGTCGCCCTGCGAGAAGTCAAATTCCGTGGTAGAGGCGCTTCTCCTTGGGTATAGGACTTCGCCGGAGTTGTGCGAGTGTATTCGGCGGCATGCAAGCCTCTCGGGGTCATACAGTCATCGTTCGAACGGCATCCACTTCCCTTTGGCGCCCATCCCCTCCCAGACGATCTTCGCCCGCCCCAGCCTCGATGTGGGGGATCGTCTCCCCCGCGCCGCTTAACATTCGCGTTCGCAACTCTTCGTTTCCAGCTACGCCGCCATGCACAGCCCTCTCGTACTTTCATTTGCACCTGGGTGACATCACGTCGATCCGCCGGCCAGAGTTCACAGCACACGCGCGCTTTGTCGATGGCAGGACGCAAGTGGGTTAGCAGCACACGAGGGCCCGCCATTGGTCATGGGCCGCTGCGGGATACGGAGGCGAATCAACGCTCTGTCTCAGAGATGCGACGTCTAATCAGACCTAGAGGCTAAACCCTGTTTGAGCCAATCGGGATTCACGGCCATGGACGAATCCAGGGCAAACGGGAGGCGTATCCAGGGATAGGAGTCCAAGCGATGCTCTGAGCGATGGGAGGGTCATGGGGTTCCAGGGCGAGCGCGAAGCAAAGGGATAGGAGCTGCCGGTGGAGATTAGGGGTCCTCCCTGTCCTCTTGGCGCGCCTCCCATTCTGCTATGGTGGCGGGGATGTGCTCGGCGTGCCCGGTCCTCACTAGGCGCATTTGGCATGGTTGGCGCGAGGACTCTTGCTGCTGGAGGTCGAGAGACGACGGACGTCTGGAGGAGGCGTGGCGTTTCTCGCCTTATCGCAAGGCTCGAGGCTGTGGGCGAGGTGATTGGATACAGCCCAAAGCCAAATGAATTGGGGATCCCTCCGCGTGATTGCTCTGATCTCGCGCAAGACGGGTCTCAAGGCGCTTCGTCTCCTTGCACTTCATTCGGGGTTTTTACCTTTCGTTTCGGTGCCTGCGTTGTTGGCTTTGTTCTCCGGTCGGACTAGGAGCTGACCAACTTTTTTTCTTTGCTTTTCTAGAACAAATCGCACATGGGCATCGGCTATCGAATGCCTCGTCGACATCCTCGTTCACCTCGGACGACCCCTCTCCGTCACTCACCTCTCCTGATTCTGGTCTCCCGACGCCACCGACTCCGCCCTCGTCCCTGCCAGAGGATGAGAAAATCCTGAGCAGTCATCCCTCCGCGCACGCCCAGGCGAAATCGCATCGGAGCCCCGTTCCGGAGCGCGTAGCGTTGACTTCCACGTTCAAGCCACGCGAACTTCTCTGCATCGACCGCGCCTCTGGCGAGACGCGCTTTATCGAGCCTCGTGTCCCCGAGGGCATCAGCTTGCGCAACTTTGGTATCCAAGTGGTACGTACTACAGATGCGCAGTGGCTTTCGGGTCCTGATTTCGTCCCACCAGCCGATCTTCGCTACGCTCTCGGACATTGTGGTGTACTCTCCGCGAGGCAACACCGCAGCTGCGTTGGCTGTTGCGACACACTTTGCGCACGCCATCGAGTCCAAGCGCGCGGAACGTGCTGCCCGCGGACAGAAGGACCTCCTGTATTACAATGTCTTTGTTCTCCATGCTTCGCCCGAGGAGATGGTCAAGGAGATGCCCACTGTTGTTTCTCGTATGTCCGACGAGGTCGTTGGCGCACACACGCAGGGCACCGACGCCGAGACGACGAGCGAGACGCACAGTGCCGATACGCACACCGCGGCATCGCCCCGACGGGAGGCTCAACAGGAGATCTGCCTGCATCGCGCGAACACTATCTCGTTTGCGCAACGGGAGAAGGACGAGATGCGCGAGCTGACTCAAGCAAGCGAGATCGTCACCTTCCCTGTCGAGGACGACTCCTCGGCCGAGTTCAACGCGAGCAGCACCAAGACGCATTGGGATGCATCGCGCGGACAGATCTTCCTGGGTAACGCGAACGACGTCCCGACGCCCGTCGCGGGCCACTCCGAGTGGGACTCGAGCACCAACGATCCCGCCCGCGGACTCGGCTTCGACTTCTGCATCGAATGCGACGACATGGCGCCCTTCCCGTCCAACGCGCACATGCACGCTGCCGAAGAGCACCTTGCGAGGCTCGAGAAGCGGTGGCAGGATCACTGTCTGCGGGAGTTCACGAAGGGCGGAGAGAAGGACGAGAAGGAGTGGGACCGCTCGATACCCCACCGCCCGCCACCACCGGCGAACCTCGTCGTCCACCTTCCCTTCCCCAGCAGCGTTGCGTACGCTGGCAACAGCGTCCTTCCCTTCATCGCGTGGCTCGAGGCGCTCCTGCGTCCCGCTGAACCTGTTACGTTCCGCGAACTTCGCGAACGCAGGGACCGTGATGCAGAGCAACGGCGCGTCACCGCGTCCCGCCCCGTCGCGCGTCGCAGCACGAACGCCGGACACGCGTATCACAACCCGAACTACCAGCAGTACTCGCAGTTCGGGGGCCCGAGTAGTCTCCCGCCGCCGACGGCGTTCCCCACCAGCTTCCTCCCCACGCAAGGCTCGGGTCCCGCCTCGTCGTACACCCGCATGCGCAGCACGTCCGCCACCCACCTCACCTCACCGCCTCAGGGCCCGACGCCACCCCTCCCAGCCCTCCGCACGCGCCCGCTCAAGGTGCTCATCTTCTCTGCCGACGGGTACACCGAGTCGTCCTCGCTGGCGCTCTGTCTGCTCATGACGCTCCGCAAGCTCAGCCTCCCCGAGGCGTACCTCGAGCTGCAAAACGAGAAGCGCCGATCCTTCTTCGTCTACCCCGCCGAAATTGTCCCCATGAAACGCATCGAGGCCCGTCTCGAGCGCGCCGCCGCAGGCACCCCCACGCGCCAAGGCCGCCCACCTGCCCAGAGCGTGTCGTACGCCGCGGGCAGCGACTTGTCCAAGTTCATGTCGCATGCGCAGCAGAACCAGGCGGAGGAGGAGCTCGGCGCGTCTGCGCCGACGTCTACGGGCGTCGTGCGGAGGCCCCGTGCGAGCACACTCCCGCCGCCGTTGAGTTCGCCCAGCGACCATCAAGTGTGGTTCAACGACCCGCGGTTCGATGGCAGCTTCCCGAGCCGGGTGCTACCGTTCTTGTACCTTGGCAACTTGTGAGTTGTCTATCCTTTTCATTGTGTTTGTGTTGTCTAATTCGGTGTTGGGGGTGGTGTTAGAAATCACGCTGCGAATGCGTATATGTTGCATGCGCTCGGTATCACGCATGTCGTCTCTGTCGGCGAGTGTGCGCTCATCCCGCCTGAGCATGCGCCCACGAACCATGGCGCGTTCCAGGCTGGTTTGTCGACTGCTAAGCCGGGCTCGCTGTGGATCGAGGAGCGTGAGGGCAGGATCAAGGTCCTCGATATCAAGGGCGTGTGCGACGACGGCATCGACTCCCTCGAGCCGCAGCTGCCGCCGATCTGTGAGTGGATCGACGAGGCGCGCAAGGCGGGTGGCAAAGTCCTTGTTCACTGTCGTGTTGGGGTGTCGAGGAGTGCGACCGTTGTGGTGAGTTTTCATCCATGGATGTGTCTCGTGCAACGTTCTGATAGCCTTTGGTAGATTGCGTACGTCATGAAGCATCTCAACGTCCCGCTAGTCGACGCGTACCTCGTTGTACGATCCCGTCGTCTATCTGTCCTCATCCAGCCCAACATGCGTCTGCTCTACAACCTCCTCGGGTGGGAGATCAAGCTCGCCCAGGAACGTGCTCAAGGCGACGAGAAGCGACTGCACGGAGAACTCGCTCGAGCGCTGAATTGGCCCTACCTCGCAAAGGAGGTCCACGCGCTCAACGAGAAGTACCTGCACTGATCGCCCCTCCGTCCCTTCCCTCCACTCTCCCATTCTCCCTGCTCTGCTCCCCTCTGCATACACACCCCGCTTTGTCCCACCCACCCACCACTTTCTGTACTCTACTGTACCTGTCCACACCGCTTTTTCTCTCCACGCATAAACATTTCACCCCCTCTCTCATCATCGGAATTCCCATACGCGCATCATCATGACATCGCACCAAACTCGTCCTCGCACTACACCCATCAGCTCGCGCATATATTCACGAAACCGCCCGTCCACTGGCAGGCGCACCCCACTTAAAGTTACAATAGCGTGTCTCCCCTCGACGTGCCGAGCTGCTGCGTGTACCCCAACCAACCACCCCTTGTTCTTATATGTCGACTTTTCTTTCGCCCCTCGGACGACGCCTGATTTGTCTCGTCCCGGTTCTTTTTTGTTGAGCTCGCGCGTAATGTGCCCGTTCTCTTACTGTTGTGGGGATTTTCGCGCGCCGCGTGCGGGTTGATCGTTGTGTATTTGGAAGTGTATTGTAGGATCTTTAGTGCCACGTTGGTGATAGATGTTGCTTTTTTCGTTGCTGGATCGCGTGCGGGGTGTGAGTTTTGTGTGAGTGCGCGTGGTTGTGGGCTGTCAGTGAGCCGGCTTTGGTTCGACTCAGGCAAGGGAACATGCTCGCGAAGAGAACTCGGCAGAATACATATTGATTGTGTGGGAGCAACAGGGTGAGATGCATAACATTGACCGATCCAGCCCGCAGCAATCCTCTCTCTCAACGCTCAGTCCATCTCGTCGAGGGCTTCAGGAATCGGACTGTTCTCAACGCGTAGACGGTATTAGGGCACACTTGACGGAACTTCAGGCGTTCTCAAGAGACTCTCGCCCTATCGCCGACAGCATCTTCTGGAGGATATTCGGGGACCACGACAAGATACACCAAAGGAGGGGAATTAAGGCTGCCCACGTCGCTCCTTGGAGGAGAGTAAACTGAGGAAAGTATGGGACTGGGGATGACCTTCTCTCCCAGTCGAGAACACCGTCTGTTGATGGATATGATTGAGCTCGTTGAACAGACTTTTCGTAGACATGGACCTTGATCGACTTACATCCCGCGCTCTCGAGCCGAATAGGCGGCTGTTTGGTTTTCAGATACCACTGTATATATTCCTGCCTGCTCATGTGGAGCGACGCGTCGTACTCCTGTTGAGAGTTTCTGTCAGATCACCCTCGCAACCTACCTTGACCATACCCACTGACCTTGGTAATGATGTCAAGGTCGCCGAAGTCCGCGATTGCAGACAATGCCTCGGAATTCTAGCATCGAAGGTGAGTTCCACTGACTAGAGAATAATTGCTGTAACATTTACGTCTAGTATGTAGTCGATGAGATCGTCCACGGGGTCTCGAAACGACTGTGGCGATCGGTTAGTTTGCTTTCGTTTTCGTCACGGTGCCGTCGGCGACGTGGAACTCGCGCGTGGCTTATAATTTGAACCCACCGCGTACTCTGAGTCCTCCCGCTGGTCGGCTTCGGGGACAGCGACGGCCTGTGCCGAAGTGTCTGAGATACAGGTCGACGGTTCTTCACTTGCGGCGGCGGATGCTGGAATGTTGGCCACAGATTCTGCGCCGCTGGTGCATACTTCGTCGCCCGACGGCGAGTCGGATTGATGGGGAGGTGTGTGGCCGTTCTTGAGAAGTTGCTGGGTGTCGACTGAATTTCCGACGGCCATGATGGGCGTAAATCGAGGAGTTCTGGGGAAGAGAGAAGGGAGGATGAGAAGAAGTGGGGGGTACACACAAGGTTTCACATTTATATACGCACAGCAGTCGGGGTCTGAACATACGATACTATATCGGGCACTGCGGCCAGCCTCAGGTGGACAATAAAATTACGTGTCGTAGCGAGCATCGCTCGGGCTCACGTGTACCTTTGTCCGTTTTAGAGAGGACAATCATGATAGCGTAGTACATTTCTCCCGGGCCCGAACATAGCTTGACTGTGGTTACTTTTGGCACTTCGTTGCTGGATCACGCTTGGTGGAAATGTCGTGTGAACATGTGGAGTATGCAATGCGGAGATCGTAGCTGGCTCGAGTAATTCATAGATGTGGTATGCTCACGGACGGAACGTAGGAATAGACAAAGTTTATTGCAACAGCACGGGTGAAATAAATAGCATCGGTTTAGCCCGCGAAAATGCGAAGTTCGTACGGACGAGAACTATCTCCCAACGGTCAGTCTACTACCTCACCCTCGGCCTCGGAAATTGGCTTGTCTTCAACGTTCAAGCGTGTGCCAAGTCTGGATGATACTGAGACAAACTCTACGGAGTCTTGAGTGTCCTCGAGAGGCTCTTGCTCCGTCGACGAGAACATCGTCTCGAGGATATTCGGCGACAGCATCGCCTTAAGGATATTCGGCAGTAGCATCGTCTCGGAAATACTATTCGGCGACCACGATAGGATGTGCCGAAGGGGAGATACCAAGGCCGTCTGCCACCAAGTCTCTGGAGGAGCGTAGGGCAGCGTAGTCATATCCTGTGGGATTCTCGGCGGCATTGGGGCCGGGCTTGGGCCCAAATCAAGTCGGCCGACTGTTTATCCGAGACATGAGTGAGCTGGTTAGTGAATTTTCAGCGGACATCGGCACAGCATACCTTGCGAGTCGTCAATCGATACTGGCACTTGTTGTGATTCTAGAAATTCCTGTACGTCCGTTGGCCACAAGAATGGGTCACAGTCCTATTTATAAAATTGTTAAGCGGTTTTTGTGAATTCGTTCATAGTGACTAGCCTTGAAGATGGTGTACAGGTCGTCATGGCTCACGATTGCACGCTCCGCATTGGAGTTCTGACGCAAATATTCAATTTTGAACCCTTAATTTTCGTCAACTGCACTTACGGCCAGTATGTAGTCGGCCAGGTCGTTCAGAGATCTATCGTAGTCCTACGATGATCCATCAATTTGGTGTCCGCCGTGATGGTATTGACGACAGAGAACTCACCCCCCTCCCAAAGTCCGTGAAAACCTCTGGTTCTTCGCCTACTCCAGGAACATAATTAGTGGTGTCGTATTCCTGGTCTTCCGGGATCCATGTTGATATTTCACTTGCGAGAGACTCGCAACTCGTGGAATGCGACATCGATTGGACGTATCGATTTCTGAGTTTGTGATACATCAGGAAAATACATCCGGCTTCGTCTTGAGAATTCCTGGGCCCGTCTCGTTGACCGTTCGGTTTGTACGGATCGTCGGATGGACGCGACCAGCCATGTTTGAGGACGTCAATCATGATGGGATTGTGTGACGAGGTCGCTAGAGACCACTGAGAGGTCGTCGTCCGTCCGTAGACCAAGATGACATCCTCGGGTGGCACGGTGATCCTGCAACGAACGTAATGGCACCAGGAATCGTGATATCGGGCCATATAAGCTTGCAAGCCTTGATTGTCCACGACTTTAGAATGACGCCCGGGTCTGGCCAAAACAGCTACCGCGCTGTCACCATTGGACTTGTATTCGAAAGAATATCGCCCAACCGGAACACGGTCGGTTCTAGAGAAATAAAGATACTGGTGAGTGCGTGCGTTAATCAAAGGCAAAATTGTAGCAGACTTCTCTGAGGCTTTGGTTGCATCGCCCGGCGTTGAGTGGCCGTTGTAGAGTGCCCCAGGGGGCATATCCAGATGTGAAGTTAGATTCTCGTCGTACGCCAGTGGCACAAATCCGTCGGGAACACCGTCCTTGTTCAAAGGGTCGTCTGCGGGACGCATGACATTGAAGAAACGCCTGAAGCCACCCAAATATACGCATCCCACGTCACCAATGTGTGCCTGCGAATCGGCCCCCGAGGACAATTCGGGAAGCCATAAGGGCAAGCCATGGCCTTGGCTAAGAAGTTGCTCGGCGTAGAGGACCGCAAAGTACATGTGAGGTGTGGGTCGAAGTTAGGGTCTGCAGGCGAGTGAGAGCGGACTTGAGAGGAGAGGCACCCATGAGACCATGCATTTATAGGCGCAGCGCAGTCGGAGTTCGACTTGCAACATGCAACCAGGTGGCCGTGTCAGGGGGGGCATGGCTCGGTTCGCATGGGTTGTGCATGTCCGCAGTACAGGGATAATCGTAACGGCACGTAATGTGGGGACGTCTTCGCTCTAGTATATGGAATATGGGTCTAGAAACAGTGAGATATGAATTCCGTACACGTAGGTGGAACAGAAGGTCCGAACCCGCGCTCCCAAGCATTGCAGATACGCACTAGACGAAGGTAGGAATGTGGCCATGAGTGCGCGAGATGCCGATCTAATGCAGTCAATTATTGAAGTGAGAAATTACTATGTAGCGCACCAGAGGACTCGGCCTTCCCAGACTACACGTCAAAGAATGTGCTCGAAAGCTCCCACGCGTGCTCCCGATAACTTCTGACCTTTTCACGAAGCATGTCATGGCACGTAGAGCACAGCGGGAGCCGCTTGGTATCTGCACTGAGTAACGTGAGTTCCTGATCGATTACCGGCTCCAGGGCGGTAAAGAATCGGCGCCTCGAAAACATATCGCCATAAAGGAGCAACTTGCCCGGAATGTGCTGTACGATCTGCTTGCACGCGGTTTTGCTCTGGCAGTCATCTGCGGGGATTTGGCAGCAAATGGTGCGGGTCTGGACGCGGGCTTCCTCCTCCATATAGTCGATGCCAGCTAGAACTTCAATGCAAGAGCCGTAGTGCACGGGTTTCAGGAGGCGATGCAGCGGCATAGAGCTGCATTGGAAGAATACGTCTGGGAGAAATTCAGGAAGATCGAACTTACAAGACAAGTTTATGATCGTGACACTGTCGGCCACACACGGGGGCATAAAGTTGCTGTCTTTCCATGCCAATTGGTGAAATCTGTCATAACCGGCAAGCGTCGAGGGACACCAAATCCGGAGGCGACGGAGAGCCTCATCGCGAATATGTTGCAGTTCGTACTCGAAGGACAGGATGAGCATCGCGCGAACCACGAGGAATTCGATCTGCTCTTCGCGTTGAAAGAAAGCCCTAAGCACGCCGAAATTTAGCGCGACGAACCAACAGAGGAAGGTTGACACGCACACTGTCCCTCCGTCGTACAGCAGAGTAAATAACTTCTCCAAATCTTCCCTGCTGTCCTGGAGACGGACCCCTCGATCATCTTGTTATCTTCATCTTTACTCGGAAAAGAGAACAGGGCTCGAAGACTTCTGAATGGTGAGAAAGAGTGCTCTGGTATAGCTGAAATGCCATAGCATCGTCTGCGACGAGGACGACATTCCCGTCGTCAATCCGGAACCGGTAAGTGTGCTTACACAATTACGCTGGTGGGTTCTACAAAGACTCTGCATTGTCTTCTTCGCGTTTGCGTTTGGAGTTCCTCGTGGGCAACATGTCGTTACAGATGCTGGACGCGTTCATTGAGCGCCACGTTCCGGCACGACGCAGTCGCTGAGCGCTGAGTACGTAATACGGTGCGAGCCCGAATAAGGCAGGTAAGCCTCATTGGCCTGACCACTGCAGCACAAAACTTTGAACATGGAAAGATATGCGAGTATTCACTGGCGCCGTATCAGCACAGACAATTTAAGATTGCTATGTGCGACAAATAACAGTGTGAAATAGGGCTTTCCCGCAAGATACAAATGACGGGGTAATTTTAAGTCAGGGAGTGTCGCTTACTTACATACGGCATTCGGCATATTATTCGATAGCCACGACGGCAGTGTGGTGAAGATACATTTCGCTATGGTAGTGTATGGAATTAATCACACGACGGTGAGGAGCTGTGGCATCTGTGGCTCTGGCATGTGCTCTGTGCCCAATTCTAGTCTGCCTGCTAGCTTCAGATTTCAGTGACTATTGTAGGCGACTGGC
Organism: Bjerkandera adusta; assembly: GCA_027924225.1. NCBI lineage: Eukaryota > Fungi > Basidiomycota > Agaricomycetes > Polyporales > Phanerochaetaceae > Bjerkandera > Bjerkandera adusta. The sequence goes on from BSCZ01000146.1 coordinate 29,827, forward strand.
ATAGCATCGGCGTACCATCGTGTTCATCTAAGACTACGGCCGGTCTTGTGCTCTTCAGATAATCTCGTAATTCTTTCGCGGAAGGCCAGGATCCCGCATCACGGACCTGGCTCAAACTGCGTTAGTTCCGCAATTTGAGTTACCGCAAAGAGCTGGTCACCTTAACGACGGCGTATAGGTCGTCGTGACTTGCAATCGCACAACATGCTTTGGGTTCCTGTAAATCTTGAGAGTCTTGGAGAGTTACACGGGCGCAGAAATGACACTTACAGCTTCTAATATATAATCGAGAATACTGTTCAATTCTCTATCGTATGTCTATAACGAAGGATCAATATGATGCTTTAGTAGTAGCGTGTGACCCTCACCAAAGCACTCCTGAAGGTATCCCCGTTTTCCAAGGGGCTTCTGTAGGTCCGCGTAGCATGAGTCGTGTTTGGTGGCTTGTAGTGAGTCGGGAAACCACAGCAGCCGATTCCACGGTTCATAGCGCTGCGAATAATGTCTACCACCTTTGTCCGACGGTATTTGATTTTGAAATATTTGAGGAAAAGGCAGTGGTCCTGTTTCGGGTTGCCGTCTCTTGCCGTTTGAGAACGATCCCGTTGTTTGGATATGCCGGATGTAACCTCAGATAACGACTGTGGGACGACAAGCGATGCTGGGTTGTCAGTTTCGAGGTCAAAAAATCCCAAAGACCAATGATCGACTGTCTTTGTCCATCCATACACCAAAACCACATCTTCTGGGGAAATATCTATATCCTGGTGATGGAAATAGTCCACCCAAGTTTTATGGTGATGGTGCAAATAGTGCCGGAAGATCTGATCGTTCGATGCCAGGCAATGTCGAGCAGTTCCGTGCAATATGGCCACAGCGGCGTCGCTACCAGGCTTGCGATAGAATTTATATGTCCCAGGGAGGACACAGCCGGTCCTGCGGGATGACTGTGAGTATACCGTATAGCGTGAGAATGGAAGTATAGCTTGCTTACCTTGTCATGGTTATGTCTGCATCGGGAGTGGATGGCGCCGTGAACCCTGCTTGGAGTGCCCCAGGATTGACGTCGGTCGTAGCGAGCTCGTCGTCGAATTTCAACGAGACGAAGTCGCCAAATGGGCATGAACGGTTGCCTGCGGGTTGGATGACGTTGAAGAGGCTGACGAACCCCCCTGCGTCAACAAATCCCACGTCACCAATGCGCATCCCCCCCGTAACGTCACCAATGTGTGTTTCCCCCGTAGAACAGTTGCACTCGGGGTGCCACAGAGGTAAACCATGGCCAACCTCCAGAAGCCGTTGGGAGTAGGCCATTGCTGTGGCAGCGTGTGAAGAAGACATTGCGAGCTGAGGCGTGATAAGTGATGGTAGGGATGAAGCTAGAGGTGGGATAAATCAGATGCTCCTTATATACATGTAGAACGTCGGAGTTTCATACTGCTGTGGCCAGGTTGGACCGGTTCGTACGAGCGCTCCGTGTACGCAGAGGACATCAGGACAACGGTGGCCAAACACGTAACAACGCCGGAATTTCTTTGCCTCATATTTTAGGATCTATAGATGAAGACAGAGTTGATATACACGAAGTAGATACTATGCCTGAATTCATCAGAAATGTCGTCCTCGAAAAACTGAACAAGCTCACTAGGCAATATTGTGTCACTTCCGGCGGGGTTTCAGCCTCCTCACAATACGGTGGTATGACGTAAATATTGTGTTGGGGCGGGCGGTGTTTGGTGGCGCAGTCGCCGGCCCAAGCGTACTGTCCTGCTTCGCTGACGAGCCAACAGGGGTAGAAATAGCAGTCTGTCTAGCGCTGGGCGACGGTGGAATCGAGGAGATGCCAATCGTGCCGTCATCTAAGAAGAGGACATGCTCCTGCGAATCTACACCTGCGCGATGGCATGTTGAAGAGCCTGGCTCGTCGAGACATCGAGGATACGCGATCGGATCGCGGATAGGTAGAATAGATGGACACAGAGTCTGGTCCGTGCCGGGGTTCAGCAGGATCCCGGGCGCCGCAGAACGATGGGAATGGGGCTGTGGGCCTCGATACCGCGTGGCGTCGGGCGCCGCTGGCCACGGACGGCGCGCTCGGAGGCCCTGCAGCACACGACGAAACTCAGGCCCAAACGACGCTGAGGAATGCTCGTGAAGGTCCAGCACTATCGCAACCAGTCGCCTGGCAAGCCATATTGTCCTGATCCACTTGATAAGTTCCCCTGCTGCCTTCCACTGTCCTTCAGTGGACAACAAGCTGTCACTGGCGCCCTTTTCGGACTGATCTCGTCCCGAATTAATGACCTCTACAATGTCGCGTGAAGTGAGCGCCCATAGGAAGTGAGTGCACTGCGCGAAGTCGAGAAGCAGGTGCTTCCCGGGGAAGGACTCCACATGAGATGGTGTAGAAGCCGCCCTAGTGGTGAAAACAGCCGACGGCTGAGCTGGAAGTTCGCGCTGACCGTCGTTGTCGGAATGCCGATAGTCCGAGAGTATCCTGACTGGTGATTAAGATGGTGAAAAGAAGCCCCCGATTTGTGCAAAAGAGCGACGTACAGGACTCCTGGAGGCGACTTGCGACCGGGAATATCACCAGACTTTGTGGCTCTGGGACGCGCAACGGTCGTGGATTCACCAAATCGAGGCGTCCAGCTACTTGAGATACTGAGTCAAAAATCATTATTTCAAGTCATGAGTGGCCTACCTGAGAAATTGTCGAGTGAGATGGGTTGCTTTGTTCGGGTCAGGTATGCAGTTATATCCAACGGCCATGGATCTGAATTCTGTGAAAGACACATGATTAAGTCGGTTTCGCGCTGCGCTAATAAATGACGTGAAATACGCACGTGGCATATAGCGTACAGATCGTCGTGACAGGTAACCGCACAACGTGCCTCGGAGTGCTATAAAATTCGATGAGTTAGCGGCACCGCTTTATTTTGAGAGTCGAGAGTGCCTACCGCTAGTATGTAGTCAAGAATTCGATCGAGAGGGTCTTCGTATATCTAAGATGGAGTGATGAGTTTATTGTCCGCAAAACAATCTTTGAAAGTAGCCTACGTCAGAGTCTTCATGGCTTGGCACCGACTCAACATCTGGTGACCCATGGTCTGCGGAAATCCGAGCCGGGGAAGAAGTACCAGCTCTTTTGGCCGGTATGAACTTCTTGAAGAAACGCAGCGCCTTGTGATTTGTCGCTCCAGAGGAAGGGCCCGGCACGTCACCATAGGATTGCCCAGGAACTACGCCCCGTGCATCTCCAGCTTCAACCTTGATAATGACCTGCCGATCACGAAAGGGGCGCGCTTTGAATTTATAATACATTAGAAAAAGACACTGGTTGGCGGCAGTGACGTCAGCCTGGGTATCTGGCCCGGGCCCGCTACGCTGGTCTATGGTGTGCGCGGATTCATTACTCGCTATGACGCTGAACATGGCTGACGCGAACGGGCCTGCGGGAAACTCGAGCTGAATCTCGTGCGCGGCCGCGTTGGAAGTGGAGACGGCAAGAGCCCACTGAGACGTCTTCGTCCATCCGTACACCAAGATGATGTCGTCTGCGGCAACGACGAGCCCGCGCTTGTGGTGGGCGAAGTGGAACCAAGAGTCATGATGCTGCTGAACGTAGCGGCGAAAGAAGATGTTGTCCAATGCTCGACGGTGATAGCCGGGTCCCCCTAGCATCGCTACTGCAGCCTCTTCGGATTTGCAACTGAAGATGAATCGTCCCTCAGCCAGTGTACTCGCACTATGACAGGGTTAGCTGAGGGAGTTACACGTGAAGAGATGGATCCCGACTCACACTCCGCCGCTGGCTCCTACTTGAATCCTGCAAGACATAGATTGCCCGTTGTATATTGCTCCAGGGGAGAGGAACTGGTCGTTGGCGTGTACGAGAGCATCTTCATCATACTCCAGCGGGAGGAACCCTTCTGGCACGCCCCACCGATTGAGAGGATCGCTTTCCGGGCGCGTGACGTTGAACAGGCGAAAGAATTGCCCCCCTTGAACGAACCCAACGTCGCCGATGAGCACCTCTCCAAACCTCGTGGGCTCGGGTTGCCACAACGGAAGTCCAAGGCCTTTACAGATAAGCTGTTTGGCGTAGATATTGGCAGCAGCGGGGGATACAGCCATGGTGTTGCTCGTGGGGGAGTTTGGCGATATTGAGCTCGTTGCAGCGTACTAGTCCCAGGTATGTAAGAGTCTCCTATGAGGACGGCGAATCATGATCGTGTGAAGGCGCACTCAGCACCCCCGGAGAGTATCATTCAAAAATCAACCCTGCAGGGGAATATGATGGCCTTAAGGAGCTGCTAATGGTCAGAAGGAATGATGAGGTCAGTTAGAAGCGTGGAGTTGGCGAGGACGGGCACTGACTGGGCGAAAATTGCACGAAGCCGCCAACCCTCGCGAGTCGGGACTCGTATTAGACCGTGTCATGATCTTCCTGGCTTGCAGCGAAGGAACTTTATGTGACAGAGGTACGGCAAGCGTACGTACAAACGGCGTTTTGGTGCTTGTTTGTGCCTAGGTCCTGGATGACGTTGTAGGAGGCCAGAGCAAAAACGATTGATGAGAGTGGGATTCGAACCCACGCCCTTTCGGACCAGATATCAAGTTTACGTAACCTTAGTCTGGCGCCTTAGACCGCTCGGCCATCTCACCATGATAAAGTGTTCAATGCACTCATACAAGAGGGTACACGTTGACGGTAAAGTATTCTGGACGGCCTAGGTGCGCAACGGTAGCCCACTTTATTCGCGAACCACGACCATCCTAATCTTACACCCACGTCTATTTCAACCCGTTAATAATGGCACAACGCCCCAGCCGGTCTCCGTCGAGGCCCAACGAGATGCTGCAAACACCAGTCATCGATGATAACGCATGACTCGAGATCTCTTAGCTCGCATCCACCTCGACTCTTACTCTCACCACCGACCTCCACCCATAGAAATGTCTGGAGGACAGAAGCCGCATGTCAAGATTGGTCTGTGGGACTATGTCGACGATGTGCCGCCGCCGTTTGGGCGGCCGATGCATGAGTTTTGGTCGTTTGAGCCCAGATTCATTAACCTCAACCACGGTGAGAGCATCGCCGAGCATAGAGTATATGCAGATACTTACAAAAGAAACAGGAGCGTTCGGTGCACCGCCGACACCCGTGCAGCGTTCCGCGAATGTCATCGCAGACCTCGTCGAAGAGAGCCCCGACAAATTCTTCCGCCTCGACATGGTCCCGCTCCTAGCCTCCGTTCGGGAACGCTTGGCGGCGTTCATCGGAGCGCAGAAGGAGGAGGTAGTCTTGGTGCCAAATGCGACTTCTGCCGCAGGGATCGTGCTCCGCAACTTTGACTGGAAAGCGGGGGATGTACTCGTCGGAGGTGCGTCTATCGGCCCTTCGACCCGGAGTTCCTGGCGTTGATATATGTTTTCAGCGAGTACGACATACGGAAATGTTGCGAAGACCATTATGCACCTCAAGGACACGAACCCTGACTTGACCGTCGCGCCGTTTGGCCTGCAGTTCCCCGTCTCCAACGCCGAAATTATCGATGCCTTCCGCGCTCATCTGCACTCCATCCCCCGGGTGGCTGCGTCTGCAGCTAACCCAGATCCGAAGATCGTGTGCGTTGTGGACAGCATCGTCAGCAACCCAGGCATATACATGCCCTGGAAGGAAATGGTCAAGATATGCAAGGAAGAGGGCGTTTGGAGCGTCGTCGACGCCGCTCACAGCATCGGACAGGAGCCGGGTCTCAACATGGCCGAAGTGCAGCCCGACTTCTGGTTCTCTGTACGTGCTCTCATGCGTCCGACGTTCCCAGTCTGCTTGACAGTCTGATCTCGCAGAACTGCCACAAATGGCTGTATGCAAAGCGAAGCAGTGCGGTGCTCTATGTGCCCAGGAGGTATGTCGCGCTGCTTCGACGGTATGGAACGTACACTCACCGCGTGCTAGGAATCAACATATCATCAAGTCCGCGTTTCCGACCTCGCACTTGTACGCTTCTCCTGGACAGCCTCTCCCTGCTGATTGGATCCAGAGAGACGCAAATGGAGACGAATGGGCCGCTCAGTTCTCCTGTAAGCCGATAGCTTCCCGTATCTGTGTTATGTCCGCTAACTTGCGAACGAATTTCCGTACAGGGACTGGGACCCTAGACTTGTCTCCCTATCTTAGCATCGACGCCGGTACGTCGCTTGTCCACTCACAGCCCTTACATACACTGACTAGTAGCCTCCAGCCCTGGATTTCCGCAAGTGGCTAGGCGGTGAGGAGGTCATCAATTCGTACTGCAGAGACCTTGCTCTGCAGGGCGGCAAGCGCGTCGCAGAGATCATGGGCACGCGCCTGATGGATGAGTCAGAGGGCAACGTTCAAACCTTGAACATGGTAGATTCCCCGCTCTGTGCTCGGCTGTGTACCTTCTGAACGCGATGCGCAGGTGAACGTTGAACTGCCTCTTAATGTTCCCTCCGACAAGGCGGCGTATGTCACGGAAGTTCTCACGAAGAGGCTTCTCCTCGATCACAAGGCCTATGCCGCCCACTTCTTGCACAATGGCAAGTTCTGGACGCGCCTCAGTGCACAGCTCTACAACGAGGTCCGTCACCTTCCCTAACGCTTGCCGCTCTACTTACAGCTTCCTCGTAGCTCGCCGACTTCGAGAAGATGGCGGAGGCATTCGTTGTAGTCTGCAAGGAAATCGAAGAGGCCCTCAAAGCGTAGTGTCTTCTGTTGTAGATTCCCTTTGCTTGTAAGGGTTCTTTCCTACCTGTAATCGACTTGAAGTTCAACCCTCAACTCACCGCTGCCGCATCTCTGTGATGGAACCTCCATATCAGGAACATTCCCGATGTGAACTCGGCACGCCTTCGTTTCTGCGCCTGCACACCAGTACTTCTCGAATCCTAAGCTGACTTTTCCGCGAGACAATGCGATGGTGTTGCACAAGTGTCGCATGTGAACTGGCATGGCGAGTGCCGCAAGTTCTGATAACCTTCCTGGCCTTCCGGTGCTCATGCGTAGGTGGCTCGACACGGACACCCATCCTCCCTGGCACCAGGTGCCCTCTGCGGATCCAGGACTTGCTGTTGAACGGCTCGCAGAGCCACAGTAGTGAGTGCTTACCACTTAGCGAGCAGCGGGCGCGAGTCGACACAACTGACGGGCCGTTGCTGCACAGGATATTCATCTCCCGCACAGCGAGTTCAGTGAATGGTTCGACCTTCCCGGTCAATGTGAATGCTGGTGCGAGTAGCGGCTCCAGACGCTGCAGCACATATACACAGAGTGCTAGCTCTGAATCCGGCTAGCTGAACGGCCAACGTACTGGTATTATGCAAATACTTCATCTGAACTTGTTACTACCTGTGTGCCCACAACGTACAAGCAAAGGTGCTGCCGCCAGGGGCGGCGCTACAAACTCAATATCTGGATTATCGTATCCCCCGTCGCGTAGACTTGCAGTCCAACCCTCCGCCCACGGTTACCCTCTACCCTCAGCATGCCCTCAGCCCAAAATATGCCCTTTACCCTTGATATACCCTCAACCTTCGACGCGACGCGTCACGGCACGAGACCGGACCGTGACAACAACAGTCTAGATCCCGATTGACCTCGGAATTGCTGCGCCCCTTGCCCAGACGCTGCACGATCGTCATGATGCAAATTGATGAGGACGCAAAAGTGGCACAAAGCGTCTTACAGATCCATTCGCATCGACCGACGCCTGCTGCGACAATGCTGCGCACAGTGTGCAGCACGTCCGCGCCGCAGCTCGACAGGGCGGGCGCTGTCGGGCGCAAGCAACGACTTTCGACGCCTTTTCTCCGATATCCATTGGTTTTGGACGCTCATTTCACGTCCCACCTCACCCCCGCCGCACCCCTCGCCCTGAAACGGCGAGATATCAAAGATCCGCGGGCCCGACTCGCCGCCTTGCAACGATCGGGGGAATCGTTTTAGAGTCGAGACGCGCTTTGACTCGCCGTGTCGGTGCCGCCGACAGCGGATCAGGCGTCTGACTCCGGGCTAGGCGCTGCACGAACCCTGGGTTGAGGGCCTCACTGCAACCGGCCCCGCAGTTCTGAACAGATGGAGGCCTACACGTGTGATGCTAGGCTCGAAGGTTGCACAGTTGCCGTCGAGTGAGTCAACACACCACCACGGGCGGCTCGTCTGACTCAAGCTGCGGTTGGTTCACGGCGCGCGTCAGGGGCGTGCCTTGGTGGCGCGGTGTAGGGTTCGAGGATGAGGTATAAATGCTGGCGGGTGTGCAGCCTCAACCGTCATCCAAACACATCTGCCTCTCGCACCCTTAGCCAATATTCCAGCTCACGCAAACTCAGCTTCATCCGCTACCACCACCACCGCAACGATGTTCAGCCGCTCTTCCTTCTCCGCATCCACCGCCACCCTCGCGTCCACCAACTCTACCGCGTCGACCATCGTGCAGAAGCCCGCGTCCAAGCAGCGCACTGAGAAGGACTACTTCGCCGCGCTCGGTGCTCTTCAGTCCTCGTACGGTTTCGGCGGCGCCGCGCCTACCATCCCCACCCTCTCCACTTCGACCAAGTCGAAGAAGGCCAAGTCCGCCCCGTCCACTCCTGCCCCCTCTACCGCCATGAAAGCCACCCAACCCCGCGACTACGAGGCTGCCTACGGTGCCCTTAGCTCCTCATACGGCTTCGGCGGTGCTGCTCCCACCATGCCCCAGACCAACGCGTCCTGGCTCAAGAAGTAGACGTCGTCTACCCCGCATTCGGTACAAACTAACCACACAGTACGCGTTCTTCATCCGCTGTCTTTGGTGGGCAGTCGCTGACAGTACCGCCGCAGACAACCGCTGGTTTTGTCCGGCTCGTGTTTTCGCGAACATGGCGCTGTCTAATGACATCAGTTTCGCCGGGACGGTCCTTGCCCTCATGGCTGCGAGGGTCGTCCCTAGGCGACACACGTCTTACGCTCTGTCGTACAGACGATTCGGCTCGCACTATGTGCTTTGCCACTCGGAGGGGGATTAGAGGGATACGGAAATCGAACCAGAAATAGTATTGTTCACTCCCCTGCATCGTAGCACTTCCTCCCCCCTCCAAACACCTGCCTCGCATCCATCCAAGTTTCTCCACTTGACTTCGATTCTCTCGCCCTTTCTTCTTATTTCACAGCGTGCTTCCTTACTCTTACCGTAATTGCGCTCCTTATTTTGCCCCAGACGTCATAGCAGATAAAAACCGTTGCATTTCTATTCAACACCTCGCGTGCGACCGTTTCCCCAACGTATACTAATTCATTAGTCGATGCTGACCTTGACCTTGGAGTCGACATCGGAGGTCTCTGCGATCGACGAGTCCTCATCGGGCACGTCCGACTCCAGAGCCTTCGCCCTCCTCTCATCGCGCTTTTGCATGTACAGCACGCTTAGGCAGACGACGACTGTAGTCCAAAAATCAGCATTGGAGCTCGACGAATCTCCAGGGAAAGATGGCGTACTGAGGCCGGCGTCGATGCACGCTGTCGCGATGTTTCCTTTCAGCACTCTATAGCGCGGGATAACGTTAACTCTAGTGAGCTTCGATGACGGGTGATTAAACTTACCTCGGCTGTTCCACCTGCGGGAAGATCACGCTAAACGTGCGAATAGATGAGCGGCGTTCGGGGATAGGGAGGTGGGATGCAGGCGTACATGGGAAGCCACGCCTGGAAGACGTAGGCGAAGGTGTTGCAGGAGGCGACGACGAATGAGCGTTCTGTCCGTGATGCGTTGATTACGATGATTGGGTGTATTGATACAGCTGGAACACATACTCTCGTTGTCGTTGCCCGTTAGTTCGTTCGCCCAAGATAGGATGATACCTGATAGGCCTCCTTGGACGTAAGTCTGCGAGCCCCAGATGTTAGAACTGTTCATCGGAGGGGGTCCGATACGCGTACCATGTAGTAGAATACCCATCGTCTGCGCAGAAGACAGATTAAGTTCAGAGCTCCGCAATGCGAAACGCGCGGACATGCCTTGTTATATGCGTATACAGCGGAGTCGCAGCGAGGACGATGCAAACGGTCATATGCCACAACTACTTGTTGATCAACCATCTGCATCGCAAACTCAGAAGATTGAAGGTACGTACACCAGCGATGATGATTGGAGGCCATCGGAGCTGCATTGCGTCAGACCACCAGGCCCACACCAGAGCTGTAGCCAAGGTTCATGGATGATCACGAAGAGAAGCACGGGAGGACGTACTTGTGATGATCTGAACTGCCTGCATCCCTAGGGGGTACGTGTTGATCTGTCCAATGGAGTACTTCTTGTGCTCAGGCGTGTTGAAGCTTTGCAGCCTATATTGTATGAAAGGTCAATACTTGCTCCGAAGGCGATCAGTCGGAAGGATTACGCACCAGAAGATCATAGATGAACCGGGGCCACTGGCGTTGTTGAACTACACATCATCAAAGGGTTGTGTAATGTCAGATCACAGATATGCGCGTACCAGAACATAGACTACGAATGTCGTCAGTATGGAGAAACCGAACAGAGGTAATCGCACTCACGAGGCGTCAGGAGCCACACATGCCATGTCTTGAAAAAGCCTAGGACCTTCGCCTTCGTGAAATGCTGCGGAGGTTTCCGCCCGACGGCCGCCATCCGCTGTTGGGCGATTTCGATCTGCTCCTTCGTGTAGAAGTATGACGGTTTCGTGTTTGATGGCAGGTCTGAGATGACAGTTCAGGTATGTGCATGAGCTTTGTAGGAGACGACGCCACTGACCAGGCATTATAAGGAATCCCAGGAGCGCGATGGGGATGGTGATAATGCCGTCGATGATAAACAGCCCTAGCAGCTCGTTCAGATTGTTAATTTATACGTCAAATGAGAAAGACGTACATCTCCATCCTGCCAGACCATGGACGCCGTTCAAACCGTTATACGCGCCCTGAGTAGTGCCTATGAGCAACCAAAGGAAATTGATTTTCGCGAGACTTACCGTTTGCAGAAAGCCACTGAACATTGGCCCGATAGCACTAGCAGTCTGCAGAAAGGTCATGGAGGGTCCGCGAAGAATTTGACCGGAAAGCTTACGTGGAAGATACAGGCCCGTTTGGCGAGCTCGTCGCCCTTATACCAGCTGCCAATGACGTATTGAATGGCGGGGTAGAAGGTTGATTCAGCGAGTCCTACGACGGAATTAGTGGTGGCGCAAGAAAAACGTTGTACTCGTTAGACGTACCAACAAAGAAGCGCACGGCGATCAGAGTCTCGAAGTTCTTGGACGACGCTAGGACCATAGTCAAACTACTCCATATGAGTTCCATGGCCGGTATCTGTGCATAGGTTAGTGGGAATACACAGATTTTGGAGGCTATGATATCTACCCATATCGACGGACGAACGCGGGTAAGGAGAAGACTGTGCGTTCCTGAGTAAAAGACGTCGCTGAGGTATACGGAAGTTAACGCACTTCGACGGTATCTGTCCGATCACATAGCCGCATGTCCACGCCGTCGTAATGTAATTGAGCTGGTTTCCGTGTCTGTATGGAAATTAGCGACGCTCGCCCTTCCGATATGCGACAGTCACTCACAGGCCGAGCCTAAAACAGATCAACAAATTGCATAGATTCGAAGCACAACTAACTCACTCGTCTTTCATACCAGACACATATGCGTTCTAAAACCAAAGGTTAGTCGTAGGGGATGTAACCTGTCGCGGCAAGACGTACTGTGACGTTTTGTTGGTCCAAGTACTTGCTGAAGTACGAGAGCGCGGCATAGGTGAGGAGACAGGCATCCAATCTGCCAAGGAATTTGCGCTCCTCAGGCGACTTGTCCCATGTATCCCTGTCAAGGGCCGTGAGCGAACGAACGTGATTCTGCAAGCGCTAATTGTACCAGATGTAACTCCGGAGCGGACGCTTCGTCTTGACTTTGTCGCGAGCCATTGCTGCTGAACGTCTGCGTCGAGATGGCGAGGAGCTGAGGGGGCTGTCCTCAGTCGAAAGCAGAGGCACAAGGGAGGCTTCTTGAGGTAAAGCCTCAGCCCGCCAATAGCGAGGCCTCATTTGCTTGAGAAATTGCATCATTGTGGGTCGGCTCGCTGTTCGAGCGGCTTTGTGATGGGGCCCTGACGGAGCGCAGTCATCCAAAGCCTCGTCTCTTCCAGCCAATGGTGGAAAACGCAATGGAGGAAGAAGGTATAAGTTACGGCGGACGGTCGTCCTCTGGGAGCGAGTTTCCGCACGAGAAGATCAAAACACAGGAGTGAGGGATGTGAGGAATCCCCCGTGGGTGATTCTGCAAGAGCACGTCAGAGATAACGGTCAGTTGACGCGAAGATGGACGGGACGCACCATTGAGTGAAACAGAGTTGGAGACATCTGATCTGAGCGGTTCGCGACGCGAGGAGGTGGGGTGTGAACATGTCTGTATAACACCATCGAGCCCGCGGATGAGGTGACACGCACTCAATATGAGGTTGTGTCCGGGTGGTCATTTCTTGGTAAGTCGTTGCGCTCACCGGGCAAGAACGCGGTACAAAAGGCTGCAAACGCCAGCGTCGACGAGAATCTGTATCCTGCAAGCTCGCCATCGTCGCTGTTGTCGACGAACATCCAATTTCCTAAAAAGGACTCCCCATCACCCCACGTGGCCGCCACGAAATGCCTGTCCCCGTTCCGGAACTCGGCTCTTTTGACTTTGTCCCCGAGACACAGGTACGTGTTAGTCCCCTGCTAGAATTCGTCTCAACTTATGAGCGCTTTTAGGAAAATCTCGACTGGGCTGACTTGATCTCGCTCGACTTCAGCCTCCTCGCGACGCCCGAGGGCAAGAAGGAACTCGCCCAGACTCTGATCAAAGCCGTCCGCGAGTATGGTTTCTTCTACGTGAAGAACTTCAACATCGCCCAGGAGCGCGTCAATCGCCAGTTTGCCATTGGCAAGCGCCTTTACGATCTCCCACTCGAAGAGAAGCTCAAGTACGTCCCTGAGGGTCTTGGTAGGTCATCGCTTGGCACTCAAACGAAATCGCGTGCTCATGTACTATGCCAAAGACAACGGCCAATTCAATGGCTACGTCCCCGCTGGTCGTCGTGTGTGAGTACACATTCTGCTGACGAGGATATTTATGACTCATAGAGCTATAGCCTCGAGCCCACCTCTGGGTTGAAGGACCGCATTGAGATCTACAACATCCCGAGTACGTCTCTCTGCTGTAAAGCATAAATATCCTGTCTAACGCGCGTACACAGAGTTCAACGGCGACTTCACACACCAGCACCCCAAGGTCGTCCAGGACAACCTCCCCGAAATCGAAGAGTTTGCTAGGGTTAGTGCGACTCGATGCTGGAAACGCTGTTTATTTACGATTTCTTTAGTCACTGCACACCGAGGTGCTCGACCACTTGCACACCCTCCTTGCGGTCGCCCTTGAGCTTCCCGAGGACTACTTCACCAACATCCATAAGTACCAGGTCAAGAGCGAGGACCACCTCCGCTACATGAAGTACAGCAAGTACACTCCTGAGGAAAACGCCAAGATTGGAAAGCTTTGGGTTCAGGGTCACACCGGTGAGTCTAATCGACATGCTACCTTCTTCAATTGTCTGAACGTGTTTGCTCGTCTAGACCTCGGGTCGTGGACCCTCCTCTTCCGTCAACCCGTCGCTGCTCTGCAGATCCAAAACCACACGACGGGCGAATGGAAGTACGTCAAGCCTCTGGACGCCACACTCACCGTCAACGCCTGCGACGCACTTTCGTTCTTGACTGGTGGATACGTGCGCAGCACCATCCATCGCGTCACCTCTCCTCCCAAGGATCAGGAGCACGTCGATCGTCTCGGCTTGCTTTACTTCTCGAGGTACGAAGCATCTAAGATTCCGTTTGGCAGAGCTAAAATGGTGCCTCAGGCCGCACAACGACGTCCGTCTCGAGACGGTCAAGGAATCCCCCGTTCTCCAGCGCGAGGGTTTCACCCAGAACACCTTCGAAAAGAGTGGCAACCCCGTTCCGACCATGGAAGGTGAGTTTCGACTTGTCCAGACATCTCATCACGCCCTAACGCCTTTTGCAGAATGGACTTTCGCCAAGCAGAAGTGGCAGCGCACGAAGGGGATTGTTCGTGGCGACCCCAAGTACGAGAGCGCCCAGATCCTCCCTGGGCACAACGAGAAATTGTACGCGTAGATGATACTTGAAACTGTAGCATGGACGATAAATGGAATGTAACACCATCGATATCTGTGTATGATGCGCGTTAAGCATGAGAGTACCGAAAGCATGAAAATATCGCCGGACGAAACTCGCATTTGAGGATGCTCTGGACGTACCATCAAGCCAGGCAGAACTCCGGCCGACGGGTGGGCCACAGATTCCTAATGTCGAGTCGAAACTGTCAAGAATGCTTGACATCGAATGCGACACTGCTTCCCGGGAAACTGAGCAGAAAACATACTGCCGCACTGGGCGGAAGAACGTGCCAGTGCAGTGGTGCAAAGGAGCTTGAGAAATGGCGAATTGTTAGACGAATTCCCACCGTTATAAACTATTCTTCCCACGGTCACAAATTGTGACTTTCAGCAGAGCGATCAGTGATGACGAGTAAGCGGCGTTTACAGTCGCGTCCGGGCTTGTCTTACGCGTTCATGTCAGCTTCGCAGGAGTACGTTCCGCTCCTCAACTTGCATCGCGATCTCCTCGTGCGTAAGCTAGGAAACGCGACCCTCGCTAGTCCGTGAACTCGCAGGGTTGACTCAGGTCGGATTTTCGGGCCTCAATCCTCAGCGTTGCATTACTCAATCATCCCCAGCTCAGCCCGGTCGCGAAGCACGCTCAGAGGGTTGGAGCTCCTTCCCGGTTACATGCTTTGTGTGCAATAGCGACGTCTTCCGGACATTGGATGAGCATTTCGATGTCGTCTGTCTGGTGTGATGATAACTCCCCACCGACCGCTGTTCTGCATCATTGGACTTCGACCTGGACTCCTCCCATACGATGTTCGGATTTCGAGGGAACACGACGATAGGTTCTTTCGGAACTTTGATTGTGCTCCTCCTGTCCATCTGCCGTGGGCGGGAACGTTGAGGTCAGGCGGTCCAGATAACACCATCGACTTACGGTATGAGGTGACGCGCGCGAAGCAACACCCTATCTTTGTCAGGATCCCACGAAACGCAGTGGGGGTGGTTAAAATGACTGCTAGACACTGCGATAGCGCCACCGCAAGCCAAGCCTTGATCGACTCATTCTCTCATATCCACCATGCCAGTCCCAGTTCCCGAGCTCGGCGAGTACAACTTCGTCCAGGAGACCAAAGTATGTTTGTCGCGCGTCTCTAAACAATGCACTTTCTGATATCTGGTTGACGTGTAGGAGGAGCTCGAGTGGGCAGATCTTCCTACCATCGACCTGACTTTGTTCAGCACGCCAGAAGGCAAGAAGGAGCTCGCGCAGACCCTCATCACCGCTGTCCGCGAACATGGCTTCTTCTACGTGAAGAACTTCAACATCTCGCAAGAGCGCGTCAACCGTCAGTTCGCGCTCGGCAAGAGATTCTACGAGACTCCGCTCGAGGAGAAGTTGAAGTACGTCCCAGAGGGACTTGGTACGTCCGTTTCGTTGTAGACAGAGCACCATCTCACTACGACCATAGACAACGGGGCTTTCAACGGATACGTCCCCGCTGGTAGACGCATGTTGGTGACTTCACACCCTCAGAGAGTTTAGCTACTCACGCTGCTCGTAGTCTTGACGCCGCTTCTGGCCTGCGCGACCGCGTCGAAGTCTACAACATTCCCAGTAAGTACGTATTTCTGAAGAGCGCGGATTATACTCACAGTACTTTAGAGTTCAACGGTGACTTCAAGCACGAGCACCCCGCTATCATCCAGGCAAACCTTCCCGAGATCGAGGAATTCGCGAGAGTGAGCCTCCACCAATATAGTCATGAGGTTTTGGTGCTAACGTCTCTCTGTAGTCTCTGCATTCGGAGATCCTTGATCCGCTCCACACTTTGCTTGCACTCGCACTCGAGCTTCCCGAGGACTACTTGAAGAAGATCCACAGCTACGAGAAGAAGAGCGAGGACCACCTTCGGTACATGAAGTACACCAAGTTCTCGCCCGAGGAGAACGCGAAGCTCGGCCTTTGGGGACGTGGCCATACCGACCTTGGATCGTTCACGCTCTTGTTCCGTCAACCCGTCGCCGCCCTCCAGATCAAGAACCACAAGACGGGCGAGTGGAAGTGGGTCAAGCCTCAGGATGGCACCGTTACGGTCAACACCTGTGACGCGCTCTATCTCCTCACCGCTGGCTACGTCCGCAGCACCATTCACCGCGTAGCCGCCCCACCAAAAGATCAGCAACACGTCGATCGCCTTGGACTCCTTTACTTCTCTCGGTATGTAGGCCTCGCTGTAATGACGTTCTTGTTACTCATGTTGGGACAGTCCCCACAACGACGTTCCTCTCGCTACCATCAAGGAGTCTCCTGTATTGCAGCGCGAAGGATACACCCAAAACAACTTTGAGGAGAGCGGAAACCCGGTGCCTACCATGGAGGGTACGTCCACACCAGTCCCCATCAGCATACAAAGCAACTGACGCTTATTACAGAGTGGACTTTCGCAAAGCAGAAGTGGCAACGTACCAAGAACGTTGCCCGCGACGATCCCAAGTTCCAGACTGCCCAGATCCTCCCGGGGTGGAACGAGAAGGTCTACGCCTGATTAAGAAAGATGGCGACGTAGCAAAACATCGGGTAAACATGTATTCTGTCGTATTCAGACTCAATTTTTCGAAGTATTTTGAGTGATGGATCAAGAAGCGCCTTCCGGCTTCATGCTTCCGATGACCCTTTGACAAACACAACAACCCAAAAGGGATTTCTGAGTGGTGTTCGCAAAAATAACCGCGCACACAAATTCCTAAGCTTGTTCGAACCAAAACGCTCGCACATCTGTCGGGAATTATTCAACAAGTCCATACTGACATATCGTTATTAGCCCTAGGCTACAACTCGTTGTCAAGTTCATAACACAAGTTTGCGCATACATTAATATTGACAAGCTATGAATATTGACAATTCCTACCTTGTTTTACAATGCTCGGGGCCTGAAGTCGCGACGGGGGCAACAGCTCTGCTTTGGAGTCTCTGAGGCGCACGAGAGCGGGATTCAAGTGAAGTTCTGCGAGCATTCTGCGCGACTGGCATAGGTATGCAAGGCGCCAGCAGGTTTAGGGGAGGAAGATAGATTCTCGATGTGAGGTTATTCGGGTTCCCTATTGACCAATCAATCATCGGTGACGCCGTGCAAGCTAACAAAGCTTTACGCGCATTTCGTAACGGCCGTAAGTGGTAGGGCTCGCGCAAAATTAGGTAACCCACGTGGCCATGTCCCTGATGTGACCGTCCTGTGACGTTCCTGCGAGTAACGAGTAACGGTGCGCGCGGAGACTGTGGCGAGAACGCATTCCAGCCATGCCACAATACCAGTGTACGCCGTAATATATCTATGTCATTGAATAAGATATGGAATGCCTTCCCGCAGCATAAATACAAATGGTAGAGTATATAGCGGAGGTTGAAAGAGAAGAGCGCCCACTGTGTAGCCAGAGGTGTAAATCGCAGTGTCTGTCCAACAATGACTGTGGTATTTCTTCATCGCATATCCAGCTTGGGCTCGCTTTCCATTTACCCATGGCTTCTATGCATTGGAGCCTCTCACCCAGTGTATTAGCTCGCGCCCGCTTTTGTGGCTGCGCTGCCGTAGGCACCCGGCCCCTTCAGTGTGCATACTCTCCAAAATTCGCCATTCTGTAACGGCTTGACCATTACATGGCCATTCTAGCAACAAAGCGGACTCTCTAGCACACTCACTGTCATTCTAGATTAGTTCTCGGACTCCTCGGACTCTCCACGGCCAATCATAGCACGTTCCAGTGTTCTGGTTCTCCGATTTACCCTTTTTAGATTACCTCCTTCCCGATATGGTTATTTACACTCCCTTTGGTTCGTTTCCCCTCTTTTACCCGTCGCGCACTATCGGCTCGGCTCTCGTTTGTATCTGACTCTGTTTCCTTATCACTGCGACCGCCTCGTTTGTACCCGTTGCGAAACCAACGCCAGTTTAGGCTCTCGACTCGGACTTCCTCGTGTGCCCTTGTCGACTTCCTCGCTCGTCCTCTCGCGTCGCCTCCGCCCGTCTCGTCTCAGAAGGCCCGTATCGACCTGCCCTTCACGCATTCACCAGTAGTAATGGTACAATCGCTTCGGCGCTGTCGTAGGATGTGAGTAGGAGGGTTTTGGTGCTGTCGAAGCCGTGCATTCCGCCCTCTCAACAGCTCCGACAATTCAGCAGTCTAGAAGCCAAATTGTCCTAGGCGCCCGGGAGCGTGACATTATTTTGCCACGTGGGTTCCCTGGTTTTGCGCGAGCCCTACCTTAGCGGGAACGATGGACATTTGGACAGATGTGACTGATGTTACGTTGCGCGTTACGATGGCTGGATGGGAAGCCTAACGAGAACCGTCCCTCAACGTCCCACCTTGTCCTGCAAGACTTCACAACGTTGCCCTAGCTTGTAGGGTGGGTGCGCCACACATGAGACCAATTGTTATGCTGATGGTCTATTGTAGTGAACTTATTCATCCTGTCATGCGCGCAGATCATGGCCCACTTACCTACCCTTGTTTGTGCTCCTCGCCTCAAGAACCCTCAGCACCATGTCCGTATCACCCTCAGCAGCAATCCGCTACGCGGAGCTCCTCATCGACCAGGACTGCGGTCTACCGCTGTGGATGCCGGAGCCCTCAAGCTTTGGAGAAGTGCTCATCGGCGACGTGGGATTCGTCCAAGGCGGACAATTCTTCCGTTTGTTCAACGCTATTAGTCCTGCAGATGACCCTGTGAACAGGCGCGGCGTGCCGGATGGATTTGTGCCGCTGGTTTTCGACGAAGACTCGATTATGCAACACAATGACCATCGCTTTCAACCCGGCGCCGTTCTACGCTCCAATCAATCGGCGGGTTTCGGAGTGCATGCGGGAATCACCGCTGGACCAAGGTACGGTGACGCTTCATAACCATAATTTCCACACGATAACTTTTAATCTTTCCATAGAATCAACCCGCTCGTTGAAGGAAAATACGTTTTCAGTTCTTCATGCAGTCAATCCGCAATGACAGTGCTAGGAGGATCCGGGAGCAATCACAGAGTTCACGACAACATCTTTTTTCGAGATTACATGCTCCAGTATCATGACTCATGGTGCGACTTCACTCGCCGTAAGCGCGGGCTGATTGTCGCTGCAGAGGACATCGTCCTTGTGTCCGGATGGGTCAAAACATCCCAGTGGGCGCTGGCGGTCTGCTCTTCCAGCTCCACGTCCCACGACATCTTATTCGAAGTCCCCGCAGGCTCCTTTGCGTCCGCTTCATTTGGTGTCACCGTCTCCACTGCGTCCGCCTGCTCGATCGACCAACGAAGTGGACCCCCCACCCATACGGATGTCGATGATCTGCCGAATGAACGTGGAAATCAGTGCCTTTTTGTATCCTACTATAAACTCAGGACTCGCTTATTTGGTGATCGTGTGGACACCACCGTCAGGGCCAAAGACGCAATGTCTACTCCGCCGACAAGCACGCTGACGCGGGGTTTCCCGGCTTCCACCAATATTTCCAGTGGCAGAGGCGGTAACACGATCCTATCGCGTCTGTCTGGCAGAGCTTCCCGCGGAAGACACGGTCCCACATCGTCGATATCCGTCAACTCTGTGGATAGCCTACGTGAGGCTGGGCGAAGTGATGTGGAATTTTCCTACCAGGAATCATATATTGAGGCTGTACCACCTACCACGCCCCCTGGAGTAAGTCTCTCAGCGCAACACTGCTTCCAATAGTTGACGACGTTCTATGAAGGCATATGATAGCTCGCTAAACAAAATCATTGATTACATATTTTGCGTAAGCTCTGGCCCATTACCTTTTGTCGACTCTGACCCCCGATAGAATTCCGACGCTCGTCAAGCAATTGTGTCCCATGATGATCTAGATACCATCCTTCAAGTGAGTTGGAGCACTTCACAATCAACTTGACAATCGCGAACCGATATGTACAGTATTCTAGATCGCAGCAGATGGATATGGAGACATATCTGGCTGATATACGGCCGCATATCAAGCTCAATACCTCTTTGGGTATGTTGGTCCAAATTGGGCATCTGTAGAGCGCGCTCAACTTGCCACCCTGGGCAGTCGGACAGATATGTTTCGAACAGCGGATTCCTCTTTTTGCTACACCCGGAAGCCTAGCAATTCCAGCAAACGATCGTGTACGAGAATCATGTACGTCTTGCCTTTGTGGATGACGATTTCAACTCATATCTTTTGTCAGTAAAAATTCTATCTACATATCTGGGAGAATACCCTTCTTCCTCCCGATTCAGGTACGACGGGCTCCAACAGCACCTTCGTTCATACCAAGGCGCTGTTATAGACCAATCGTGGCAAGACCAGTTTTTGGAAGACGCTCTGCACTGTTTAGAGGCCTTGGGAGCGTCAACAGCTGAAGACATCGAAGCTCTCTCTCTCCGGAGGGAATGCATACATGCAGACACAGCTGCTAGCAGCCTGTTCTCTTTCAGAGGGTTAAGACCATCAGCTGGGGAGCTTCTTCGCTGGATTGAAACACTCTGGCTGTGCGAAATGATGCTGAACAAGGTACTTTTGCTTCAGAAGCTGGACTCCACATTCCTTCCTGGGAGATTTCACCGGCTCCTTTCGCTACTAACGGATGATACACAGCTATTTCGCTCGGTCCGATTGACTGTCATGTCTCCCCAATCTAACCAAAGTCTCCATACTATCCGACTATCGTCGGGCGACGCAGAGCGTACAAGCTTGCAGCGCAGCCTGAGAGGTACTGTGGCCAGTTCTCCCGATTTCCGTTCATTTACCCCAGCGATACATTCAGACACGGTTTCTCCGGCCCACATTTTGCCACATACCCTACCACTTCTCCAGCCTGTCGACAGGGACGAAGAAGGATTTTCCCGCAACGAATCTGCGGATCCCCTTCTCCACGGCTCACCCCACCTTCAGGACCCCCACGACTTTCCGCCCTCGTCCTCCGGCTCAGCACAGTTCGACATATCTCACGAGTCTCCATACGAATCGTTCGCGTTTGAACACGACTTCCCGCAGGACAACATTCACTCTCCTCACACGCCGTCCTACAACGGCTCGTACGCAAACTCGCCATACTCTGACCTCTCTGACCTCCCACCCACATTCGACAACGACCACACCGACTCACTAGGCCTGTTTTCCACTGACAACCCCTCCGGCATCTCGATCACCGAGGAGTACGATCCTTCAGAGTACGACCCGCCCAACAGCAGCGGACTCATTACATTCGACGAAAGCTTCATGTCCGGAACCGACGCAGCCAACCCCCACGTCTCGATCACCCCGCCCGCGTACGATGAGTCGTCTCCA
>BSCZ01000151.1:0-11600 GCA_027924225.1 Bjerkandera adusta
CTTGGGGCACGGCCCTCCGGCGGGCTCCTCGAACGCCTTCAAGGCCTTGCGGAGAATCTCTGGCGCAGACATCGTCGTCGTCGTCGTCGTCGTGAAAGGGTGGGATAGGAGCGACCTGGTCGAACTGAACGCGGAGTAAGCGGTCTTGTCCTTGACGTCGCGGGGGTGAGGCCTAAATACTCGGGACGGCGATGACCAATGACAGCCAAGCAGTTACGAAAGGCCGTGATGGAATAATAGAAACGGAGCGTTTCACGCATGGAATCCCAGCGCTCTTCCTGGTCATCAAAAGACAGCGGTCGACGCGTTCGTGATCTTCTCGGGCGAGCGGACTGGGGCGTGCGCGTGTGGGGCGTGCGGGGTGGCAGGCATCTCCGTGGACGTCGGGCGCGGGACGTGGAGGCGGGCAGCGCGGGTGGGCAGGAGACAGGGTGGGCGCGGCGAGAGAAGTGGCGGGAGGTGGCGAGATGTCATAGCAGGGAGGAAGGCGTTGTGGCGTGGGGACAGGCGAGGCAATCTTATCGCGGGCGCTGATCGTGCTGCGAGCGGACGTGGCTTCGCTTTGCAGGGCATTCACGAGATCGAATTGCGTGCCTCTGTCGCACTCCACGTCCTCTATCCATTCCACGCCCTCTGTCCACGCGCCAGTCCCCTCTCCACGTCCAGGATCTACCTCATCACCCTTCGAAGTCCTCGTCCAGGACCTGTCACTCGCACGCATCGACACCTCACGCACACGCTGGCTACTCGCTCGACACAGAGCTCGCCCCTCCTAGACGTAGTCCCTCGCCTCTCTCTCGACCGCACTCGGGCGTCTGTCTCTGCTCGCCCTCGCTTTGCACAAGCTGCCCCCGACTACTGCCCCGCCCAACAACGACCATTCTTGGGCGCCTCGACTCCAGCTGCCCTCGCGTCGCTCTCGTTGATTCCTGCCCTGCCACGCCCGCTGTAACTCGGCCCAGCGCGGTATCCCTACTTTCCCCCGCCGCCAGCACCGTATAGAGGCCTCAGGTCGCAGCGCAGCGTCTTCGACATCCCGCAGTTTTAATTTGGAGGCGGTTCGAGTGGTTGGCACGGTTCTGGGGCGCTTTCGGTGAGTAAACTCGTTCCAGAACACTCGGGGTCGCTTTGCTTACCTCGTCAAAAAAGGACGTGCTAGGGAATAGCCCGCCGCTGGATCCCTAGGTACGCGCACTCGGCGCTCTCCCCCGCAAACCCGATTTCCCCATTCCGCGGCACTTGCCACCGTGCTGATGCCTCTGGAGGGTGTCTCGTCGCTCGCGCACGCCGTAGTTTTTATTTCGCGGCCGTTGAAGCTGTTCTCGTCGTTCTAAAGCGGAATTGGTCAGTAAAAGCGACCTAGAGCACTCGGAATGCGCATGCTGACCTCGGAAAAATGGTCTACAGAATGCATACACCCGTCTGGTCGATCCCCCGACGCGCGCGTGCCGTCCCCTTCATTTCAAGTCGGGCCCCATCCTCGGCCATCCACACATGTACCTTCCGCGCCCTCCACCGCCTTCGCATCGACGCGCTGCACGCCGCGACATTGCTGCCGTGTATACACGACCCCAGACGACCCCTTTCGAGGCCCCAGACGCGCGATCCGACGACCTCGACATTTCGTCCATTTCATTGGTTTTCGGGCACCTTCCGCCAAACCTTCGATTTCGGGCGATCTGACGCGGGGATCCGGCGCGTATTGTTCCGGAATCGGCGGTCGCGAAGTGGCGAGGCGGTGCGTGCCGTCGTTCGTCCTGTGCGCGATGTTCTCTGACGACCCTCCCGGGCAGATTCTCGCCGTCCGCGCGACTTTGTTCCTCTGGCGCTCTGGACGTCGGAGGCGATGCATACACTCGAGACGAGTGTGGGAAACGCGTTTGGGGCGCAGGGGAAGGCGGGACGCGGCGGGAATGCGATCTACAGCCTGGTGAGTTCGACTTGGCGTGGGACATCGAGAACGGCATGCACGCACCTCAGTAGCACATTCCCAGGCTTCAAACATCTCCACAAACGTGTGGTGCGATGCGCGTTTGAATCGCCCGCGATGTCCAGACACCAGCGCCGATATTGTCCGCGAAAACCCACTATCCCGCCTCCACACGACTCAGAACGCGCCCCCGCGCGCGGAGACTTCACACGCCATGTACAAGACCCTATACGACACCTTCCAGGACCCTTAACACGCCGTCCGACGACCTCGACATTTCGACGTTTTCATGGACGATTTTCACGAAACCGCGATTCCGCGCGATCTGACGGCGGGGAACCCTGCAGAACACTGCGGATGTTCGCCCTGTAACGTGGCGAGGCGGGGCGTGTCGTGGTTCGCGCGCCAGAGCGGGATTTCTGGCGGACCCTCCGGACGGCCATTTCGACGTTTCGCAGAACTTCGTCTACCCGGCTGCCGCGACGTCGCGCATGATACACGCATGTCGTGCGACCATGGGCAGCGTGTTTTTGAGTCTAGGAGTACACCGGACGGTCGGGAATTCGCCCTGCAAGCTCGGTGAGTTTGAGTTCAAGGGAGATAACATCGCGTACTGACCTTTCAACAGCTCTCAGACGCCTTCGCGGCGTTCAAAGACGCTTTCTGACACGCGCACATCGCCCACGAGAGGGCACGAGCTGTCCCGAGCAACCGGCGTTGGACGAATCGTCCTAGATCGCGTACGGCCAAAGCGACGTTCTCGAGGGCGCTGCGCCCTACTTCGGGGCATCACGAAGGTCGCGAAACGATGACGACATCTTCTGGGAAGCTCGTACGCCAGAATCGAGACCGCGAGGACCCAGTCTTCTTCATCGTCCGTCTCGCACGGGCGGCATATTCGCGGGGGAAGCACTCTTCCTGGGCACCGCGGAGGTGCCCCTGGGACGTCGCCACCTCGATTTGCGCCACGGGCCTGGGGCCAGCACGTAGCCCTCGTCTTGGTGCGCGTGGGGTGGCACAGGACGGCCGTGGGAGGTGCTGGGAGTGGGCGAGATAATGCGTGGGGAGGCGGACGACGGGTGCGAGGCCTGCGCGAACGCCGGTGTGGTCTGTCTCGCACGGTCTGGGAGGCGTTCGGGGCGTCGCGGAGGATGCATGGGGAGGCGGACGACGGGTGTACGAACGTGTGTAGCGGCTCGTGCGAATCTGTAGACTACACCGTGAGCCCCGAATATATTTTCTTCGCACACAGAGGGGCTGCTTACCGGCGAGAGACGTGCGCGAGCGGAGCGTGGTGGATGGGGGTGGGACGCGAGAACGGCGGTGGCGCACCGGACACCGGGATGTTTTTTTTTTCGTGCAGACACGAACAAACAATTCAACAGGAACGAAACGTGACCTACGCGGCGGCGCAGGCCCTCGAAACCAGGGGCGGGACGGGACGGCCGTCCCACGCTGCATCAACGGGCTTCGCGAACGAGAGCGCGCGCGCGCCTCGCGTAGCGTCGAGGTGTTCGCGCGCCCTCGCCCGCCACTGCACTGGCGTCGAGACCTGAAAAAAATACAGGTGAGTGTGTTTAATTTTTCCTACCTGCTCCCTGCGTCCCCTGGGCCCAGAGGACTTGCCAGAGCCACTGGAGTCTGCCCCTCCAGTGGCCCTAGCAGCCCATCAGCAGGCTCGCTTGCGAGAGCACCGCCCGATCAACCTGGTGTGTCGATCAAGGTTTGACATATTTTATTTTTGCAATTTTACTCACCTTTGAGTCCTGCCCAATACCAGGGCAAGTTGTGGCCATCTGGTATGTTTCTCTTACATATATTAATTTTTTTGTCTCCAGGAATCCGTGACAAAATGGCATCCAGTGGGATGCCACTTTGTCGATCGGAATCTGGGCCTGTGCGCATCAAGGGCGGTCCCGCCCTTGGCGGCTATGGGCCCAGAATATCCCTGGAGGCCGCGCCGGAAATCACGTAGCCGGTGAGTACAGGAGATCAGGGTGATCTCGGTGAGCTTAGACTGACAGCCGGGACGTACATCACAGAATTACCTTTGTTGATGTGCAGACACTGACGCTTTGCACAGCATGATCCGGCACCGCCCCATCACCGAATGATCAGAGTGTGCCGTGCAACAGTGCCTGCGAAATCCAGGTCAGTAGGTTGGGGTTATGTGGTACTGACATACTGACCAAATCTAGGGGTGCAGATTGGGTCTCAGGGGTGGATGCTGGTGAGGCTGCGGGCAGAGAGGAGGACTGTCATTGGCAGGCCCGGGCGAGCGAGAGAGACGACGAAAACGCGCCAGATCGAGATTCACATTCAGCATTTCCCCACGCCACTGCTTTCCTCCTCGCCGCCTCTCCCTGCGCGTTTTCACTTTTCGCACTCGCGGGCAGCTCCAGATATCGAAACGATATGTATGTGGCATGTCTGCGAGACGCAGACGAAGGTCTGATTATGTCGTTTGTTGCAGAAATCAAGTCGGTCGCGGACAAGTCGCGCGGGCGCCTGCGCTTTCCTTGTACGTTCAGCACCTCCGTTTCGACTGCACAAGCCCCACGACCAGAACGGCCGACGCGCAAAACTCAAGGAAGCAATTAGCGTCCATCAAGCATCAGCTCGCGACGCAAATTGCTGGGAATTTCTGCGACGTCCGGAATGTGTCTCGTTCCGCCGTGCCTGTGCCGTTGCACATACCCAGAGAAATGGCACGCACGACACGGCAAAGCGAGGATGTGGCACGGAGAATATCTGTCACCGGGGCTGCTAGTGTGGGACACGACCGAGAAAACGGCACAGCACGCGAATTACGCGAATTCGGCGGTGAGTCTGCCGTTATGCTCTCCTGGCCTGTCTGACCCTCACCGTGCACTCCAGGCTGGACGGACGACCAGTGCCGACCGTCGACATACCATCCCATGTCTGGAGACTCAAATTGAACTGTTTCCGCATGGCAGAAAGTACAGGGAACGCGGTGAACGCGTTTTCGAGCGAGTACATACGGAGGGCACCCCTCGCGACCGGGGGCGCAAGGCCGCGACGGCGACGTACGGCACGCACCCATCAGACGTCCGATCAACACGCAATGCCGTACGCTGAGCGCGCTGGTCTCCCGAACTCGCCTCGCTTCGTTTTCCGCCTCGTTTCACTCTGACAGGCTCGGGGCCTCGCAGGGCCTCGCGTCGCTCGGCGGACGCGGCGACCGCTTTAGGACGACTTGGAACCCACGCACGGACCACCTCGAGGGGTATATAGGCAGGCGAGAGGGCTGCTAGAGTCCCCAGCAATCGAGCTCTCTCGGTTTCTTTCCCTCTCCGCTCTTCTCTCTCACTGCCTCTCACTCGCCCTACTCGCCCCCGACTACGGCCTACCATTGCTAGACGCATTCTATCACCACCCACCAGCCGCCATTATCCCCATGGATACGAATTGCTTGCCAGATAATGTTGGTGAGTCCATTACTTTGCTTTATATGTTACTAGGCTCATACTATTGCTATTAGGTCTATTCGCTGCAGCCCGTACACAATGCCTCTGGGATGTGTTCAGGCCTATCAGGATCGTCCCAGTGCTCGTTTCAAACCTCCACCCGATTCAACTTTCTTATTGTACGTTCCGTTCAAACGTTACATTTCAATCTCACGGCCGGTAAGTAACGTTTCGTTCAAAATTTGAACGATCGCTCACAGCCGTTCTTACTCACAGCAATAGACGTTCAACGCGTCGTGCAAAATCCTTACAACCGATTTGTTATTCTCCGGTACGCAGAATCCGCGACAATGCGCGTGCGCGTCCGATACTGACGTGAACATATTCCGCGTGTTAACATAGAAGTCCATACTCGCGGCGTCCTACAACAGGGATCAAACTCGATGCCCAATACTACGAACGGCATTCAATTCTCGGGGCTAGTGAGTACATTTGCCAGATATTATTCTACGCTTTACTGACTTTGTCCGTACAGCGCACTTTCAATCTCGAGACGCAGACATTCCCGTGGCCTCACTCGTCCACACTTAATCCAACCTATGGCAAGTAAGTATTCTCTTCTTCAGCCAATAGAGATTCGTACTGACCGACTACCGAAGGGCTAAAAGCGACCCCGTTCGTTTGTAGTGACCCGCTTCGATTACTAACGAGACGCACCAACGGACCTCAAGGGTCATCGCTCGCCCACGCTTCATCGAACCAGTAAATGGTAAGCACTCTATTGTTACTTCTATATTGATGACCCCGTACTCACCGATGACTGGCAGGCCGTCCTTACCCGTCTACACTTAATCTAACTCGGGGGCAGGTAAGCTTTGCTCTCGATAGGTCATCTAATGCTTACCTATCATTGATAGGACCTACTCGTCCACACTTAATCCAACCTTCAATCTCACTCTCGAGGAGTCAACCCTCACTGACGGTCGGTTTATAGATCCACTTTTGCGTTCCCCAATAACATCCTTCGACTCGTGGCAACTCGTTACAAGCGGCCTCGAGGGCCCTTGCTCGTCCACACTTAATCCACCTAGTCACAGGTAAGCAATGCGATTAGACTTTTGATTACATGGCCCGTACTAACTGGTTACTGATAGGCCCCGGCCAGTGCCCTCGCTCGTCCACGCTTAATCCAACAGCTTACAGGTAAGTACATTTAGTGACCACCATTGACCTCGCACTTACCGCCCCGTCGTAGGACTCTAATCGCCTCTGTACTCGTTATCGACGCTGTCCATCCAACCCCGACCCCAGCCATGTCGTCGTACCCTGCCGAACGAGGGCATAGAGCGCTGCGTACAGCGTTACTCGTCCACGCTTAATCCTCCTCGAAACGGCGTAGGGACCTAGGGTTATATTGGTAAGCTAGTCATCCTAGCCTCGTTTACAACAGTGCATGTTGACCTCTGCCCGTAGACTCATCGCTGGCAACCTTACTCGTCCTGCTTATTCTTCCTGCCGACGCTCGTGAGTGAAGACCACGTTCGATTTGCGCACTCGCAACTGACCGTCTCTTGATAGACTCGCCCCGGTTCCTGCACATGTACGCGCGCACCGCCAGCCTCTCGTTCGACTCGGTCGAGATCTGGCGGGGGACGGTACACCCTCCATGTCCCCAGTAAGCCAGCCCTCGCCCGTGGATGTCCGGCTGCACTAACAAAATTGTTATTGGTTTATAGGCAACCTTACTCGTCCACTTTCCAATTGGCCGCGCGCGCCGGTCTTGTAATTACCAGGTCAGTATCCGATGTCTATTGTGGAGCAGCGGACGCATACTAAGCCCACCCATTATTCCCTCAGGCCATGTCCTAGCTGTCCTAGGGTCTTCGTTGGGGCTGGTGGGCGCCGGTAGAGGGCCGTCGTTGGTCGGCCGGTGTTGGCCCAGACCTCCAGCATTGCCGCGAGTTGCGAAGACGGCCGTCAGTCGTGCGCTGTGTCCGTGACTAGCCCGGTAAGTCCTCGTATGACTCTTTCGTTGTGCTCTGCTGACCCGGTCTTGTAGGAACCTAACGCGTACTGCAAACACGATCAGTATCGCAACAACTGCTTCGTCTGGGCACCGCCGCCGTCCGTCGAACTTGTACGACGTGCTACTTCTATCAGGTAATGTCAGTAATCGCCGTCTTGCTGTTAATTGTATCACTTACCCACTTGCTTTTAACCCTGTGCGCGCGACGCGTAGATCGTTACCCCAAATGTTAAGCCCTCGTTCTAATCTGCATCCACCTCTGTAAGTGGCATGCTGAATGAATCAGTTCCGAGTTAACTTTACTGTGTAACAGGCCGCCCATCGACGCGCCCGCTCGACCGCCGACTCCTCTTGGCACCAAACGTCGGGGGTCGAATATAGACCATTAGCGGCAACGGACAACGCGCCGCCTACCACGGACGACGACGGCCCATGCTGCGCGACTCTGCAGCGAGCGCGCCGCCATCATCAATCCCGACGCGCGACCGATTCTCCTGGCGGCGGATTTCATTCTTGCCCGTATCGCCGCAGCCCTTCGTTGCGCCGCCAACTTCAACGCCCGCCCTACGTGCCGACGGCCCTGCTCGTCGTGATTGACAGCGGACGACAGAACGCTTGACGCCCGACTTTTAATCTATCGGTTTCCGGTGAGCACTCGTCGCCCGCGTCCGCACAGAGGCCCGAGCTGACCAACCTATTCAGTCAATCCAGCGCGCCATCCCGTCGCCGCACAACGCCCGTCGCCGTCCCGCCGTCCCTCGTCGTCGTGCGCCTTGTCCGCGCGCCCATCCGGTGCGTCCTAGGTGAGTCGCGTCGCTTTCCATTGTCGCGCACAACAGTCTAATGGTCTCGTCGTGGCAGATAACATTGCATTCGAGGCACTATGTAACAGGTGAAGCGTATCTGTAGAGTTTGTTAGAAACCGTCGCGCGCGATGCGAGCTGGTTGTTACTCACCTAGTACTTCTCTACTCGCGCAACCCACTGTGCCCACGGTGCTTTGATATCCAGTCTGGCATGCTGGCGAATGTCCGGTGCTGCCGCCCCCCTCCTCGCGGCGGGCGCAGATGCTGGCTGGTCGTCACAGTCGACGTGGTCAAGAGTCAAGCAGATCGGCGCCAACCCGCACGCCCAAATTGAGAGTCTGAGCGCCCGACCAATCATCTGCAGCTCTTTCACCGACCACGACGACCCTCGCCGCGACTGACCCCACGTTGGCAGCCCGTAGTTATCGACGCGTAAATATGGAAGTTAAAGGTGAGTAGACCCCAGCTCTGCTTCGTCTAGCTGCTAACAGCCGTCTCTGAATTATTATAGATCTGTTAGGCTCGCGCGTAAGTCGAACTCTGCCAGAAGGTCGATTTGTCGCTAATCATTGCCCGCATGTCTACAGATTTAATTACAGGTGCTACCATATAAGCGAGTATAGAGGAGCCAGAGAGATTTCGGAGCTGACCGCCGCACGCTCGAGATCGCTTCGGCGTCGACTCGCGTGCGTCGCTCGTCGTCGCGCCCTTTGCGCACATCGCGCAATCGCAGCGACTGGTGCTTGCACGTACTCGAAGATGTCGCGCACTCCGCACGCGCTGGCGGCTTAGTTTGTCCGATGCCGTCCCCGCCCGCCGTCAATTTGCGTCGGGATACACACGCTTGAGACCGCCATCGCGCCGACTCGCGGTGGCGGACACCGTTCCCCCCGGCTCCGGTCGACCCTTGCTCACGTTCGAGACCACTTCGGTGTTGACTCGCGTGCGTCGGTCGTCGCTGCGCCCTTCGATCGCGCCGTCGCTACTTGCACGCACGCCCTCTGCTTGTGCCGGCGGCCTGGCTTGCTCGATGCCGCCATCAACTCGCGTCGGGATGCACATGCTCGAGACCGCTTTACGTCGACTCGCGTGTGCTGGGCACCGTTCCCTTCGACTCCCGCCGATCCCTGGCACGCTCGAGACCACCTCGGTGTTGACTCGCGTGCGCCGGCATGGGCGAATGCGCCAGTTTTGCGCGTCGCTGTCGTATTGGCAGTGGGCGCACTCGCTTTACAGGCCGACGCCGACGCGGGGCGGCGACCTTGTGTCGGGGAGCGCATGGCACGTCTGTGTATGCGCCGACGCGGCCCGCGGATGCCGTCTCGTCGCGTCCTTTTGGCAGTCGTCGTCAATAGCCCAGATGACGACGCCGCCTGCCCGCTCGATAACATGCTCGCGGGCGTGTCCCGCCTGCAGCTCCTTCCCAGAGCCAGCCTCGTCGCTGTGCTCTGCTGGCTGCTCGTTGTCCGCCGCGATCCCGCCGCTGACGTCCGCGCACGTATTTAATTAATCAATCAAGGCTACCGTAGGCATGTCTTTAACGCCCATGCCCGCCTTTGATATTTCAACAGACTGGATACCCCGGCAGGGTCTACAACGGCCGCGATGAGTGTGCGCAGGACCAGGACGACGACTCGTCGATGGGCTCACTACAACATCGGCGCTCGTGGGACTTGGACGGCGGATCCAGCGCGAGCGACGACGAGCGGCTGAGCGGTTCGACCAAGTATGATGTCGAGGTCGTCTCGTCTCGTCTCGTCGCTACTGCTATCCCGCGCTCTCGCGCCTCGGTTTTTAGCAGCCCCGCCGTCTCCTGACCTCGCGCAGCCTCGCCCTTGTACCTCTCGCCTTTAACTGTCTTCAACTATCAATATTAATCCAAACCATTTTCGAAGTAATAACCCCCGCTGCGACTTGTTAGTTTTCGCGGCCATCGTGCCAGTTTATTCAAAGCGTACATGTATGCACTGCGCTTTCAGAGTGCCCTCGTGCTTTCTTGTTGCATAAACTTGTTTTTGTGTGTCTTCAACCATTACAAACAACCTTTCGAACAATTCGCGCTGGTGTCTGTTTGTTTATTCGAAGCGAGCGTGTATGCGCTGCGCTCGTCGTCGAGGGCCGCGAAGCACGCCCGCGCCAGGCACACGCGCGCGGGGCGGCGCAGATCGTGCGAGGAAAGAAGCACGCAGAAGCACGGCGAGCGTGCGTCGCTGTCAAGATCGAAGCGCGGAGCGATAGAGATGCAGACTAACAGGCCCTGCACTGCTTCGGATTGGCATTTACAAAGTGCATTCGCCATATGTCTAGGTCAATCCGCAGAAGACGCGTCCCATTGTTGCAGGCCCAAGACGGCATCGATATACCAAGGAAAGTTACGCCGCTGCTTCTTTGCACAGATAATATGCACCCGTAGGACCTCCCGTGTAGATCTCTCCCCAAGTCGGCCCAAGTCACCCAATAGCTGTCTCTGTCGGGCTCGAGACACAAGACTCACTAACACACGTAGCGTTATAAATCGTATCAAGAATAACGAGCCCTGCACTGGGCATTACGGTACAGCGTGCGAGACGAGCAAAGGAGGATCATAGCGTAGGTATACAACGACACAGCAAACAACGGAGACGAGAACGGAAAGCGCACAGTGACGCTTATAGCTTGGGGGCGAATTGGAAGTACTTCTTCGTCGACCAGGTGAAGACGTAGGGCACCAGGAAGCTCTTGACGAAGCCAGGAGCAGGTGGGAATTGCGAGTACTTCGGCGTGATAAGTACGGTGTATGCCAGGAAGGTGGCGGGTGGCTGAATGATACTTGTTAGCGACGACGAACGCGCGAACAGGCCATAAAACAATCCATGATAGGATCTGCAAGACGAAACACGACGTACCATCGACATCATGTGCTTATTCGAGACGGCGGAGATGTTCTTCATCTCGGCCTCGGTCAGTCCTGAGGCCCTGATCTTCTCGGGCTCCAGGTACGTGATCTCTTGCATCAACTGGGCGCTCATTAGCTCACACATGTTACACACCGAGGGGGCGGACGTACGTGGGTAGCGAGGGGCTCGACGAACGCGTCGATAAGCTGCTGCACCTTCGCGCCGTCATAGGCAACCTGCTCGTGATCGGGCGCGGTCTTTCCGAAGCCGTACTTGGCGCCAGCGGGGAGCGTCGAGATGAGGTACTCCTCGAACGCCACCGAGCCGTCGTGGAAACTGGCATGCTCGGCGACGATGAAGGACGTGTCGAACTTGGGGTTGTACATTGGATAGTACAGGGTCTCCTCCCACCTGGACGACGGGCGTGCGTCAGACACGTTGTGGGCGCGCCTCGCGCGAGACACTTACTCGTGGTGGTGGTCCATCGTGGCGCACCAGAGCAGCGCGTAGCCGATGAAGTCTTCCTGCTTCTCCT